>CM017442.1:44925973-45073318 GCA_007726485.1 Eragrostis curvula | reverse complement strand
CGTCGACCTCCTGCGTCGCGCTCAGCTCCTGTCCGGTGATCCAGCCGGCCAGGGCCGCCGCCATTCCGTTTCATACAGCCCCCGAGCTTGTGACAACGACCAGTCAACGCTCCTGCTCTCCGGCCACCATCACGCGCGGTCCCACGCGGCCTGGGCTTGGCCGGTGCCGAGGCTTCTGACGACGACCAGTCAGCCCAACACATCTGAGCCGCACGGTCCAATCGAACGTCTGCCAGGCACCCAGGGTGGTCGCTGTTTCAAATAGCGACTGCCCCCTGTCCTCACGGGAACGCCGGCCCCGCTGTGCTCCGCGGCTCGCCGGTGCGCTGCCGTGTTGCGAACGTTGCTTGCTACCCTCTCCTCCCATCCGACGCCGCAGCTGCGCCTCCGCCGGCGCGTCAAGCTCGCTATATCCCTCAGTTCACGGGAGGTTTCATGACGCCGGCGTTCCTCACTGCCTGCAGCGTGATCACGCCCGTCGCACGCCATGACAGAATCGTGTGCTGGTGGCTGGCAATGCACGCGCGCGCTAAAGCAGAGGCGTGCCTTGGGTTACGGCGGTGGACATGGACTTGGGCTCTGCCTCCGGACACGGCCACCGCGCCATGGCAGTCGCGTCATGCTCGCCGCGGCCGGACTGCCGCCACGCCAATGTTCCTGGCGGCCCGAGTGCTCCCAGAATCGCTCCGGTGGCTTGGCCCGATGTCCGTGTCCAAGAGATCAAATCTCAGAGATAATCATGCCGTACGTCGGCGACGCTGGTTCTGCCTCTGCCAGCCTGCATGCGGCTGCGCCTAGGCCGGAACATCAGGATCGCCGTGGAGCACGGGCATCTTAATCATCGCAGGGTTCCTCACACGCAGTCTGCATGCTCTGGCCCGGTGAACGCACGGCGCGCGACGCCGGGGAGCCTGCGCGGCGCGCTCTTTCAACACCTAAGCTGAGGGGGATTCCGGCATCCGGTTCGACGAAATCTGACACGGCGGCTCACGCGGGCATGTCCGCGGTCTGAGAGACCTCACTAGTTTCCGAATGCGCCGTCCCCGCGCGACGCAAGGTCTGGTGCATCATCCTCCCTGTGCCAGCTGGCCGGCTGCGGTGCCACAAACTCTGCCCCGATCGACCCCGTCATCAACGTGGCGTCATGATATGTGTTCCCACGCTCAACAGGTTGACGTCGGAGCCTCTGCCACTGCCAAGCCATCCAGCATTCTTCTTTGGTTACTCATATCTGAGGAGGAATTGTTGTTCTGAACGAAACGGTTTGTTTCACTGTTCTTGTCTGAAGACTCTTCTCAACTGGTTTCGCCATGTAGAACGTGTATGGCACAATTGGTTTCAGGGCTACTGCTGGGCTATATACATCGCCGCGTGTTTGATCAGGTCTCCGTTGCATGTGTGCCGTTTTCCAACAGGCTCAAGGAAGAAAATTTACTCTCTGAATGAATCTTAACAAATCATTAGCATTCGTAAGTCAAAAGTTCAGGATTCTGAACTTGTCTTTCCATTTGTTATGTTTTATTTTCTCAATTTCCAGAAGGTTCCCTCTTCTTTATCCATCAAAGTAATAAACTTATGTTTCATTGCTTCCTCTGGCATATCTTACTATGTAGTCATATCATATGCAAAAGTTATATTTCTTTTTGCTTCTACCTCCAAACTTTGTTGAAATCTGAAGAGAAAATAAAAAACACGATAGCTAGCTCACTTGTTTCAAGTATTTTAACACGACAAGTCAGCCCTTATTTTAGTTGTTAATGCCCGGTTCTGCAGAACCATTGCTTTTCATGCTATCTGTCCAACAGTTTTTGTTTGGAGATTAAGTGCAGAAAATCTGACAACCACAATTTCCTCTGACCAGGTTAAGCTGCAGGTACGTTTCAGTCAAGTGAAACATCCTTTCAGTCCAAATGAAAATCAGCCGTTGTGGAGAAGTTCATGTTCACACTCAGATTTGGTATTTATGTTGCTTCGATTCAAAATCTATCAAAAAAAAAAATCAGCAAATTGGATTCATGTGCTACTATAACCAAACAAAAGTTGTTTTCCTCCAAGTTCCAACTATTCAGGGCTCCTGACTGGGATACTCTTAACCACTGTTTTCTAATGTTTTCTGGTGATGGACACATCTGCTGCTATTGAAAATCACATGTTAATATCATTGGAAAGATGCCACTTTGGATAACATTGGCCTAGCTCTGCAGATGCAGCTGCTTTGCTGCAAGTGCAGAACAATCCCTTGCATTGTTATAACTGAACTTTGATAACAGAAGGCGATGCAATACATGCGTTAATTTGCATTTCTTCCAATCCGCGAGAGGGCGCTGATCTAGCTCACTACTACATATGATGCTCATGACCAAACTGAAATCTGAACCTTAAAATACTCTGCTTCTTTTTTCTGACCAAGCTGAAATCTGAACCTGTAAAAAAAAATACTCTGTTGAAATCTGAACCGTTGCTGCTGAAGCTTTCCCGGACCGTACCAGAACTTCTGGAAGACAGCGTTGAAGAGATTTCATGCTCCATCGACGGGCGGGTTCACCGCCGGGTAACATCGCGCTCCGGCCGTCCATGAGTCTCCGCCACCGGCTTCAGCCATGAAGAGCGTCCAGTTCTCGCGCCTGGCTGAGGAGCGAGGAGAGATTCCAGTTCTAGATCTTCAATGGACAAGAGGTCTCGTGATTCCGGTGGGGAGGACAGCGGCGGTAGAGGGCGGCGGGAGGAGGAGCCGACGGCGGAAGGAGCTGGCCGTCCAAACCAGGGGGATTTTTGTAAATAGTTGGATCGCGGTTAATAATCGCGATCCAACTATTTGTATATAACCCCTCTAAAATGGATCGTGATTAATAATCGCGATCCAAACGAAAGGTGCATATGTAAATAGTTGGATCGCAATCATTAGTCGCGATCCAAATAGGGGGCTTTAATAGGAGGCTTCTGCAAATAATACACCGGGCCGGCGACATGGAAGCTCTTCTCTCGCTTGCTTCCGCAAGGTCCCGTAAGATGCTGCCTTGAAACTGGGGAACGCGGCGGCGCGGGATGCCCCATCTGAACCTGCAAAATACTCTCTCTTGCGTTGGATTATTGCGGCAGCGTCGGAGCTGGTCCTTCTCGTAACGCCGCGGCGTCGGGACGTGTGAAGAGGAATCTGGAGCTCTTGATGGCAGAGACGACGACGATACTGCCACTTCCCGGTGCTCAACGTGGAACGATCAGCAGTCCGCCAGAGCTGCGTCGCGATCTACTCTATCGGCGAACCTGACTTGATCCTGCGCCTTGCTATGACCAAAATGTTTCATTTCAGTGTTCTTTTTTTGAGGCGCATTTCAGTGTTCTTTGCTGAGGATTGTGAAATGAATGCACAAAGAGAAACACATCGTCGCAAATTTCAATTTCGCGGCAAATTTTGTTTGCAAATTTCAGTTTCGTGCCAGGAACTCTGCCCCGCTAATGTCAGTGGTCGTCGTGCCGTCATGATATATATGCGCTCTCGTTGAACACTTGTCGCGAGCCTCTGCCATGCCTTCCAGCATTCGTATTTGGTCACTTATGTCAGAGATAGATTGTCGTTCTGAACGAAATGTTTGGTTTCACTGTTCTTGACCGAAGATTCTTAAGTGGTTTCCTGAAGAATATCAGGTCTGGTACAATCGGTTTGAGGGCTCCTGCTGGGTAAACATCGTGGAAAATTTCAGTTGCTTGCAGGCTCACCTGGCCATTCGTAAGTCACAACACGCTGGAGAAAGCTACTTCACTCTGAAAGAATGTAAACCAATCATTGCTTCCTGTTACATAACAAGGAATCTGTTTTTTTTTTCAGGTATATTTATTGGGAGCAGATCCCTCTTCTTTATTCATCAGTATAGTAGGTATGTTTCATGGCTTCCTGAAGCTGATGTTCGGATTCCAAATTATCCAAAGCATGCAAAAAATCGTTGATATTATCTGATGAGCGCTGCTATGCATCCAACTGTGCAGTTTGATTCTAGTACGAGTCACTTAATGGGGGTGGTTACCGCGAACAATGAAAATATTCCTCCACATCATAACTATGAACAGAATGTCTATTTTTTTTTTGCGATGAATGAACAGAATGTCTATGATATTGTTCTTGAATTTATAAATCAAAGACTTATGTAATTGTGCATTCCATCCAGACTCCCGAGAAGTTACAAAACATGATTATAGTATTTACATGAATATACTGAAGATTATGGTAAGTAACGGCAAATGAATTGTTTTTATGGGCGTTTCAAATGACAGAGTACAGATAAACACAAAATAAAATATATAAACACGTATCAATATAAGTAGAAAATAATTAGAACAATTCTAGCGGCACAATTGACGTGGTATGTGAATTGTGTAGAGAACAAGCGGTGCCCTTTAACAAAGCGATGCAGCTACAAAGCCTAAAATGGTAAAATAAAACATCTTGGATTTATGATACCCAATTCAAATGTATCATATATAATAGAGAAATCATGGAAGAAAGGTAGAACACGTATAATATAGCAAGCAATCGGAGTATACAAGCAGAGAAAAATGAATTGATTACACCTTTTTGCTTACAAAATAAATAGTTTAGGAAAGTGTCATGAAATAAAATATTTTCAAAATTCTTAGCCGTGCAGGTGCATGGGTTGATGGACTAGTAACACATAATGAAACTGCCTCCTGAATGTGAATTGTGAACTCTTTAGTCTCAATGCCATTATACTGGTTCTGATGAGGGGTATGTTTACTTCAGTTATGTTGTAATCATGTTTTAAATTCAAACAAGATTTGGTGGCTCCTAGGACCATTGGAATCACCCAGGAGCAAATAGGCCCCTAGGTCAATGTCATGAATTCATGAGACATCACATTTAGCACGTGCATTTTTGTTTGCTCACGTCAAACCTTCTTCAGCTCACCTGTGTATTTGTAAAAGAGATGCATCCATCTTTTTTTTTCGAGAACGTACAGAGCACGTATTTCATTAAAAAGAAGAAGAGTTAATTACAAATTATTACAATAGACCCGAAGGCCAAGCAACAGAAAAGACACAACTAGCAACAAGCCACTAACACGACGACCTACTCGAGCTACACACCCTAAACCTCCTCGATGTGCCAATCCATTGCAGTTTCCTTACCCTCAAGGATACCCAGGGATGATCATGTGGGCAAGACCGACCTAAAAAGCTTGGAAGTCGAACATCATGCAGCATGTACCTTCCAAAGCTCCAGCGACAAGTGACCAACAACTGAAATGGGCGCAACACGATGCATCCATCTTAATATGCGCATAAAAATGTGCGTCCTGCATGCGTGCTTGGGAGCAAGCAATCGCTGAAAAGAATGCTCCAACACGAGCATACTGCACGCATGCAGCATTGGCAGGTGTGGAGCTCACTGCCGATCTTGACGCCGCCGGACATCCAGGCCGCTTGAGTCGACGCTGCTGGCCTGCGACAGGTGACGTAACCACTTGCATGCCGGGCGTGAATCTCAGCTCAATTCCATTGTAGAACAAGCTCGCGTCCTATCTCAAGCGTTGATTAACGAGAGAGCAATACGTACGATTGGGCCCGAGCATTTGATGGCTTTACGACAAGGCATGAATCAAGAGGGTGTCTGCTCGGAGGGCCGATGATGCACGAGCATTCAATATGTGAGAAGCCATGTTGAGATGTGCCATGGCTTGGATTTGTGATGAGTATTTGACATTGGTTTCTTCCTCATCGAACGTAAATATAAATCTAAGTTTATGAGGAATGCATGATATATGCTTTGTGTCAATTTACTCATCAAGGGGGAGATTGAGAAGCCATGTTGATATGTGCCATGGCTTGATGATTGTGATGAGTAATTGACTTGGTGTTGGGTTGAAATGCGGATTTTGAGATCGCTTTAGCTTGTTTGTTTTGGCAACTTTGAGTATTGCTTTATAACTAACCAGAGTTGGTGAAGTTGGAGGAGAAGGGAAATGTGTTTTCTTGTCTCATGATGTGTAGGTCAATGGAGTCAACTTGGTGGTCAACGGCAGGAGGATCGGGACCAAGCGGGGGCTTGGGGCCAGACGATCGAGAGGCCGGGTGAGGTCAAGGGTGATCCACACCGTACACGTGGAGAGGACAAGCATGGATGGTTTCGCACTTGTTCCTCTACTATGAATGATAATTCTTGCCTTAATTCTTGTGCTAATCATGATGCTTTGCATGATATGCACATGGGTGATGCTTCTTCTATTTCTTGCAAATCATGTCATGACTTGAAAAATGAAGTTGAGGCTTTGAAGCTAGTGCACGATGATATGAGCGTCAAGTTGGTTGAGCACAATGATATGAGTGCTAGCCTTGAGAAGGAGAATGATCTCTTGCGTACCACATATGCCGAATGCATTGAGAAAGAGATGCAAATCTTAAGAGATACTCCATGTGGTACTTGTGAGCGCCTCAAATCTCAAAATGAGGTTCTGCTCCAACTATGCAAGAGTTTAGATGCTAAGCTTCTCGATTCACGCAATTCTTCTCACTCCGATTATGGTGTTCCCAAAACTTCTTCTTTGTCTTCGGAGTTGAGTTCTTCTCATGTTGAGCGTGAGTCTTTGGGTGTTAGCACTTGTGCTATTACTTTGGATGATCCTTCTTTGGCTAATACTAATGTTATTGGCTCTTCCCGCGTTGTCCAAGGGATTTCAAATAATAAGGGTGCTTCTTGTTCAAATGGTATATCAACCTCAAAAGAAAAGTACCATTGCACCTTTTGCAAGAAAGATGGTCACGTTGTTGAGTTTTGCTTTCGCCGTGTCAAACACGAGCATCGCATTCGTGCAAAAGCTTTTAGGAACACACATAGTCCTTTCTATGGCAGGTGTGGACCGTATGTTGGCTCCAAGTCAAGTGATGCTTCTAAATCTTCATGCAAGTCTCAAGGGACTTCTCACTTGAGCGAGAATGGTGCTTCTTCCTCTCAAACCGTCTCTCCAAATAAGCCATTGTACCATTGCTCCTATTGTGATAAGGATGGGCATCAAATTGACTTTTGCTTTAGGCGTGCCAAACGTATGTGCCGATCTTGTGCTTCAAGCTCTACGAGTATTCATAGCTTTTCTCATGGCATGAACACTCGTGAGCCTAGCACAAGACATCGCTTTATTGATGGATTCTTTGACTCCTTTTCTTGTGGGTTAGAACGTGCTCGTGGACATGCTTCTAATGCTTCTTGTGTTGGTCCACGACATGGTTCTCTTGATGCTTTCAATGGTTCTTCTCATGTTGTTCCCTTTAGAGGTTCTCGTCGTTTTGCTGGTGGTTGCACTCGTTCTTCTTTTCAAGTTGCTATTTCGCGACATACTTCTAAGGGTGATTCAAGGTCTTCTCATTTGAACCAAAGTTTGCATCATGCTAACCCTCATGATAATTTGAGTACATCAGTTGGTCGTGTGTCCAAGTGTTGGATTCCCAAGTATTTGCTTACTAACCCTTCAGGATCCAAGACTCGGACATGTCTCTCTTCTCATGTGTAGGTTGCGGATGCGGGTTGGAGGACATGAGCTTGATTGGTCTCGGTCTTTTGCATGACGTGATTGAGACATGGATGGTTCTCCATAACCTTGTACATGGCCTCCAAGAGGCATGCGCTTCATTGTGTAGTCTTCACCTACTTTGTGAGCTTTTCTATACACTCATACCTTTTACATTCATGTACATTTACTTGTGGTGTGAGGTGCTTGTTCATTCATATGCTCACTTAATCCTCTCGGCATGTATTATTTGTGTATATCTTGTAACATGCTTTTGTTTCTCTCTTGCTCATTGATTGCTTTTATTTGTCTACACTATTTGGTTAGCATGTGACTATCCTTGTATCCAACCATGCATGCTAGCTTTGTATATGCTATTGGCTTTCGATCACATTTTCATACTTGCAATCCTCCCTTGTCCAAAATTTGCATCTATCCTTGTACACCATTGAGTAGCATGTTTCTATGTTGCATTTTAACCTACCATGCTAGCTTTATGGTCATCATATAGTCTTGTCACTTTTTCATTTATCTTATGTGATCCATGGTATATCGATCTTCTCATGCTTTGCAAATGGTTTTCATGTGTTTGCCCTCATGTGACGTATGCTCCTTATTGCTATATTTGAATACCCCCTTCTTTGATTGTGTAATGATTACCTTTATACTAGTGTCTTCTTGTCCTCATTTCAATTTTTTCTAGAGTTGTTTTATTGAGGGGGAGATTGGCTTGGTTTGAGGGGGAGTTATTATTTTCATTGAGATGTGGAGCTTGTCTTTTGCTTTGGACTTTTGAGATACCTCTCTTCTAAAAGTGTATCTTATTTTTTAGCATTGCATCTCATCATGTAACATATGCTTTGTAGATGATGAGCTTCATATCTTATGCCATCTTGTATTTCTTGTTGCTATGGTTGAGTTTAAGCTAAGTTGTGTGAATGTGAGTAGCAAACTCTACAAACTTAGGCTTTTCTAGATGGCTTGGCATAGTTTCATTTCGAGCAAGCATGCTAAACTCAATGACGAAAATTGGCATTTTGTGAATCTTATGATCTATGCATGCCAATGTCTTGCTCACCATGTGTATACTTGCTTATATCCTTGTCAAGACTTGTGTTAAGGCTAGCATAGAAAATGTCTTGGCTTTCGCAACTTGTGTTTGGGGGATGGAATGCTTTTGCAAATGTTTAGCTCATGATGGGACTTTGAGGGAACCGTGTTCCTTTTGCCAAAAGGCATACTCTTTTGCTCTTGTGCTTAAATTGCTAAAATCAATTTGATCTTTTGTTCTTAATGCTATGGTGCCTTGATGCCTCAGGGTGTTTGCCGTAACCAGTCGTGCAACCCTTTGTATGGATAAGAGGTTACTTGAGGATAAAATCCAATACGGTGCCTTGATGCCTCGGGGTGTTTGCCGTACCCAGTCGTGCGACCCTCCGCATGGATAAAAGGTTACTTGAGGATAAACATAACATGAGTAAATGCTTTTGTTCCTAAATCATTATCTCTTTTGTTGTTTGCTCACTTGATCAAATTGAGTCTTTGTTGCATATATGAGCATTTGTCAAAGCACATTTTTCCGAATGCTTGTTGCTTGAATTGAGATTGAGACTAGCTAGTTTTCATGGATTCACTTAATGCTTGTTTTGCCTTGGCTAGCGGTAATTATACATGTGGTGGCAACTTTTATCATAATATAGCAAGTTGGAATCTATCTTGATTTATTTAATCTTCTTGCTTAGCTTGCCTAGCTCTTTGCTTTTGTGTCATGCTCTCTATTACGGCCTTTGTGCGATTGTGTGCTCATGCTTTTACACCTCAAGGCTTGCTTGATTACTAGCAATGCTAAATGCTCATTGGTATAAGTGTTGAAGCTCCTTAAGTTTCCATCCTCATGCATTGAATTTTTGGCTCTCTTGTATTCTTGATGAGTTCATTGCCAAAGGGGGAGAGATTTCAAGGGTAATAATGCACAATGTGAGAAATTGAGTAGCATATCCATTGCATGAGAGATACATTCATAACTCAAGGGGGAGCATCCATTCATAACTCGAGGGGGAGCATTCATTCATAACTTGAGGGAGAGTATTCATGTGTATTTGAGATTTTCTCAAGTCTCTTGTGTTCTTTGCGATGAAATGGTCATGATGAACAATTACTCTTATGTGTGGACCATGAGCCGCTTTCTTGCCAACTCTTGGCTTTTGCGATTCTTTTGTGCTAAGTGGCCATTTTTGACTCTTTATTGGTTTTTGGCCATTTTAGTTATGCTTCATTGGATTCGCATCTCAAAATTCAAATTCTAGTGCATTTGGTGTTGTCAATGTACTCATCAAGGGGGAGATTGAGAAGCTATGTTGTTAAGTGCCATGGCTTGACTTTGTGATGAGTAATTGACATTGGTTATTCCCTTGTTGAGCTTAATTGTAAATGCAAGGTTATAGGGATTGCATGAGATTTGGTTTTTGTCAAGATACTCATCAAGGGGGAGATTGAGAAGCCATGTTGAGATGTGCCATGGCTTGGCTTTGTGATGAGTATTTGACATTGGTTTCTTCCTCATCGAACGTAAATATAAATCTAAGTTTATGAGGAATGCATGATATATGCTTTGTGTCAATTTACTCATCAAGGGGGAGATTGAGAAGCCATGTTGATATGTGCCATGGCTTGATGATTGTGATGAGTAATTGACTTGGTGTTGGGTTGGAATGCGGATTTTGAGATCGCTTTAGCTTGTTTGTTTTGGCAACTTTGAGTGTTGCTTTATAACTAACCAGAGTTGGTGAAGTTGGAGGAGAAGGGAAATGTGTTTTCTTGTCTCATGATGTGTAGGTCAATGGAGTCAACTTGGTGGTCAACGGCAGGAGGATCGGGACCAAGCGGGGGCTTGGGGCCAGACGATCGAAAGGCCGGGTGAGGTCAAGGGTGATCCACATCGTACACGTGGAGAGGACAAGAAGCATGGATGGCTTCGCGGTTTGGCCTCAAAACCATGGAGGTGATGAAGACGGCGTGTTGACCAGGGTCAAGGCGAACGGGAGGCCGGTGCAAGTGAAGGGTCCTGACGGGCTGGGACCGAGGAGACTTGACGGCGATGAGGTTCGCGGGACGAGGTGACACGCGTCGAGATCGAGACGGTTTCCCGGTTTGGCCTCAAAACCGGTGGTGGACGGTTTCCCGGTTTGGCCTCGAAACCGGTGGTGGGTGGTTTCCCGGTTTGGGCCTCAAAACCGGTGGTGGATGGTTTCTCGGTTTGGGCCTCAAAACCGACTGCGGATGGTTTCCCGGTTTGGGCCTCAAAACCGGCGGCGGCGGATGGTTGTGCATGTGGCACCATCACGAAGGTAGCTTCGAGGTGAAGCTAAGTTGTGAAGGTCCCGACGGCGTTCAGGTGATGGAGAAAAAGTTGGACGGAAACGCCCTTATGTATGTATGGGTGTGTTGTAGTGTGAGGGGCATTTTCGGAAAGTGAAAATGTCCAAGGGGATAAGATGAGGGGGCTGGTTGGCTGCCCTCCCTTGAGCCTCTCACTTGTGTTTGTGAGGGAGGGCTTGAGAGAGGAGAGAAAGGAGAGGGGAGAAGAGAGGAGATGGCTCTTTGATTGAACTTTTTGTCATCCTTAGTTGCTAGGGAGTGGCTTGACACATACATCTTTGAGCAATATAGAGTATCAATTCGTCCTCAAAGTGTTTTCCTCATCTTAATTCCCGAATTTGTTATTTTTGGTATTTTCGGAGCTATTTTCGGGTGATTTTCGATTCGCCTTGCGTGATGCGCTTTGGGATGTATTTCTTGGGGGATCTTGGTGCCATGACATGCTAGAACAATCCTTGATAGGTCCTTGACCATATCCATGGCACGAGCACCTTTGATTTCGTGAATTGGTTAAGCTCTCCCAAACCCTAGTTCATCCGGTGAAATTCAAAATTCGTGGTGATTTTGTGGGGTTCTTGGTATGGATCCTTTTGGATGATGTTTTCCATCTCAAGGTGAAGCTACGGTTCAAATTTCGTGAAGTTTGGAGGTCGGTTGGTTGGATTTTTAGTTTTGGAGCATCCGTTCTTGATTTTTCCCGAGCTGTCTTGTAGCTGGCGGAAGTTCCAACACAAATTCCGACACTTGACGGAAGTTCCGACAATTTACAGAGAGTTTTTGTCGGAACATCCGACACTTGACGGAACTTCCGTGAATTTACAGATTGTTTTTGTCGGAACATCCGAGACTTGTCGGAACATCCGTGAATGTCTCATCGGAACATTCGAGAGAGGTCCGGAACATCCGACAAGGTCTGAAGTTTGGTACTTTCTCTTTTGATCGTGCTTTGCCCATATGCTTCCGCATTTGCTTGTACCACTTCTTAACCACTCCTAGGATTAGCACATCATCTCTAATTAACGTGTGTGGTCTTGATGATTGAAAGAGAGGTGTGTTGGGTTGTAATTGGGACATAGGCCAAGTTCTATTGAAGAATTTTTATCGGCTCCTATTCACCCCCCTCTGGTCGCCTTCTCGGTCCTTCAATATGGTCACCACATGCATTGTGACAGGCTATGACCCCGCGGCCCGCGCACGCAACAAGCTTTTCCATCCACACCACACCAAACGGCGAGCAAAGCCGATAGCTACAGTAGTAGCCTCAGCTCCAGACCTCTCGGCCATGGATTTGGCGACGGGGGCGATGGGGAACCTCGTCCCCAAGCTGCTCCAGCTGCTCGGGATGTGTACAAGCTGCAGAAGAGCGTCAGAACGCAAGTCAAGTATCTCGCAGACGAGCTCAGGAGCATGCACGTCGCCCTCGGCAAGGTGGCCCAGGTGCCGCACGACCGGCTTGACCCGCAGCTCAAGCTCTGGGCGAGCGAAGTCCGGGAGGCGTCCTACGACATGGAGGATATCCTCGGCACCTTCTTCGTGTGCGTCGATGGCGGCCGTCAGCCGGTCCACGAGGACAAGGGCAAAGTCGAACGCCTCCTGGAGAAGATGGGCAAGCTGTTCAAGCTCAAGGCTCGCCACGACATCGCCGGCGCAATTGAGGACATCAAGAAGCAAGTCGATGAAATAGCCAAGAGGCGTGACAGGTACATGGTTGAACATCTTGTTGATTTCTTATCTGTTATTATGCGTCATGCAAGTTTTATCATTTGTTCTGCTATGTAGTTTTGGTTAGTGGGTTTATTTGATCCTCGCAAATACTCTGTTGATATGGGGTCGAAGATCTTGTTGATTTCTTATCTGTTAATATTGGTCATGCAAGTTATGATTTCTTTTGCTATGTAGTTTTAGTCAGTGGGTTTATTTCGTTTCTATCATTCTGGCATGCTTGCTTCCGCCGCAGATACTCTGTTTTTGTTCTTCAAAACTAGTGTGGTTCCTCTTTGTTTTCCTTGTAAGCGGCATGACACAGGATCGGACATTCTAGCATGCTTGCTTCTGCCGCAAATGCTCTGCTTTTTTTTATTTCAGAACAATGCTTTCTTTTGGTTTTCCAATAATCAGGGAAAACTGATGAAATTTTCATTTCCATCCATGAAAAGGAACAAGGTAGACAATCTGGTCGCCAATTTTGCTACTGCAACAAGTATTGATCCTCGTGTCTTGACTGTTCACACAAAAGTGACAGATCTCGTTGGCATCCATGAGCCAAGGGATGAACTCATAAAGATGCTGACCAAGAAGAAAATAGTTTCAGTTGTTGGGTCTGGAGGGCTGGGCAAGACTACTCTTGCAAAACTTGTGTATGAGAAGCTTACAGTGGATAAAAATATTGATTGCAAAGCTTTTGTTCGGGTTGGCAAAAATCCTGACTTGAAGAAAGTCTATAGGGACATTCTCCTTGGGCTCGACAAGGCATATTACTCAAACAAAACCAATTTCGTGATATTGGATGAAGGGCAACTGATTGAGGAAATCCAGGATGTCCTGAAAGAAAAGAGGTACCCATCCCACCGAGTTCATGCTACTCACATTAAAACTTTTATCTTAAGCTTCAATTGCTACAATATGTTGCACAATTGGTACAAGAAAGTTATGTTTATTTAAGGCATGTTGATTTACTCATAACTTATTCGAATACGGAACTCCGAGCTTGATATATGGATAATTGTGAGCTTATGATTCAAATAGTCCATGGCTATACAATTTAAATTCAAAAATGACTAAGTGAGAAATGGTAAGGCGTTGCCAACATTTGGTAGAAGTGAAGATGGCAGAGATAATATTAATTTAGATACTGCCTGCTTTATTCTGTTCAGGGATTATATCTGGTAGAAAATGATATATGATTCTTCATGTTACTAAAATATATATAAGGGTCAATTAGATACTTGCCACTGCATTTGTTCTTAACCAGGTATCCGCCATCACAAAAACGATAATGAGAAATGTGCCATGGAGGTTGCAATTTTTACATATATTTGCCACCGTTGACTTGTTAATGGTAACAAAGGTGTGAAAAGACAAGAATACCCATGTCTTCCTCTTTCAGCCAGAATTTCATATTTGTTTTCCTTTTTCTTTCTCCCTCATACGCCTCGAGCTCCTCGGTTGAGCCTAAGGGCCAGCACCCTGTCTGCCACGCCCTACTTCCCAGCGAGCTCCTCGGTTGAGCCTAAGAGCCAGCACCCTGTCCTTTAATTTTTCTTGGTTTGGGAAATCAGCATGCGTTGGATTTGTGACAGTGGGATACAGGAGCAAGAGGAGACTGTTGTGCGGGGTAGGAGTAGTACTAATCAACAGCCAAGCAAGTGCCACGGATGGTCCTAGATCCCAGGTAGAGATAGAGTGGTGAGTGAGCAACAGCTAACCCCAACCGTTCAAAAAAAAAAAAAACAGCTAACCCCAAACAATCATGGCTGCTCACGGTGGTGAACGGCTGGAGGTAGAAGACAAGGGTGGTTTGGGTATTATGAAAAATAGTTGACGGAATAATCTAACGGAATTGACGGCAATGGCAAATATGTGTAAGAATTGTAACATGGCTGGCATATTTCGGATTTGTGTTTTTACGATGGCATATCTCAACTCCGGAGAAATTGCAATGGCAAATATCTAATTATTCCTATATATAATGAGCGCTATTGTTCGTTCACTTTATAATTTTGACTGGAAACATATAGATTCGGCTTCCCAGATTAGAGATTTTTCTGATGTCCAACAATGGATTATTGTACTGATGTTTGTTGGTAACATCAAATGTTTAGGAGTTTATAAATATTCTTCAAATAACTGCTAAGCATATTTCTTTTGTTTCATTGTTACCATGCATACAGGTATGTCATTGTTATAGATGATGTATGGGAGGTACCATCATGGAAGGCGATAAGAATTGCTTTTGAAGCCATGAACTTAGGAAGTAAAATAATGATAACTACCCGTCATAGTGATGTTGCTGAGTTAGTCCATTGTTCTTATGAAATGAAGCCCCTTTCACCTGCTAGCTCCAAAGTTCTGTTTTATGGAAAAATACTTGGGTCTCAAGAAAAGTGCCCTGAAAGGTTTTTGGAGTTATCGAATAAAATTCTGAAGAAATGTGGGGGTGTGCCGCTAGCTATCTTAACTATAGCTAGTTTGTTGGCCAATAAGTCAGATGATATAACTGAGTGGCAGGAGGTGTGCAGCTCAATTGGTTCAGGACTTAGCAGCAGTAATGATATGTACAATAATATGAGAAAGATCCTGTGCTTAGCTACTATGATTTACCTTCTCATATGAAGACTTGTTTCATATATCTAAGTATATATCCTGCAGATTATGAAATTGAGAGGGATGGACTGATATGGAAGTGGATATCTGAAGGTTTCATCCAACCCCAGAAAAAAGGCGATGACCTATTTGAGCTCGGGAAAAGATACTTCAATGATTTGATAAGTAGAAGCCTGGTCCAGCCGGTAGGCAGCATGGATTATTTCAATGGGATTTCTGTCTGTCGTGTGCATGATATGATTCTTGATCTCATTTGTTCGTTGGCAAGAGAAGAAAATTTTATTACAACATCAGATGATATTGAGCAAGTGATGTATTCAGAAACCAAAAAGCTTCGCAGGTTAACCCTCAAGAATACTACTTGGCCTAAACAAGATGTGTCGCATGTGAGGTCCATTGCTATTTATCGGCCTTCAATTGACTCAATTCCATCACTTTCATGCTTTGATGTACTACGTGTATTGGATCTAGAAGGTTGCTCTCTTGAAAAATGTTGGGATTCTAAACTCTATGTTGGGAACTTGATTCATCTTCGGTACCTAGGGCTGAAAGGTACAGGCCTCAAGGAGGTTCCAAGAGGGATAGAAAAGTTACAGTTTTTGGAGGTGTTAAATATGAGCACAAATTCAGCATACATCATTGAATTGCCATTACCTAATTTTGAGCTAAAAAGATTGATGTGCCTAGTAGGTGTTCGTTGTCATCCAAGACCAGGCAATCTATTGAGAAATCTTGTTTTCCTACAGGTGCTGGATGAGCTATATGTGGATAATGAATCTGCAAGTGCTGCGGAAGAGCTTGGCCATCTGACCCATCTGATGGAGCTCCGAATTCATATCAACACGCAATGGATCAGAGCACCTGTGATGCCTTCATTAATTCCTTGGGCAAACTGTCAGGACTCCAAAGTCTGACGATTAACCATAATCGGAGCCTGAGGAACAATCTTATCAAGTGGGAACCCTGGGCACCTCCCTCAAACATCCGCAGCCTTTCCATAAAAGACAAATTTTTATTACGCACGGTGCCCAAATGGATTTGTCCTGCATCACTTCCCCACCTCACATGGTTGTCCTTAAGTGTGGCCAACATGGTACGACCCGAGGACATCCAAATGCTTGGGACCCTGCCCAACCTTTTGTGGCTCTTTCTGCAAGCTGACCGTGGGACTTTATTAGAGCGCCCGCTGCAAAAGTTCGTGATCAGTGCTGATGCGTTCCCACGTTTGACAAGCTGTTTTTTCCTTAATATTGTAGTTATGCCATCCATGTTCACAAAGAGGAGCCATGCCCAGGGGTACATTTATTGGGTACTGCATCCGGGCGATGGATTTCTTCTCTAATGGTGGACTTAGCTTTAATGACTTGGCCATGGAGCATCTACCGTCACTTCGGACCGTTCTCGTTTTTGTCCATGGGGAGACCGGCGTCACAAAAGAGCAAGCGACGAAATTGAAAGAGGCACTGGACCATGCAGCGGATGCCCATCCTAACCATCCAAGAATGTCTGTACACGATGGATAGAGGTTGTTTGGTCAAGGTACGCCCGTCCATGAATTCACTCTACTTGCTTAATTCTACACGTCTTGCTTTGACATTGCATAAGTGCACACGCATACTACATGCACAAATACGTGTGTTTTATATAGCCATTCTTACACTTTGCCGTGTATCACTTGCAGGTCCGTGACCTGGCACAATCATGTCACGAGCTGCAGCATCCGAAGGGCTGAAGCCCTGGCTCACCCGAATATGCTGCCTCGAAACCAGGGGACGCGGCAGCGCGGGATGTCTGATCTGAACCAGGCAACCAGCACAGCACTCTATCCTTCGTTCGTTTTTTGCGTCGGCGTCGGGACGTGTGCAGAGGACCTCGAGCTCTTGACGGCCGCGACGACGACGATGCTGCCTCTTCCCGGCGCTCAACGTGGAACGACCCGCCGGATCGCCGTCCAGCTCAGCTGCGTTGCGATCGGCTCTGTCGGCGAACCTGACATGAGCCTGCGCCCATCATGTCAGGCGGTTGGTTGCTCCGACTGACCAAAACGTTTCATTTCAGTGTTCTTGGGTGAAGGCTCTGAAACGACTGCTGGAAGAGAAACACATCGTCGCAAGTTTCAGATGTTTGCAGTCTCACTGCAAATTTTGGTTGCATTTCTGCCGTTTCCAATGTGTTTTTTTTTTGAATGAACTGGGGGGGGGGGGGGGGGGGTGAACCCCTACAGATTAATATATTGATATTTAAATGGTTCTAATACATATAAAGTGAAAGAAAAACAGAAAAAGGTAAAAAATATAGCTAATACATATTCTCTATCCATTGCTCCATGGCCTCAATATGCTTCTCCTTAGCTCGATGTAGCACCATCCTAAACTCTTGAAAGAATCTTTCTCTGCACTTTTGGATTGTGGGATCAATATTACTGGAAATCCAGTCATTTCTCGTTGTCCAGATACTCCAGCACATGAGGATCACAATGTCCATGTAGAAGGGAACATTTAGCTTTCTCTTCAGTATCTTGATTAGCTGCAGCATTGGCCTATGTACTGGTAGGATGAGGCCAATTGATGCCCAGCAAGCCTTCGCAAAATTGCATCTAATGAACAGGTGTAGCAGTGTTTCCTCCCTCTGTAGAAAGCAGAGTTCACATACATAGGAGTCCAGGGCCATATGACGTCTCCTGAGCATACCTCTTGTGTTCAGTCGATCTTTAAGTAGTAGCCAGAAGAAGACCAGGTGTTTTGGTTGACATGATGACTTCCAAAGCCATTTGAAAGCAGGGTCGACATGAGTATGTCCTTTCATTACTCTGTATGCTTTTGCAGTTGAGTACATGCTATTTCCCAAATATAGGACCATAGATCTTGACCAGCTTCCAGGTCTAATTGCTCTAGTACATCAGACAACATTTGTATTTGCTCATATGCTTGTTCTGATAATGGTAGGTGGAATAAATCCAAAACACTAGGGGCAGACCAAACTGTCCTGAGTGAGAGATTAGTGGCCTTTGCAAATGAGAATAATTCTGGGAATTGCTGTATTGGTAGATTTCCATTCCACAAATCTTGCCAGAACCATATAGTTGAGCCATCTCTTGCTTTCACAGTGGCAATTCCTTTGTATTGAGTATTCAACTTCATAACATCCTTCCACCAAAAGGAACCAACAGATTTGTCCCCTGGCATTCTACCATTTTGATAGTAATTGTCCCACAGCAGCTTTACCCATGGTAGATCAGCTTTGTTATAAAATTTATGCAGAAACTTCATAAGCAGAGCATCATTTTGGGTGCCTAGCTGCAAGACACCCAATCCACCTTCTTCCTTTGGCATACATATCATGCTCCATGCTGTTAATGGTGGTTTTTTGGCATTGATGTCTGATCCTTTCCAGAAGGTGCTTTCTATATATGTCCACCATGTCTATCACTGTTTTATGCATTCTGATCATGCACATTATAAACATTGGCATAAAAGTGAGCACTGAATTTACCATTTCAAGTTTACCAGCTTGAGTTAGAAATTGGGCACAACCAACTAATCTCCTCTCAATTCTTTGCACATATAGCAGGAAGTCTTGCACTGATGGTTTGGTTAACCCCAGAGGTAGGCCTAAATAGGTGAAAGGCATTTTCCCTTGTTGACAGCCAAATGTCCGTTTCCAATGTGTTGAAGAGAGATAGTACTTTGCTCTGAAGAATCGTAGCCATGCTACCCTCTCCTTCTGAACCGCTAGCATTTCCCAGCGAAACATGTTATCGCATTCCTGCTGCAGACTACTGACCTTATTACCTATCACGGTGCTTAATCACATCCTTTCCATTGACAAATTGACCAGGTGCCGATTGAGGCTTGATGTTTGGTAATTCGTTTGGCTGTCGGAATGAAACATCTTCATGACCTCCTCCTCCAGCTTACATTTCTTCTACACTGGTATATATCAGCAGACTCCGCTCTGAAAGAATCTCCAACCCAGATACTTGTGGACACCAACAATTCAAGATTTCGAAATCTCCTGACTGATTAGGACGCAGCCAAGGTTCAGTTAAATATGTCCAGTTTTTTGAAGGAAACTGCGGTGGGGTTTGCCCAACTGAATATTCTCTCGTTACTGAAAGCTTACAGATGTTCAATTTCACATTTAGATTAGTGTGAGAGTTGACAAACATTCTATGATTTGCTTGATGTCAAGCCATGGCCTCAAATTTATTTGCACGTATTATTGTTACTCCAGCAAGCCATAAAGGCGTCCTCCTATTCTGTAGAACAAGCCATTCCCAGTCTGCACTCAACTGAACTGATGCGATGGTAGTATTCGATACAGTCAGGAGGTTTTATCAAGAAGACAGGTATCATTTCTGTAATCAGCTAGTGATGACAAAATTCAGTAAACAAGTTTGAAGCTTCATAACGGCTAGGTGATTTAGTTTGTGAAGCAGCACCCCCAGATGTTCGGGAAGGGACGCATCGCGAGGCTGCCAGCGACTATCAGGCAGTTGGTCAGTTGGTTGCCCTGACTGACAAAAAACATTTCATTTCAGTGTTCTTGGCTGAAGACCTACTCTGAAACGACTGCAAACAGACATTGTCGATGACAAGTTTCAGCAAACAAGTTTGAAGCTTCGTACAACTGAAACCAGTTTCTGAAGCAGCTACCACCATCAAAGTCCATCAGCATCATTCAGAGATGAATCTTGCGTGCGTCGGGAAAATGGCAGCGCGTGCGACTGCGATGTTCGGGAAGTGAAGGATCGCGAGGCTGCCGGCGTTGCCGTGACCATCCTCGCGGCGGTACGAGAAGCCGTCCTGTCTGAAGACAGGGCGCGACAGCGACGAGGAGGAGGGCGCGTCCCTATCAATCGAATTATCGAGCCCGCCGTCAGCCATCTCAGTCGCCTGAGACTCCCGGCTCGCCGTCGGCCTCTGCTGCGCGGGCTCTGCTCCCATTCGCTATCTATCCCGTGATCCACCGCCATTCAATTCATAGAGCCCGTGAGCTTTACGACAACGACCAACGACGGAACGACCAGTCAACGAACCGAATCAGGGCCGCAGGGGTACAATCGGACGGTTACCAGGTACCCAGGGCGGTCGCTATTTGAAATAGCGACCGCCCCTGGTAACCGCGCGGCCTCCTTCACTGCAACCCATGGCTCGCGGAGCTCCGCGGGCTTACCAACGCTGCTCGCTCTCCTCGGAAGATACCAGCAGGCGCGCGAGCATCATCGTGTCCCGACCATGCGCCGCCACGACGCCAAGGCGGCCCCTCCGTCCAACAGTGTCACCGAGGCCGGCGTGACGTGCGGTGCAGGCGTTCCAGAATCCTAAAGATCTTCTCGACCGTACGTTGCCGTCTCGCCGACGCATCTTCTGGTCCTGGCCGCCGGGCGGTTGCTCACTTCTCACCAACGTCGTTTGAGCTGCAGCTATTCCGGCAGTGAGACAGGAAAAACCAGGTCATGAACACGGCGCCGCTGAGCCCAAGGCGGTGATCAAGCACCAGCGAGGTTCCGCATTAAGGCATCAAATATTTTTACGAAAATGCTTCACACACGACCGGGTCGGAAGATTATCAAACGGATGGATATTGTTTGTGTTTGATAATCATTGCTAATCCTGATCGTTAATCACTGCTGGTGCATGCCATACGTATAGCATCGTTCATATTTTTATGCCCGGAAGCATCGACATCATTTCCAAACACAACTGGGTTAGAAAACTTCTGAAGTCCTGCTGGCAACCAGCCAATCGTAGGTTTCAGTATCTTTAGTGTGACATCCCAGCCCATTTAAGAGGAGAAATTTTGTGTGCAAACCCTCAATCCAGTGCAAAGCTGCAAACGCTGAACGCCATCCGTCAGACCCGAATCCAACGCCTCTCCTTCAGGCGGGTGGGATCTCTACTCAACCGTTCGTAAGTTTACACAAAACCCCCGGCACGAATTATCCTTCTCGCAAAGATCTTTATCACGTTCTCCAGACGCCTCTGTTCCTACTTCACATGATTTCTCTCTTCAATTCGTTTCCTTGTTTGTCAGCGATTGATTGATCTCGCAGTCATCTAGGCTCCGGTTGATGGATGTGGATGATGCGAACGGTAAAGGAAGTATGGAAACCAGACATTACGTTGAATGCAGGGATCGATCGGAGGGGCGGCCATCCGTTGCCGCCATTCAGATGAGGAAAATTGTGGTCGCTAAGGCGAAGTGCTGCAGCAATACGATTTCTGTCCAGTTCGTCCGTTTGTACGTGTCGCAGAAGCGCCGTTGCCGTCAGCCCCGTGCTCGTCAACATCCATGCCGATGACGTTCCTATCAGACACCGGAGATCAGAAACCAAATATTGTCATCAGTTTACATGAGTCTGTAGGGAGCGAACATATTTTGGATAGCTGGGATAGCACAAATATGCTCACGGTTCCTTTTTTATTCAAGAATACGAGATACTATTTCAGAGAGTAACAAGATGAACAGTGAATGCAATCACTAGATATCACTGAACTGCAATCAATAGATGCATGACTGATGTGGAGGAGTCGACCACATACACAACCGGGGGCGAGCGGCGTGGAGATGCGGGGGCCGGCGGCGGCGTACGAACGCGGCGAAGAGGCGAGCAAGATAAGGTGGAGTTGGGTGTTTCAGTGTTTGTGTAAAAGTGCAAACTGATGAGAGAATTTCAACCCGCCTGAAGCAAGGCATTGGATCGAGATCCAACGGACGGCGTTCAATGTTTGCACCTTTGCCTTGAATTAAGCGTTTGCACAGAAAATTTCCCCTATTTAAGATTAGGCCTAAATGGCTTAAAGCATCTCCAAAAGAACCCCATAAACCTCCCTCAAATCAAAATATTGAGGGTCAATAAAAAAAACCATCTCCAACAGGGCCTCAGAACCACCCCCAATTTATTCATAGCCCCTAAACTCCCCTCATTTATAGCTACAAACAGGGGAAGAATTGGAGCCCCCTTCGTTTTTTTTACAATAGAATTAATATTTTTACAGCTCTAAATGCTGATGTGGCCCAATAAAAAATGTTTGATTCACTTTTAGGGTGAAACTCTTAGAGGAGAGATGAAAAATTGCCCCTCATAATTTTTTGATTGCTCCCAAAAATAAGTTTATGGAGACAATTTTATGGGGATCTCTTGGAGATGCTCTTATGTGCACTAGTGTGCATGAGGGGTCCCACCTTGCTAATCTAGTGGGGAAAGGCCAACATATAAAACCTAGTTTGTCCACCACCCACCACCTTGGGTTAACCCTTTTACGCGAAACGAAGCAGAAAGCGTAAAAGGTTGGTGCGATAGAATAGGGTCCGCACAATTTGTGAGCGGGCCCAGCCAGGGTGGATCCTGGAATGTTACATCTAGACTCCAAAAAATGGGATGCTACGGAGCAGTCTCATCGGCGCCGGAGGTTGGGGGATTGTTGGATTCGACGTCCGATGATTGGGGGATTGCTGGATTTGACATTTGATGTACATATTCCTACTAATAGGTTTTCTCTAGTTAGGTTAGGGTCTTCTTCCTCAGCTCCTTGGTGGATCCGGCTCCTATTCCGGCCGGTCCGCTTCGCCTCCAGCGGCCTCATCGGCGCCAGAGGTTGGGGGATCGCTGGATTCGACGTCTGATGTACATATTCCCACTACTAGGTTTTCTCTAGTTAGGTTAGGGTCTTCTTCCTCGGCGGATCCGGCGGGCTTGCTTGGGCAAACTGCAGCGATACCCGAAGTTTGTATAAATTGCTGCAGCCGCCAAAAGCTTTCGATATCATATGTTGAAAATTATAACGAAGAAATACAAAGTGGTTTACCTAAGTAAAAATTTCAAGTATAGGGGAACATGCTCCCACCCTAATTTGATTTTTAATTTAATTGTGATCAAATTCACAAAATCAGGTAGTAAACAATTTTATTATTGAAGATATTAAATCAGATGTTCAGTGTCTAATCAATGCATTAAATCTTGATTTGACGTTCGTATATGTCACGTCTAATCAGTTTGTGTCAAATCATATGTTGTCCACTCGCCTCGGCGATCACCGTTTCGTCATGATATGCTCTCGTGCCACAATTGACGAGAGACTCTGCCATGCCGTCCAGCATTGATATTTTTGTTTTTATCTTTTGCGAATCATATTTGGTTACTTATGTCAGCGATAGATTGTTGTTCTCAACGAAATGTTTGGTTTCATTGTTCTTGACTCAAGACTCTGAACTGGTTTCATGAAGAACTACAGTGTCACACCCCAAAATTTTAAATTTTAGAATGTGACTCAAATTTCACAAAATTTTAAAACTTTTTGGGAATAGTTTAAAATTTAACTTTAATATTCGAGTGTTGTCACTTTTATTTAGGCGAAGTATTTATTTTTCTAAATAAATTAAATTAATATAGGTTATACTAATTTGTTTGTTGCATTCATGCTCGTTAGTCTGCATTAGGTGCTTCTCTGTGTGAAAAATGAATTTCAAAATTCGATAGTGATCTTGTAGTTTGAATTAGTTTTTGAGTATCGATAATAGTCCTATTCCTAGCCTAGGCCTAATCTTGGCCAAAGTGTCACCCTATCTGTTTCTCTTCTTCTCTTCTCTCCATCAGCATGCCGACAACCAAGCCGGCCATCTGTGTGCAACAAAACTATGCAATCGAAATATTTTTGCATGCCTTTTGTTTTACCTCCTCTGTTCCCTTTTCTTTTCTCTCGTCTACCATTCTTAATTTCTTTTCCTCCGATCGTGGCATGAAGCTATGTACAACTAAGCCATACTCTTTGCTGCTACTCTGCCGTTCTACTCTCTGTTCATTTCTATAATTTGTTTGCAAGCAATCAAGCCACTTGCATGCAGCTTGATTTCATTTTTCAATCTCCTTTTCTTTATTTCTCTTTCGATGTTTGTAATCAAGCTAGCTGCACCACAAAAAGCACCTGATCCTTTCTCGAGACCCACTATCTATCTATCTATCTATCTATTTATCTATCTATCTACTTATGTGTCTTTCTTTCTTCATCAATGTGCAGTCAATCCAACAGACAATCCAACAGACTTTCGGTACCACCACCCAATCAGCCTTTGTCTAATTGGTTTTCTTTCAAACTGGCCTTCTTGTAAAATATACATCAAGTCCATCTGCACCGAATGTTGCAACTTGTGTATCCAACCATTGTCTAGACTTGCTATTATATTTTACCCTTTCCTCTTGGCCCTCTCTTTACCTACAAGTTAGTTACAAAGAAGCCATGGCAAATTATTGTCGTTGTCTAGACGTTCTCTTCTTTTTGCCGCACTTTGCTTGAAGCCTAGCTACAACATCTTCAATTTTCAACCTCCAGCTATAGCCCAAATGCCTTGGCCTTCTGTCGCGTCTTGATCGTCAATTAATCTTTCAAGCAACTCATTGTGATGTTAGGGAAGCATGTCAACATGGCTCTTGCCATATCCCACATATCTTGTATCTCATCAACAGGATCTTAGTATTTTGATCATTCCTTATTTCTTTTTCTCTCTATCGGTTTGCACCCAACCGTTTCATTCATTTGTTTATTTTCTACCTATCGTGACTTACTTTGTAATCTACACACGTAGCTATATTGGGACCCAATGTTGTAGCTTGCGACACCCTTTTCCCTTTCTCTTTTGGCCCTCTCTATTTCACCTACTAGCTACTTACATTGAAGCCATTGCATTCAGATACTGTTGTCCCGATATTCTGCTCTTTTCTCTCTCAATGCAACCTACAGCCAGAGCCCACTAAAGTTTTGAGCCCAGCAGCAATGTCTTTGCCTTGCTACCATCGTGTCTTTGTTTCAATCAGCCTCGACCTATCAAGCCCACATATCCTCTATAGAGTTTGACCGACAGTGCAGTAGCCCTGCTCTATCCAGACAAGAATACCCACATCGCCCTGCAGACCTAGCATGCACAATACCTCCCTGCCACTGTATCATGCAACACCCAAAGTCGCATCACAGTTGTCATTCATCCTCGTCTTTCATAAAAATACCGGTCATCAGATTCCTATCTCGCCTCTCCTATGGAAATCAGGACTACTTGGTCGTCTTCTTCTTTCCATCAAAGCTTCTAAACACCACCATTTGATTCCTCACTTATGAGTGCATCTCTCCATGTACCCTTGCCTTGGACAACACACTCTTACGAAAGGATCCTACAAATCCCCTATAGTTATCATGTTATCTCTTTTGTTGTTGTATCATAATAGCATTCAAAATCAACCGTTTAATCATAACATCATGTGTTCTTGTTTATCCCATTCTTCCTCTTTTATCATACACCTCCAACCAATCTATTTATCCATTCTGCAAACTCTTTGCAAGTCATGCTATCTCGTGGACTCTGTATTGGCATAACTATGCAATGATACTATATTATTTTAATTACCAAATTTATTTCGATGCAATGACAGATGCACATGTCATTAATACATAACATAAGGTTGGCTATTAAAATAATGAATATCACTTGTGTGTCATGTCTTATATCTAGTCAATCTTTTGTATCATTAATATAAATTTCTTGGATCCCTTGTCATTTTCATCTTCGTTGAGCCGAATCAATTTTTCTCTCATAATACATTTATATATTTGTACCTTGATCTGTTCAACCATGATCTTCAGTTCTGTCTGCGACTCCTAGATTGAGTTCAAAGGCTTTCTTGTTTTCTTTATTCCTTTCCGCATCAATATAAATTCAGGCTTGTGCATGTTGGTTCTGACCCTATGAGTTGTGCTATTTCTTTTTATAACATCACCTCTCGCCATCTATACATTCGTTCATGTCGACATGATGTCCTCCACATTCTACTTCCAAGATATGATTCCATCCACATTCTTTCCATTTATTGTTTTCACACAAAAAGAAAGAAAAACATCATTTAACGCTCAATAATGCATTTTTCCTTCCTAGTCATCATCTCCTTTCATTATCACACTATATCGGCATGGCCTATGAATGTCTAGACACCTCCTCACGTCCTCCCCATGGCCCCAAGCCCTAATGGGCCGAACACTAAGGCAGCCCACCATCCCCTCACAACTCTCCCTTCTTTTCCTTGCCGTTTGGGCCGAGGCCCACCTTTCCTTACCCCTCCCCACCTATGGGCCAAGTCCAAACCCTCTACCAAACCCTAGGCCACCCCCTCTACATATATGGGAGCCTTCCCCACGTCCTCCTTGCCCTCCAAACCCCTCCCACGCCGTCAGGCTGCCGCCACGCGTCGCCACCCTCGCGTCCAGCAGCACAGTCACATATTGGCATCAACGTTTCCGGCGATCCGTCCATCCAAATGCAACCAAATTTTGCCAGCAGGTGCGAAATAGAGTCCTGTACAACAGATCCAAAATTCAGGTCAAGATCTGATGTGGATCGGCGAGGATCTAATTCGCAATGACTACTGCTCCCGTTCTGGATCTGTCCAGCAATGACTACTGCTCAACCGAGGAGCTCGAGGCGTATGAGGAACGCAATGGCACCATCAACTGTCGCAGAACAACCCCATCCAGATCCAACCATTTGATCTCTTTTTCAGGTAAACCAGTGCCCCAACAACCTTGTGTTTAACATGTTCCACAACATTACGCATATTCTTGTGGAAACCTTGTTGAACATTATGCATCCAATCAACGGAAACACCCATGTTTCATTTTCTAAGCGTTTCTGTTTTTCCAGATTTAGTGCTTAATCTCTCAAACACCATAACTTTTGACTCATAGCTCCGTTTTAAGTGATTCTTGTGCTCACGGGATCGTAGTGATGAGTACTATCTGTTGGTACTGTTTTTTTAGTATTCTGGTACTGTCTGGTGTACTGTTTCTTATTGTTTGTGCTCGTTTGCTTTGCATGTTACCGTTAAATAGAGAACGTGCGTTCGAGAACCATCAAGAGGAAGTCAAAGACATGAAGACTCTGAGCAGCAGCACTTCTTTCGAGGCAAGTGTTCCTTGACGCATCTTGACCCAATTCTTTCTCCCTCTAGTTTTGCATGCATTGTGTTTAATTTGAAACCCATCTGTCATACCTTGTTCCTTACTTTATCCTTGTCGTCGGGTGATGGTAGTTGTTAATAATAATGTGGATGGGTAGAAAATGCTTAGCTTGCTGTCATGGGTTGGATAACAAAATTGACTAATAATCTTGACTAATGGTTTCACTTCAACTTAATCACATGGACCGGTTAATCTTTTTAGCAACCTGGAACTTAGGTATGCTGTAACTTGAGTAAGTGGTATGTTGATGGTGGTGCGGTTAGCACGAGACTTTGGTTTGCGGTAGCCTTGCTCAAGTTTGCTAAGGACCGGTTCGTGGAGCGGCAACCCAGGACAACAGTGCAAAGCACAGGGTTGATTGTGGTAGACTTGGTCAAGTATTATGTTGTCTTCCCAGTTTTGCCGGCGTTCATGGAATGGGGGAGGAAGGGTTACTTCCAAACTCAGGTGATCGAGGGGTACTCTAGCCAAGGCGCAAAAGGGGTCTACTGTTTCAGGGGTACTGGCAGTAGAGAAACCTTAGCGGGGATGTTGGCTGGCTGGGAAGCGCTTTGAAAGACCATGTGGTGATCTCTTGGTCTCACACCTTTGGTAGTGTGAAGGCAACATAGAGGTTTTAGTCACTGAATAGTGATGAAATCACCACCCTGTGGGTAAAGTTGTGCACCTCTGCAGAGAAGTAAAACTGTCATGACAGCCGTGCTCACGGTCAGGAGCGGCCTGGATCCTCACATGATTAGAATGAATGGATGGATGGATATGGTTCTCGCGGGTAGCCATTTGAATGCTGCAAGTGGGTAACTTGTAGTATGGTTTTGGGCGGTTAGCCTGTTTTGCTGCAAGGGGGTACCTTGTAGTGTCTAATTAATTTTAGGATGGGTTAACATTCACCTAGTAATTCAGGAATGCTTTACCATTGGTTTAGGGTGTTTTTTTTTGCAATTTAACCTTATGTCAGCCTTTCTTATTATAAGCCTGCATTGCATATATTTTCCCACACTTGCGGAGTACGACATGTACTCACGCTTGCTATTTCCTCTACAATCATGATATGCTGCTCAGAGAGTGAAGATGGACTACTTTGAAGACGATGGTGAAGGTTAAGCTTGTGGAGCCTCCGGTCGACTGCCTGTGGCGTTATGGTGTCTTCCGCTAGTGTTTGTATTCGTTTAGTCTTTTAAGATATTATTGTAATATTGTACGATATAATAATGACATTGGATACTCTGTTTTACTATACTTTGTCATATATGTGTGAAACTTGATCCTGGGCACACATATAGATGAGCATTCGGTTTTGTCCTTAAAATTGGGTGTGACATACAGCTGCTTGTGTCCGTCGGGTCGTCGTTTGGACGGCCAGCAGCTGCACAGTTTCACTTGGTTCGAGGGCCACTGACATGGCCACAGTTCCAGTTGCTTGGAGTCTTTGGCATTCGTAAGTAAGAAACTTAGGCCCTGTTCGTTTCCTGGGGGTCTAAAATTTAGAAGGGTCTAAAAAAAGAATTTTATCATTTAAGAGTATTAAATAAAGTTTAATTACAAAACTAACTGCAGAACCCCTGGTCTAATTCGCGAGACGAATCTAATGAGGGTAAGTAAGCCGTGGTTAGACGATAGTTACTGTAGCATGACTGTAGCAAAACATAGATTAATTAGACTCATTAAATTCGTCTCGTAAAGATGTACCCATCTGTAAAAAGGTTTTGTCATTAGACTTTATTTAGTACTAGGTTCTCTTTGTTTAGATGCCTCTAAAATTTAGCGCTAAAAGAAACGAACATGGCATTAGAGCAGGTTCAACGTCTTGGCTTGGAGCCGATTGCCGTCAGAAATTCCTGACGTGGAAGAAAGAGAAAGGTAGAAAGAGAAGGTGCTTGTCGCAGCAGGCAGCGACGGGCTCCAAGACACTTTTGCTCAGGGGGATGGTGGAGAAGGCTGTGGTAAGTGGACTCAGGTGAAGGCTTTTGCTTGGCGCAGGGTTGAAGGGCAGAGTCTCGTGCGTGTCGCGACGCGCACGTTCGCGTTGGCCTTGCTCTTAGGATTCTGATCTTTTCAGGCAGCTGCACAGTTTTACTTGGGCCCTGTTCGTTTCTTTTAGCGCTAAATTTTAGAGGCCTCTAAACAAAGAAAATCTAGTACTAAATAAAGTTTAATGATAAAACCTTTTTTACAGATGGGTACATTTTTACGAGACGAATCTAATGAGCCTAATTAATCTATGTTTTGTTACAGTAATGCTACAGTAACCATCATCTAATCATTGTTTAATTACCCTTATTAGATTCGTCTCGCGAATTAGACCAGGGTTCTGTAGTTAGTTTTGTAATTAAACTTTATTTAATATAGCTTATTTAGAATTTAGACCCCTCTAAAATTTAGACCCCCATGCGTCGAACACCCCCTTGGTTGGAGGGCTACTGACATCGCCACAGTTCCAGTTGCTTGGAGTCTTTGGCATCCGTAAGTAAGAAACTTAGGGTTCTGATCTTTTCAGGTATATTTTTTTCCTCAATATATTCGGGAAGGATCCCTCTTTTTTATACATTAATCTAGTAGACTTATGTTTCACGGCTACTAACACAGCCCAACTTACTATGGTAGCAAATCAGCTATTGTGCAGAAGGTCAAGTCTCTATTCAACACTCCAACAATTTTAGGCTTCTATGACGAGTTAATTATGTCATAAAATCTGCAAAAAAATAAATATTATTTGATAGCTCATATATTTCAATTTTTTTTAAGCAAAAAGTCAGTTTTCTTTGTTGTTTTCAGGTCGTACAAAATAACCGCTTTGGATAACATTGGCCTAGCGTGTTTGGCGCCGGCTTATTGCCCAGCTTATGCCCCTGCTTATCTACTGTTTCGCACTGTAGCACTGTAGCAATAGTGAAATTACTGTTCACGAAAATGAAGAAACCGACATAAGCAGCAACTTGACTGCTTTTTCCGGCTTATGCACTGTAGCTACAGTGCTGCTACAGTGCATAAGCCGGTGGTGAAGCTGGGCATATAAGCCCAGCCAAACACGCCCTTAGCTCACTATATGATGCTCGTGCAAGAGCAGAGCATCACCAACGTGGAACCAGAACCTGCAAAATACTCTGCTTTTTTCTCTAGACATCGACCAAAGTCACCAAACAAAATGCTACGGAGAACCGTTGCTTGCTACTGAAGCGTATCCAAACCGTACCTACATGTTCTGGAATACAGTGTTGACGAGATTTCATAGTCCATCGATTGGTGGATTAACCGCCGCGCAACATCGCGCTCAGGCCGTCCGCACGATCTCCGTCGCCGGCTTCAGCCATGGCGTCCATTCAGCTCTCGCGCCTGGCTGAGGAGTGAGGAGAGCTTACATACAGTTACCTCCGGTGGAGACAAGGAATCGTGATCCAGGCGGGGCGCCGGGCGAGAGGAGGAGGAGCCGACGGCGGAAGGAGCTCGCCGTCCAAATCAGGGGGATTTTTTTCGAATATTTGGATCGCGGTTCCGAATATTTGCATATAACCCTGAACTGGATCGCGATTAATAGTCGCGATCCAAACTAAGGGTGTATATATAAACAGTTGGATCGTGATTAATAGTCGCGATCCGGGGCTTTCTGCAAATACTTTGGGCTGGCGAGGTCGCGCCGCCGCTGCCGACCTCCGCAACCCCGTCGCCGTTCATCCTGCGGTTGCGTCAGTAACTTTCTTCCGCGCCGCCGGCAGCCCTGGCTCACCCGAATATGCTGCCTCCAAACCGGGGAACGCCGAACGCGGCGGCGCGAGATGTCTGATCTGAATCAGCACAGCACTCTGTCCTTAGTGGGATTGGTTTTTGGGGTCCAGATCCTCTGAATTGCTTCAATTAATTCAGAGAAGCCGTTCTCTGCATTAGGCGAGATCTGAACCGTTCTAGATTAGATCAAAGGCTACGTGGTCTCGGCTCATCCACCGGCCATTTCGATGGGAAGATGGCGATGCGCTCGCCGCCGCGCATCCACGATGGCAGACTTCGTTCGCGGGCTGCTGTAGTGCTCGTCCCCTTCGTGGCGTCTAGATTGAGGTGATGTCGTGGCCGTCGCCTGCGTTGCGTTGTGCGGCCGTCGCTGGGAAGGACCAAGCACCGGGACTTCGCCGATTAGCGGTCGCCTTCACGCCCGCGCGTGTTCGCCAGAGTCCGCGTCCATGGCCATGCTTGCTCGACGGAGGACGCCAAAGCGAACCTGTTCGCTCGCCTGGGCCGCCTCCTTTTGTTGGCAGATGGGGATTTGGGGGAAGAACTTGTCCGTGGCGCCAACGAAGAGGCCGGAGCAGCTGAGGATGGCCGGCTGGGCTAATCGCTCGGTTGGGGATGAAGTGCTCTGTTGTGCGGCGAGGACCCCTCCAGGAACTCGTTGGATCTGATTCATGTGGACATGCAAATAGGCTGCCCCCGCTGCAGCGTCGACACGGCGAATGGTGAGAGCTGAGGAGATAATGGTGACTCGTACTGGCACGGCAGAAACGTGCCTCAGTCTCAAGCAACGCGTGCGAGGTCGCCGGAGGCCCGACGCCTGCACGAGGCCCGCCTCGAGTGTCCATGGCCAACCGTAGGTCTCAGTATCTTTAGACTCTGAAAAATCACTGAACTGCTGAATTTTCATGCCCTCTGGTGATGGAGTATGGACACATCCCCTGCTACTGAATTTGGAGAGTAGAATAGTGATGTGGTGCATGCCACTGTTTGTATTTGCGTGTAAGTTGCCAAGTCAGATGCCACGACCAAGGACGACAGGCTGTGCATCGCTGGCGACGAGGCCGCGTGCCGCGTGGGGAGGTAGGAGAAAACAAGGAGTTAAATCGAACGGCAAGCAGACACCTAGGGGCAGGATGGCTGCTCTTTGAAATTGCGACCACCGTGTTCTCACAGGACGCCTGCTCTGCATAGCTCGCCAAATCGCCGGTGTGCTGCCGTGATGCCAACAAAGCTTGGATAAATCGCTGCAGCCACCAAAAGCGTCCCAGATCATATGTTGAAAATTGTAACAGTTTACTTAATAAGTAAAAAATTTCAAGCATATACCTACATGAGAGCAGTTTTTACAAGCATATGGGCACATGCCCCCACCCTAGTTTGATTTTTAATTTAATTGTAGTCAAATTCACAAAATGAGATAGTAAAAAATTGTATTATTGAAGATATTAAATCAGATGTCTAATCAATACATTAAATCTTGATTTGCCATTTGGATATGTCACGTCTAATCACTTTGGGTCAAATCACATGTTGCCCGCTTGCCTCAGTGACCACCGTTTCATCATGATATGGTCTCGTGCAACAATTGACGTGAGACTTTTCCATGCCGTCCAGCATTCAATTTATTTTTTGGGAAAATAGCAAAAATCTACTTACATATCAGGGGGGTTTTCATATACCCACCTACAAAAAAATTTATGTCAGTTTTCCCCTTGCAAATGTTCGTTTGTTTTCATAGCCCCTCTGATAGCTTTGACCAGATGATATGGCTCTTCTATAGCCTCTACGATTACTTCTAATGTTTCACTATAGCTCCACTATAGCGTAGTTATCATCTAATCATATGTTACACAGTAAAAAATTATCATGCTATCATAAATAACGTTCAAACCTAGCTGCAATGCTATGAACAAGATATAGAAAATGGAACCTTTAAGTTTCTATATCTATGTATTTACACAACATCAACGAGTATAGAGATATGATAGACCACTCGGAGTCGCATCGGAGAACATACAAGAGCTATGTCGTCCGGTCAAAGCTATCAGGGGGGAATATGAAAACATATAGACACTTGCAGGGGGGAGACTGACACAAATATTTTTGTAGTTGGGTATATGAAATCCCCCTGACTTGCAAGTGGGTTTTTACAATTTTCCCTTATTTTTTTTTGTTTTGCGAATTTACTTATGTCAGTGATAGATTGTCGTTCTCAACGAAATGTTTGGTTTCACTGTTTTTGACTCAAAGACTCTGAACTGGTTTCATGAAGAACTACAGCTGCTGGGGTCCGTCGGATCGTCACTTGGACGGCCAGCAGCTGCACAGTTTCAGTTGGTTTGAGGGCTACTGACATAGCCACAGTTCCAGGTGCTTGCAATCTCACCTTTGATCATGTCCTTGTAACGATTCAATCAAATTTGTGCAGTTTTCAAGATGCACTTCACTCTGAAAGACCTTAACCAGTCTTTGACATTCGCAAGTAAGAAACTTAGGATTCTTATCTTTTCGGATTCATATTTTTTTCTCAATATATTCAGGAAGGATCCCTCTTCTTTATACATTAATCTAGTGACTTATCTTTCACGGCTATATATGCAGCCCAACTTACTATGGTTACATGGTACCATATCAGCTATTGTACAGAAGGTCAAGCCCATATTAAATTTTCATTTTAGTTTTGTTTTTAATTCAAAATTTTACCCCAACGTGCAAAAGAATAGATATTATTTGATGGATCATGTATTTCAATTTTTTTCTATGCAAAAAGTCAGTTTTTTTTACCGTGGCAGCGGAAAATATCCAAATATTATATCAATATAAAACTTACACAGAATTTTCACTGACTAGTTCTCAATTCTCAAAACTTAAAAACTTAATAAGCATGCTAAATAGTAATTAAATAACCAACTGATAATAAATTAATTAAATGCATGGGTTAATCATCAATATCTTTCACTTGTTCGCGCTCATAATTCATATGGATCACACATGTTATCTAAACATGCCTAGAGGCCATGTCTACACGGTCAAAAAACCACCTAGATGCATGGTCTCAAACACGTTTTGTGTCTAAAGTGGTGACTAGAACCTAGACTCAACGTTAGTCTTAAGTCAACGCCTATCTAGAAAAACAGTGCACACACTGCCCAGCAAGCACTTCCGCCTAACAGCAACTTGGAGAACCACACGAGGTGTCGGCAAGCACATGGCACGGCGTGCATCTCCATCCACACTTTGCTGCGAGAGCTCTTTTCTTGCGATTCCACACCACACCTATAGCTCTCGAGGTCAGCCGATCTTATCCCCTACTCCGTTCTCGAGACACATAAAAAATGCCAGATCCAGTCGTCCAGTGACGATTCGGGTTGTGCTGGTAGAGAGTGCGTCAAGCGGCATCGGGTAGAGGAGCTGCAGAACCGGCGGTGCTCTGGATCGGTAGCGCGATCAAGCGGCAACGGCACATACTTAGCGTTTAGTGAGAGTTCTGAGCTGCTGCAACGGGCCATGGCTGCGCTTGCGGTGAGCGTAGCGACCGGAGCCTTGAAGCCTCTTCTGGAGAAGCTTATTGCTGCGCTGGGCGAGGAGTACAAGCGTTTCAAGGAGGTTCGTGGTAAGATCAGGTCTCTTGCTGACGAGCTAGAAGCCATTCATGCATTTCTTCTGAAGATGTCGGAGAAGGAAAATCCTGATGAGCAAGACAAAGTTTGGATGAAGGATGTGCGTGAGCTATCCTACGACATGGAGGATAGCTTCGATGAATTCATGCTTCGTGTTGATGATAAATCTAATCCAGAAAGCCTCATTGAGAAATTAAAAGCCTTCACGACCAAGGCCAAGACTCGTCACAAAATTGCCAAGGCGATTGAAGATCTCATGGTAAAGGTCAAAGAGGTGGCTGACAGAAATGCAAGATATAGGAGAGGGGAAATCATATCTGTGAGGAACAATGCGACGGTGGATAATCGAGCTCTTGCTATCTTTGAAGATGCATCCAAGCTTGTAGGTATTGATGGACCAAGAGATGAGCTAATTGAACAACTGATGACTCCCGCACAAAAGCCAAAGGTGCTCTCTATTGTTGGGTTCGGAGGTTTGGGCAAGACAACTCTTGCAAATCAAATATATGAAAAGATCAAGGAGCAATTCAAGTGCCCCGCCTTTGTCTCAGTGTCAAGAAATCCTGACCTGGCGAATGTTCTACGGAATATTCTATTTCAAGTAAGCAATGAACTTCATCCTAACATTCAAGCATGGGAAGTACAACTACTCATCAGAAAGATCCATGACTTCCTCAAGAACAGAAGGTACGCATATCTTCTACAATATAATCTTTCCCTTACAACTATACGTTTGTGCTTTGTTGACAATTCACAATATCTAAGGTTTGCGTTTAGGACTCTTTTGAAGATATTTCAAACACCTTTCAAGAATTAAATAGTTGTAATAGTGTCAAATTATTTGGTTATGGCAACTGCGAGACTGATATTTTATTAGTAGCTTTGCAAGTGAGGACTTTGCACTAAAGCAGTTGACTAATAGGTGCCAACCACCACCTATAAGAGCATCCCCAGCAGATTGAGTAAAAGGCCTTCATTGAGTAAAATCTGGCATTTTACTCAACCAACTCCCTCCAACAGATTGAGTAAACGATTAAGTAAACTAAAAAATTTTACTCAATCCCCTAAATTCTCCCATCCATTGAGCAAATATACTCAATCCAACCCCATTGAGTAAACCCATTGAGCAAAGCTTTTGGCTCCGCGCGCGAGCCAACCGCCGCGCCTTCCGCCCTCCCGCCCGGCCTGCTCGCCGCTACCCCGTCCGCATCCAATCGCCGGAGATTGTCGTCCCGCCTCTCCGACGGCTTCCTGACGGCCGCCGTCACGCTCGGGTAGATGGAGCACCTCGCGGCGCGGGACGGCCATCCACCCGCAGCCAGCCACGATGGTCGCCATGGCTGCCCCGACCGCGCCACCATGGCTTCCCTGGCTGCTGGCCCCTCCCTGTCGACGCGCTCGTGGCTACCCGGCCCGGATCCCGCACGGCCCGGTGTGGTCGGCGCTGGCGCGGGCACTGCTGCTCGGCCCGGCTGCTGGGGATGCTCTCATGCCCACCATGGCTGCGTCGCGTCGAGCTGGACCTCGACGGCGTGTCGTGCCGCCGGCATGCGTGGAGGGCAGGGGTCGAGCTCCGGGGGCAAGGCGCGGTGCAGCTAGGGGCGGCGCTGCCAAGCATGGCCTCCATGGCGCCGGTCCCGAGCTCCAGTGGCACGATCCCTGTCCCTGGCTCGCCTTGATGGACCCGGCCGCGCCCGCCATGCCCATGGCTGCCCACCCAGATGAGGAAGAGGAAGAAGAGCACGGTGAGCACGGCGCCTACGGCGGCGACCCTCCCGAAGCCTCCCGATCATGTCTGCCCCGGCGTTCCCCGCCTCCACCCACCTTCAAGTGCGTGCGCCCACCTTCACGTGTCCGTGGCCTGGCACGCCGCAGCGGCTCGGCTGGGTCTGACGCGACCAGCCCTCCATGCTCGGCACGGACTCCTCTTTCTTCCACACACGTGCACACACTCCGGCGGCCTGAACAAGCGTGACGGCAACAAGCGCACGCAGGGTGCTCAATGGAATGTGCGGGAGAAGGGAGGGGAATATAGGGGACTGATTATACTCAATCTGCTGCGAGTCTCAGGGGTGATTGAGTAAAATTGGGTATAGGGGATTAAGTAAACTGGCTTTTACTCAACCAGTTTTAGGGTGTGTTTGGGAAGGCTTTTGGACTGGCTTATTAGATGGCTTATGGAGAAAAGAAGAAAAAGCCCTACCAAACACCTCATGTCTGAAACAGCTTATGGTGCATTGTCAGAGGAAGCCGGTCTGGAAAATGAACTAGCACGAGAAGCCCAAAAAAGTGGCTCATCCGGCTCATTCTTCCCCAGACCTGCGCTATCCCCCATTCGCCCTCGCGCGCTGTCCGGTCGCCGCCGCCCTGCGTCGCCGCGGCCAGCGCGGCCCCGCACCTCCACTTCCAGCGCGCCCTGCATCGCCGCCCGTCGTCAAGACCCGCGCCGCCCCGATCTGACGTGCCCCCACAACCAGATGCTCCATGCCTGAGCTCGCCATGGACGGAGCTCTACACTGCCTGTCCGGTAACCCGTCGCCGCGAAGCTCCTATTCCCACTTGTCAAGGACCGAGCACGTCGGCGTAGGGGCACTGCTCAGCCGAGGATCGAGTTGCTTCTTCTTCCTCATTTTTTCCTCTTTTCATCCCTAGCACCAAATCTATGAAATTCACAATATTCACCTTGAGTTCAATCAAATTGATCACATCAATCTCTTCTGTACTCCCGCACGAATCCATTTTGCTTGTCACCAACACCTCTCCGACTTAACGTGGCCGCCGTTGATCGATCTTGTTTGAGGCGGCTGGTTCCTGATGTGCTTGGAAGGAGGCAGGGGAAACACATGGGCTTGGTTACGTGATTCAAGTAAAAAAGGTATTTCGTGTTAACGCTGTCTCAGGCAAGTGTTGCAACCAAAGCAACCGAGTGACATGCTTTGACGTCAGGGGAAAAACAATCCAAGTCCGGAGAAAAAAACAGAGAATTTAGGATTTAAACTTTTCTTTCAACTCTAAACGAAGTTCTATCGAATTTGAATACATTTTCACACAAAGAAAACCTTGCTGCAAGTCAAGCCAGCATGGATGACTATCTTACTTTAAAATAATATATAATTTTAGATATTGTCCGTCAAAGTTCAAAAAATTTGATTTTGAACAAAACTAGATATACACTATTTCTAGACAGAGGGAGTACAAACCATCGCGGCCTTCTACTATGTTGCGGCGTGTCAGCAGCCTGCATGCGCCGCAGTGGCAATACGGCGAGAACGTATCCTGTGTTTCAAGGTCTTTAGATGCTACCGTGTTACCAATCGTAATAACTCCATCAAAAGTGTATTTAAAAGAGTGAAATGCACATGAGTACATAAACTATTTATGGTAAACTTCTAAAGTGACCATCTAGGTTCACAAATTATTTAAGAATGGTTATCTTGATACATAAAGTCCTAAAGTGGCAATTTAGGTCCGCAAACTAATTATGTTGTAGCTGCCTAGATCCAAAGCCCTTCGTGCGTGTTGGCTGCTGTTAAATCATAAATGACCATCAACGTACCGGTGCTCTGTGCGCTTGCGGAATTAGTGGAAATTAATTGATACAGATAAGAACCGCCAACAGTGTGTCCAAAGCCCTTCGGGAGACGAGACGGTGATATGTGAGGAATATCGTGGCCACCAACCGTACGACTGTAAACTCCACTAGGCAGCAGGATCGAACAAGGGCTCTTCACCTTCTTTGCCAGGTCATCGCCTTCCGATCACCGGCTCACCTCCCGATTGCTAAGCACGGTCTCCTTTCTGCAATATCCACCGCCAGGATTATATCCTCATAGGCATAGCACGTGCCCCTCCATCCATGCTGGCATGTTCACGTAAGATTTTTTTTTCAACGAAGGTTATTGGACCTGGGCAGTTACAACATAATTAGTTTGTGGTCCTAAATGGCCACTTTAGGAGTTTATATACGTATATGACCATTTCTAAATAGTTTGTGGACTTAGGTGGTCACTTTAAGAGTTTATGTACCTAGATGACCATCCATAAATTGTTTATGTACTCCAGTTGCATTTCACTCTATTTAGAATTACAACAAAAATATGGATAGATATAGCTTGTAATCATCTACCAATATGCAAAATTTGATGTGTACCTCAAACTTATGCAAATAGAAGAAAAAAAAGGAAATTGGCATGTGAATAGTGGGGATTGTAACTGTTCATTACAAACTCGCAACCCGCTACTATTCAAATGCTGATTTCTCTTTTTTATTTCTCCTTGTACATGCACTAATTGCATCTCAATTTTTGCATTATGGTAGATGGTTGTGTGCTCTATTCATCCATATTTTTGTTGACATTTAATATGTACATTTTATGGAGTTGCTGTGTTTAGTAAGATAGTAACACTTAACCCGCTTGTAGCACATGATATATTCTCGGCGGCACAGATGGGTCACGAGCGCAGTGTCGTGTGGGCATGCAGGGCCTAGTAAATTTACTTTCTTGAAGGGCTTGTTTAGTTACCTGATTTCAATTCACTGCATGATTTATTCAACACTTGCTAAATCATATTGCAGGTACCTTATTGTAATTGATGATATATGGTCCAAAGATGCATGGGAAAATATTAACTATGCATTGCCCAAAAACAATTGTGATAGCAAAATAATCACAACAACACGTTTGAATGATATAGCTAAAATATGCTGCTCTTCAGAAGGAGATGTTCTTTACAGTATGAAGCCACTTGGTTCTGTCGACGCAAAAAAGTTATTCTTTGAAAGATTATCTGGCTCAAATGATAAGTGCCCAGCACACCTTATAGATGTTTCTGATAAGATCTTGGGAAAGTGTGATGGTGTTCCTTTGGCCCTCATTTCCATATCTGGTTTACTGTCCATCAAACCACAGACACTGGATGAATGGGATCGAGTGCATAATTCTATCGGCCATGGGCTAGGAAAATGTCCAGACGTCCGAAGTATGATCCAAATATTATCACTTAGTTACTTTGACCTTCCCCATCATCTAAAGACTTGTCTGCTGTACATAAGTGTTTATCCAGAGGATTCTATTATTGACAAGAGAAGTCTGATAAGGAGATGGATATCGGAGGGATTCATTCAAGAAGAACACGGATATACCCCATATGCTTTAGGGGAGAGGTGCTTCAACGAGCTGATCAATAGAAGCTTGATTCAAGCTCGGAACCTAAATATGTACGGTGAGGTGACTGCTTGCCAAGTACATGACACAATTCTTGATATTATTATATCCAAATCTGAAGAAGAGAATTTCGTTACTGTATTTGATGATAATTATCAAATACTTGGTAAGCATAGCAAGGTCCGTCGCATCTCTCTCCAAGCTAAGAGTCATGAGAAAGTTTGCATACTGACACATCTGGATTTGTCTCATGTTCGATCAGTTAAAGTGGTTGGTCATTCTGTGGAACAGCCTCTGTGGCCAGAGTTCCGTTTTCTGCGTGTATTGGACTTGCAAGGCTGCATAGAAGTGGAAGGTTATCATCTTGTCGATATTGGGAATTTATTTCAGTTGAGGTACCTGTGCCTCCGTCGGACTGGAGTTTGTGAGCTACCGGAACAGATTACAAAACTGCAGTATCTGGAGACATTGGACCTGAAGGAGACAAAAGTAACAAAATTGCCAGATGGCATTGATGCAATGCGAAGATTGGTCTATTTAGCTGTTGATAAAGCGGTTAAGCTACCAGGTGGGGCCGGAAGGATGACAGCATTGGAGGACTTAGATTGCGTGGATATCTTGAAGCAGTCGATTGATTTTACACGAGAGCTTGGGCAACTGAAAAATCTTAGGAATGTTAGGTTCGTTCTTCATTCGGATTGCAGTATTGCGGTAGCAGGAAATCGCTACAAGGAGTATCTACATAATACACTCTCTTCTCTTAGTAAGCTTGGCCACCTCCAATCTTTGTCCATTAATATTGAAGGAGAATGTAAAGAAGACTTCTGCCTGGATTCAGAAGGCTATCCAGGCTGCCTCAGGAAATTGGAAATCAAGTGGGGGTACATCTCCAAGATTCCAAATTGGGTTGGATGCCTTATAAATCTCCAGCTGTTAGTCCTTTATGTTAAGGAATTCCATGTGGAAGATATCCTGGCACTTGGACGCCTTCCGGTTCTTGTGTATTTCCGGCTGGTAGCACATGAATCGTTTCAAGGAAAACGGTTCACCATCCGAGCCAGTGATGGTTTCCAGCACCTGAAGCAATTCGATTTTGGTTTCACCGTACCGGTGATGTTTGACGTTGGAGCAATGCCAAAACTTGAAAAGCTTACTCTCTTGTTCAGTATTAGGTCACTAACATTCGACATGCTAGTGGGCGAAAATGGAGATTTTCCTTTTGGCGTCCAACACCTCTCAAGTCTACAGAGTGTTCATTCTGTGGTATGTTGGAGTGAGAACGCAATGGATCATTGGATTACGGAGAAGATCGTCCTGATGGAGAAGAAGGGTTTCAGTAAAGGCATCGAGATGGCAGATATGATCTTCACACTGGCGGCTGCCACGACTTCTCTGTTGGATGCCAAATTGAGACAAGATCCAAGTAGGGGTCAACTATATTCTTTTAAGAGAGCCATCCACACCCATCCCAAGTTTCAAGAACTTGATCATGTGATGACGTGGACGATCATAGAAAATTTTGCAACTTTTGCATATGATGCTTGCTTGATTTATTTGAGAAGTTTTCGGCTGCCGATTTTGTTGCGGTGTTACCGTCACAAGCCAAATGTGATTGCAACCCAAGGTACCTATACAAAACATTTACAATACATCATTTTCTTCTTGCGTCTGGTTTGACGTTGATCATCATTTTTCTACTTCAGACAAGGCGACTTTCAATAACATAATCAGGACGATTCTGGAGGATACAACGGATGCAGTCACTATGCGTTGGATAGAAGACAATGCTCATGCCGCAACGGTTTTCTACTTGCGCGACCGTAATCTCGACAACTTTTGAAGTGAGGTCGCCTGCAAGATCGAATCCGTGGTCACCGACCGTCACCGTGTCCTCTATGAAGAGGCCTACCTGGCCAAGTGGCCAGTGCCGGCTGCAGGCTGGTCGTGGCCATCAGCTGCGCGCTTGCGCCCCTGCCATCCAATTCTCGTCTTGTCACTTGACTAGTTGTTCCTCACGGTCTGCATGCTCTGGCCCAGTGAACGGCGAAATCTGACATGGCGCACGCTGGCAGGCAGGTCCGCTGTCTGAGAGACCCGCTAGCCTCGCCAAACGCGCCGTCTCGGTCTGGTGCATCCTCCCTGTGCCCGCCGGCTGCGTTGCCAGATACTCTGCGTGATCACAGTGTCGTCATGATACTCTCGTTCAACACTTCAACGTGAGCCTCTGCCAAGCCATGAAGGATTCGTCTTTGGTTACTCATATCTGAGGTGGATTGTTGTTCTGAAGCAAACGCTTTGTTTCACTGTTCTTGTCTGTCTGAAGAGTCAAGACTCCGTGATCACCTCGTGTTGTTGGAGCTTTCCTGCGGACCGTGTCTATTTTTATTTTTTAGTTCGACCGAACGCTCGGAAAGTTTGTAGTTAGTTTTTTTTTTAATTTGGTTTGTATGGTTTGGTCTCTTTTTCTTAATATGAGGCATCTTTTTATTAATACAAGTCGGAACACTAAGTTTTCGGGTCTTTCGGGAAAAAAAAAGAGGTTTCATGGCAAAAAACAAAATATCTTACTCTATTTTCATTGTTCAATGAGAAAATTCAGCTGAGGTTTTCCCAACCGCCTCCAAAAATAAAACAGAGAGAGAGAGAGAGAGAACAACATGTATGCCACCAAGGCCCCTTCAGCAACGGTAGCCTTGCGACGGAATCATCAAGCGTTGCAGCCGGCCCACGCCCTACCTCCTTCGGCTAATAAGGCCCTGTTTGGAACAGAGGAATGAAAAGCAGAGGAATAGGAAAAAACGCAGGAACGAAAAAAACACAGGAATTGTTAAAAGTGACAAACCACAGGAATCCAGAATGGAGGAATGAAAAATTTGAGATGTTTGGAACACAGGAATCAAAACACACAGGAAAATTGTTTTTTATATCTAAACAAAATGTTTAGTAGCCATATTATCATTATTTTATTGCGGTTAAATATAATTAGTAAACTTTTGTCACATTTGAACTACCCATTTGTTTTTTAAAGTAACTCATTTTAGTGTGATTTGCTAACCCCAAAGTGCATGGTCGTTAACTCGTTATGTAACATCAGTTAGGTGCTTGCATGTGGGCTAACTGGTAGTCATAGCGCTGAGCAAAGCAAAGGAAATTTTCCTTTAGCTCCAAGCTCAGGTTTCATTTCCTATGTTTTGTGAAGGAAGTCTCACCTTTCCTCTGGAAAGGAATTCACCATTCCTCCATTCCAAACAGCAGGCATAGGAAATATTCCTTAGGAATGGATTCCTTTAAAATTCCATTGAGTTTCCTTTGTTCCAAACATGCCTTAAGTTCCAAAGTGGTGTTTGGATGGCTTTGGGTTAGGGAAAGAGATATGATATGGGAAACAATGGTGCAGGTTAGGGATAAGGATATGAGATTTCAGTCATTTTCTGTGTTTGGATAGCATTGGGTTTGGGATTGGGATACAATTTTTTGACCAAAATGCCCTTCCTCGAAAATAAAAAGATAAAAAAGATGAAATTTCACTTCGTTACCATGGACTCTTCTGATCCACCACTTTACCCTTCATCGGCATCATTGCTGCCTTCCTCAGTCCCGTCCTTATCCAGTTTATCAACAGGAAGAAGAAACAAAGCAAAAGAAAAAAAAAATGGGAAGAAAAGATCAAATCAGCCGCAAGCCCAAGCTTCCGGAGGACCGATTCGTGGTTGTAGGCCACGCGTGCAGGCGGCGGCCTTTGCGTGGCTGCAGCAGAGAGGGCCAGTTGCAAATTGAATCCGATTCGACAGTATTTACCACCCTGTGCCCCGAAATTGTTAGGCAAAAGGACTCAGAGAAAAGAGAGCAAGCACAAATTCAGTCACCATTAGATCCGTTACAAGGCTAATTGTCCACAATTCGCCCAACATCGTCCGCGTGAGCAAGCACCAGCGGGCAGCCGCGTCCAGTTTCAGGCCAAAGAAGCTACCTTTGTGCAAATCGAAGCAAGTCCTCATCGCGGACGTGGTCAGGTAGCAGACAGGGAGCCGAAGGATAGCGTGGTGGTGACGTCCTCGTCGCAGTCGCGGTCGTGGAGCTCGGGCCCGGGACGACGAGACGGCGGGAGAAACGGCGTCGGCATGGCCGAATGGAGGCAGAAGAGCGGCGCCGACAGTCGTCGAGCTCGAGGGGCAAGCAATGTCCATCGCTCATTTCCCGGCTCAACCCACCTACTCCGTTGGGTCAGGACTACTGGGAAATGAGGGCAACATTTTCCTTTCCCTAACAGATATAACACGATTCATAGAGATGTTATATGTGTGTCCGGGGCGTCTTCGCATGGGCCATGTCAAGTGTTCGTAGAGATGGGTTTTAAAAACGTGTCTAACAGATATAACACGATTCATAGAGACGTTATATGCGTGTCTACATACTTAGACATGCTATTATAGTTACGTTTATGCTACGTGTTAATTAATTTAGCCACGTTTTATATAAGAAAGCGTTGTTACACAACGTTGCAAGAAAAGAATCTGTTTTGCTACAACCCTCCTATTAGGAAGATTTTTCTATATGCTGCTCATAGGAGTTGAACTCATGACCTCTTTGCCTTTCATGAACTCACTTAACCAACTCATCTCACACACAGTTACGAATAAAATGAGATATATATTTATTTTAACTCATGCTATCTAAATGCTTTAACGTCTCTAACATTACCAATAACATGTCAAGAACGACTAAAACGATTAAGTACGCTTAAAGCATGTCTATCACTTTGATGCGTTCTCAATAACGACTCAAAAAGTGGTTTTATGTGGGATACTAACGAATGAAGCATGTCTAATATCGTGTTATTTTGAGGTGTTCTAAATAGCATGTCAAAAAGCATATTTAGAAGAGTAATGATGGGTGAAAGCGTGTCTAATACCGTATCATTTCTCAATAGTGTGTCAGAAAGCGTCTATAGAGGGCTATTGATGGTCAAAAGCATGTCATAAACATGTTTATTTGAAAAACGATGTTTAAAGCGTATATAATAACGTGTCAACTTAACACGTTCTCAATATCATGTCAAAAAACGTCTTTAGATGATGATGTATTGACGTTTACAAAAACGCAGCTACCAAAACGTGTCTAGAAGGCATTTTTCTTGTAGTGTACGAGCATAGGGCACATGCCCCCACCCTAGTTTGATTTTTAATTTAATTGTGGTCAAATTCACAAAATCAGATAGTAAACAATTTTATTATTGAAGATATTAAATCAGATGTCCGGTGGCTAATCAATACATAAAATCTTGATTTGACATTCGGATATGTGACGTCTAATCACTTTGGGTCAAATCACATGTTGTCCGCTGTAAGATCAATGAACCTAAAGCATGGTTCATAGGTTTTGGTGATTGATGTCAACATGGTCAATGGGACTAACAAGGTTTGCTAGTGTGCAAGATGGATAGTCTCATAGATGTAGTGATACACTATTGGAGTGCCAACACCTTAAAGGTTGCAAAGAAGATGGTAAAGAGGAGAAGTATATATGAGCACTACTCTACGAGGTGACTACTATACATATGAGGTAAGAGGCAAGGTAAGTATGTCATGTGTCCCTCCATGTATCTTATACCTTGACATGGTATTGATCATCATGTTAGTCTTGTCTTTATATCCTATACCATGATGATCTTGTCTCTTGTGATGATGACATGCTTGTGGTTATTTATGTATTATGTATCTTGTCATCATGCTGCCATGTCATGTCATGTGAGCTTTCTTACATATCTATCATCATGACATGCATGCTTTACCTATTCATCATGTAGCTTGCTTTAATATCTTTATATCATGATGATGTTATTGTGCCAGTTTTCTATACATATCTTATGCACATTATGTTTAGATCGGGTTGTCCTTTGTGGCAACAAGATCATTGTGACTAACATCTTTGGATGAAGGAAAGGTTTTCATATGGTCACATGATCGGGAGAATTGGTTGAGCAACAACAATCTTCTATCTATATCCCGGTGATTGGTTGCCTCGACGAAGGACGACAACGAGGATCATTGGACTTGATGAAGATCGCGGTTGAAGGAGATGGATCAAGGCTAAGGACATGCTAGAACCAAGCAAGTGTTGGCTTGGTGTAGATGTAGGCTTGAGTCCATAGGAAAAACCGGACTATCAAGGGGGATTGAGTCGTTTCTCTTAGGTCACACTAGTGGTAGAGGTATGTGGATGCTCAGAGAGTCTCTCAGGCACTAGGGTGACAACAGAGGTGAAGAGGAACCAAGGATGATGAAGTTGAAAGCAAGAATTAAGAGAAGAATAAGTTTCAGCTTCAGCAATGGGGACCGTACGTTACAGTCAAAGAGACCGTACTGTACAACCCCTAAGAGGAAATCAGGACAGAGAAGGATATGTTCTGGACAGAAAGAAAATGGAGACCGTATGATACAGTCAAAGAGACAGTATGGTACAGCTCCTACAAGAAATCTGGACAGAGAAGGATGTGTTCTGGATATAAGGAAAATGGAGACCGTACCATAGGACCGTATAGTACTATCTTTGTACAACGGCTAGTTTATGGCTGGAGGAAGAGACCGTACCATGAGAGATGGAGACCGTACCATAAACCGTACCTTGAGAAATGAAGACTGTACCATGGATCGTAGTGTACAGTGCTCATATTGGCAGACCACTTTGGCAACGGCTAGTTTATGGGTGGAGGCCTATAAATAGCTGGTTGCTTGGCCCTTTGAGGTGCCTTTGGCCATTGTTACCAGTGGGGAAACACAAGGAAAGACAGGAGGATGCAAGAGGGCACTTGGGAGAAGATTTGGAGAGAAAATCTTAGTGCTTGAGAGGTTTGAGAGCATCCATACACCTCTAGGACTAGTGTGGTCATAGGGAGGCGGTCTTGATTTGTTACCCTTGGTCTATAGCAAGGCCTAGACCGGTTAGGCGTCGGTGTTGAGCTTGCCAAGAGAGTGTGGAAGCCAACACAAGTTTGTACACGGTCTTGGAGCTTCCCGTGCGAAAGAAGCATCACTAGTGGAGCGCCCTTTGGACCGCATCACGTGCGGATCCTTACCCTCGGAAGAGTACCCGGAGATGCCGGCGGGACGTGCCCGCGACTTCACTCAAGGAGCGGTGGTTGGTTCCAAGGAAGAGAGCATTGCCGTATGCGGTGGGGTGAAGCCCATGACTTCACTCGGAGGGTGAAGCGTGCTCTTGAGAACAACACCGGCTCGAGGAGTGGAGTGTGCTCTAGAGGGGATCGCCAGCGAGCGGAGGGACGGGGTCGAGACTCCGGCGGGAGTGACCCAACGTGGACTAGGGGGAGGCGCCATCCTCCCGATACCACGGGAAAAATCGATGAGCAATCTCTTACTCTTACTCTCTACTACTTGCACTTGTTATCTTGTTTATCCTATATGCTAGTAGTAGATATTGTGCTTATCTCATATGATTGCTTAGCGATTGTTTCCGTTCTAGTTCCTCGTTATATCTAGTGAAACATGCTTTCCTTATATATGCTTGTGCCTACTTGTGATAGCTCACACTTGCTTGATATCATATAGTGATCTTGTTATGCTTATGTTGTTATACCTTGTTATCATGATCATTAGTTTGAGCTTTCCCTTGTGTACCTATACATGCTAGTTTGCTTGTTCCATACTTATCATATACACTAGCATGTATAGCTTGTTGAGCTTCCCTATGTGTTCCCTATATGCATGCTAGATTGATTGATCGTTATTATCTTATACACTAGCATGTTTAGGACTTGTTGTGCTTATCTTGTATATGCTCTTATATGCTAGTTTGTTCTTATATGCTCATATATGTCTTGCTCCTAGCATATACAAGTCCTAGCACATAGTTATCCTAGCTTGTTCACACACTCTTAGTGCACATGTAGTATCTTGTTATGTATTCTTTACTTGTTCAATTAGTTTAAGTAGCTAGAAGTGCAAAAAGTATTAGTCCATGGTGTGCACGATTCACCCCTCCCCCCCCCCCTCTCGGTCACACGGTCCTTACATCCGCTCGCCTCAGTGATCATTCATCATGATATGCTCTCGAGGAACAATTGACGTGAGACTCTGCCATGCCATCCAGCATTCACGTCTGTTTGTTTGTTTTTTGTTTTTTTTTTGTGAATCATATTTGGTTACTTATGTCAGGGATAGATTGTTGTTCTCAACGAAATGTTTGGTTTCACTGTTCTTGACTCAAAGTCTCTGAACTGGTTTCATGAAGAACTACAGCTGCTTGTGTCCGTCGGATCGTAGCTTGGGCGGCCAGCAGCTGCACAGTTTCACTTTGATTTGAGGGCTACTGACATCGCCGCAGTTCCAGTTGCTTGCAGTATTACCTTTGATCAGGTCCTTGTAATGACTCAATCAAATTTGTGCACTTTTCAAGATGCACTTCACTCTGAAAGACGTTGACCAGTCTTTGGCATTCGTAAGTAAGAAACTTAGGATTCGGATCATTTCAGGTACATTTTTTCTCTCAATATATGCGGGAAGGATCCCTCTTCTTTATACATTATTCTAGTAGACTTATGTTTGACGGCTACTTGTACAGCCCAACTTACTATGGTACCATATCAGCTATTGTGCAGAAGGTCAAGTCCACATTCAAATTTTCATTGTAGTTTTGTTTTTAATTCAAAATTTGACCCCAACGTGCAAAAAAAAGATATTAGTTGATAGCTCATATATATCAATTTTTTGTATACAAAAGTCAGCTTTTTTGTTACTGTCAGGTCGTACAAAATAACCGCTTTTTTCATGCTGTCCGTCACCATTAGTTTCCGTTACGAGTTACTGCAGAAGGTATAACAAAAGTGAAGTTGTAATCAATTGTGAAACATCTTCCCAGGTTCTGAATGCACCTTGTACTGCTGGAAAACCCGGGTGAATCACTGCAGCCTCTAAACATGCCGGATCATCTCTTCAAAACTGTGATCTATGTTACACGGTCACTATGAAAGTTTGCAAACAGAGCTCAGCAAACATCAGCACGCATTACTGACCCGAGATCCTCAAACTCAAAGTCTCATGTCACTCACTAATTACCACTCTACATCAAGAGAACTGCTCCGGTGGAGCTCTTTTCGAAACCTGCACGAATCCCAGAGCAACCAACCTAACTAATAAATGAGTTTTAGTTTTCTTAATCCCAGGGTCCGCCCGGGCTTGACCCGATCCAAACCCAGCAAGCCCGTTCCTGAAAAACAGGATCGAACCGATGTCTTCGTTCCCCCATTCATGGTGAAACAGCTCATTTCTACCGGCGACGAGGTGCGAACTCAAACGGTCTGGCTCCTGCCTTTACGGTGGCTTAACGCGAAGGCGGCTGATCGATTTCTTTATCTGCGGCAGCCCGCTCTCCATCACCCAGCGGTTGAATGCACAGAACGGCGAGCGGCTTTCCTGCTTCGCGGCAGCATTAACCTCCGTCACACGACGGCGGCGCGTGAAGATCATCGACCGGTTTCGTGAAGATCATCCGTTAATTGTTGTTGCCCTTCCAGTTGCTGTTCGTGCTATAGCACTGCTCCACAACGGAGCCTGCCAGAACTTTTGTCGTGCAACTGCAGCCATGTCTGTCTCTATGACTCCATCCTTGCCGCAGCGCTGGAAGCCATTGAAAACGATCACCTGCTGCTGAAAAGGAATCCCGACCTGGTCGAACAAACAGAGCAACAGGAGCCGAGAAAAGCCCAGCCTGGTCGAACCGACAGCTCACAAAGGAGGTGGAGATTCGGAGTGCGGCGCCGTGTGACAGAGAAAATTGACGTTCTTAGCGGGCCGCCGCCGCCGGACGTTCTTTTTCCGTTGCCCCCTGATGAGGGAGGGAATGAACCAAGGACGACGATGAGTACACGGTTGGTTTGGAAAAGGGTTTTGGATCGGGCGAGGGCTGGATGGGCCCGGGATTAGTAAAATAAAAAATCCATTAATTGAGGCACTTGAAGATTCGTGCTAATTTTGAAAAAAGCTCCACCGGAGCACTTCTCCTACATCAATGGATGTTTTGCAAATGAGCATGAAAAGAAATTGTGCCATAGGAAAATGAATTTAGAGCTTTTGTATGCAGGCTACTCAAGTCACATCAAATTTCCTCTGATCAGGTTAGTTGAGTTTCAGACACATTTCAGTCTAGCAAACCAGACCCTCCTTTTTACAACATCCTTCTGCTTCGATTCAAAATGGATGGGAAAAAAAAGCAAATTGGATCCCTGAGCTACAACCAATCGATAATTTGCTTTCTTCAAAGTTTAAACTATTCAGGGCTCCAAACCAGCTCTCGTCAGAGGGATACTCTTGTCCACTGTTTTTTAATGTTGTCTGGTGATGGCAAATCTGCTGCTATTAAAAATCACATGTTAATATTACACCACTTTGGATAACATTGACCTAGCTCTGCAGATGCAGCTGCTTTGCTGCAAGAGCAGAACAATCCCTTGCATTGCCATAACTGAAATTTGACAACAGAACGGGGTCGTAGCACATGCGTTAGGTCGCAGCGAAGGTGCAGTTACAGATGTTCAGTTTTGACTGTCCTTGTCTACACGTTAACACTTTTATTGTACAATGACTGCAGGAGGAACAATGCACATGGCACAATTCCGAGAACTGCAGCGTTTTGATCAGAGGGATATTTCCGAACTAGTAGGCTGATGTTTGATGACCTCCTTCAGGCTACCTTACTTACTGTACTAGTATCAACCTAGTACTAAAATCGGATACTTGTACGCAGAAAGTAGTCAAAAGATTCAAAATTTCCTCCTATTTGGCTACGCTACAGATGCCCAGTAGTTTCAGATGCTGATATTTTGTTGATTAAAATCTGATAAAAGAATATAAAAAAAAACAGAGTCCCCTGCTCCATTCAAAACTTTAACTCTCTGTATGTTTCGAGGCCATCTTTCCACTTCACGGCCTGAAATTTCTGTGCACGCGTTGTTGCTACGGGCATGAGGTTTTATCAAGAATCCAGTTAAAAAAAGTTTCGGTAGTAAACGATTTGAAGCTGCTGACGGCTGCGGTGCTCCGGACGCTGTCCTCCTTCCTCCTCCTGATGGCATGGAATTCGGATCTTCGTCGCGGATGCTTGCTTCCAGCCATAGCTTGGACAGTCTGAAGAACTTGGCCGGACGCTGGCGTCGTGCCGCCGGTGATCTTCGCGCCATGCCACGATGGCCGGGCTCTGATAGCTTAGCTTACCCAGGCGGGCCAGCTCACGTCCGACAGGCGCTCTGATGTCGACGTCGTCCGCGATGTCAGATGCCACGACCCAGGGGGACAGGCTGTGCATCGCCGCCGACGACCACGAGGCCGCGTGCCGCGTGGCGAAGTAGGATAGGAGAAACCGAGGAGCTCACCGTGCAGCCTCCAACTCGCTTCCGAATCCATCGCAAACTGTCGGACGCGCGACCTCGCCATGGCGAGCCTTTCCTCGAGAAAGCGAAAACGAGCTCATGATTCAGCGGCAGCGCCTCGGTTCTCCGGCGACCGCCACCACGTCACACCCTGCCGTCGTGATCCGGCGGGCCGGCCTGGGTCTCCGTGGTGCAGCTGCCGAGCCTTGTGACGACGACCGACGACCAGTCAGCCCAACACATCCCAGCCGCACGAGCCCAATCGAACGGCAGGCAGGCACCCAGGGTGGTCGCTATTTGAAATAGCGACCGCCCCCTATCTTCACGGGAACGCTGGCTCTGCTGCGTGCCGCCGCTCGCCGGTGCGCTGCCGCGTTGCCAACGTTTCTTTGTCCTCTGTCCTTCCCTCCGACAAATTAAAGCGGCTGCGCCTGTGCCTACACGTCAAGCTGGACACAGAGCACGGGCTTCTTGGCGCCGGCGTTCCACACCACTGCCTGCGTGCTCGCGGCGCCGCACGCCATGCCAGAATCGTGTGCCTCGTGTATGGTGGCTGGCTACTCCGAAGTTTGTCACTCCGAAGGTTTCTTCTGACGTTGTGTCGGGGAAGTGTGCTGCTCCGGAGTCTTCGTCTGATGTTTCTTTGAGCAAGTTTGCGACTCCGGAGCCTTCTTCTCATAATTTTGCTCGTAATGAGCTTCCAATTGAGATTTTCAGTTCTCCTTCGGAGATTGACTTATCTAGTGAGTCGGAGCCTTTGTCCCCCGTCGAAGGGGGTGAGGGTCCCCTCATCTTTCCTCCAAGAAGCCTTGTGGCTATTGGTACAGTTTACCGTCTAATGTTTTCGAAGGGCATCGAGGCTGCACGAAGCGAAGATCTCGTGGACGCCGCTCTCGTGGCGGTTCTTCTGGCAGCCGTGGTACAACCAAGAAGAAGAGTAGCGGCCTTCGCCGTCGTGATCCTACTGTTTATACTGAAGACCCTTCTTCGCCTTTCGACGCTGCTTCGCATGTTGAGCGAATGATCTCTTCCGGGGTAGTAGATCCCGTTTTTCAAAGGCCTTATTCGTCTTCGAGCGGATATGACGTTGACGAGTTTAGCGTTGTATGTCAGATGCTATTAGAGTTAGGTCTTATTGTAAAGCAAGAGCCTGACGATGGTTCTCCTTAAATGAATTATGCTTTTGAGCTATTTTTTGAAGAAATCCTCTTCGGCTTGCTTCGCTCTAGAATAGGTTTCTTTAATATCTTTGCGAAGCTTCTGCTTCTTGCGTGATGACCTTCGGTTTTCTTGTGAAGATTGAAGTTTTCACGCTTGAAACTTGAGTTTGGATTTATGCCCTGCGAAGGCATTCTTTGCTGAAAAAGATTTTTTCCAGTCTTCGGGAGAGATTATGCCTTCGCTTAGGCTTTTCTCTCATACGTCTTAGCTTTTTGGTGATATTTTTGATTCTGAGGCAAGACTTTAAAGGAAAAGTTCAATTCCATGATTTGTCTTAATGCCTTCGATTTGTAACCTAGGGGCTTGGTATCATTTTTTTTTATGATATAAGCCCTCGAATTTGGGATGTACCAAATTGGTTAGCCCTTCGCATATTCTTAGACTTTTCGTCCGATTTTCCTTCGTTCTAGGCCTTGGGCCTGATGGTTTTTAGCCGGTGGCTTCTCACTTTGAGTCCATGGCTTCGCTTGCTTGTTCTGGTTTTCCTTTTTTGGAGTCCAGATAACAAGTTTTCGTAATACTTTTGTATCTGAGGGATCTGTGTTATTTCTTATAACACGTTGCCCCCAAGCTGGGTTACACCAAGTTCTGTTTTGCTGTACCCTTCGCTTTGCTCTAGGCTTTCTGCCTGACATTGTTTGTTAAGCTCTTGGCTTTGCCTTTTGATAAGTCTCCTCTGCAAATTACTCTGGAATTTTTTGAAGGTAAAAAGTAATTATAAAACTGTGATACAGTCTTAGAGGGTGCCTTGTTAAAAAACCTCACACCCTTCGCAGGGCTACCCTCGTGAGGAAAAAGAGCGCACCCCCCCGCATGTCTTTTATGTTTTACACATAAACGATATTCGCTCTATCGAAGAGTCGTTCTATTGACTCTTGGTAGTAGCGGTTCATGAAGTCTTGCAGCATCCTTGCCGAGTTCTTGAGGCTGAAGATCTTGTAAGCTGGTATATCTTGCTCTTCTCTTATGAGATGGATATTCTTCCTTCCAGGAGTTTCATTGTCTTCGATGGCGCTTGCTTGTAACTGATCCCCGAAGACCCTAATCACAGAGATTGGTCCTGGAATTTTCATGCATAGATAAGCTTGATGTATGACAGCTTCGAATTTGTTAATTGACCCTCTCCCGAAGATTGCGTTGTAAGGGTAGATGAGGTCAACGACATCGAAGGTCACATCTTCAGTTCTTGCGTTTTCTCCTTCTCCGAAGGTTACTGGTAGTTCGATTTTCCCCATCGCTTGAATTATCTTTCCAGTAAAACCGACCAAACGAATTCCTGCTGGTTGTAGAGTTTCGTTTTCTAGGTCCATTCTTCTAAGAGTTGAAGCGAAGAGGATGTCAGCTGAGCTTCCCCCATCGATTAATATTCTGAGGACATCGAATCCCTTGATGTTTGCCTGGATCACCAATGGGTCTGAATGTGGTTGATCCAGATTTCTTGCATCTTCTTCTCTGAAGGTTATATCAACATGAGACCACCGTGTCTTGACAAAAGGAGTCCCCGAACAGACGTGTTGAACCCTTCGCATGTGTTCTTTTCTGGCCCTCCTTGAGTCCAGCTGCTGTGTGGATCCTCCGGTGATGGCGTTTATTCTTTGCCTTCGCACCTTGGCTTCTGATTGCCTTGCATTGTTTTGATGATTCGTTTCTGGTGGTGGTGGTAGCGCAACCAAACTTTGTGGTTGATGATAGGTGTGCTGTTGTAGTTGCTGCGAAGCTTCTGTTGGGTAGTTGACCATATGATTTACAGAATGCGAAGGATAGATTGAACGAGTGTTGCTTTGAGACCAATCTTCGCAAAAGTTGCCTATGTGACGAATGGCTTTCTTTGCTTTCCTGTTTGCTAGCCAATTCTGTTTGTATGACTGGAAGTCTCGGTACTATTTAGTTGTGTGCCCTTTACCTTCGCCGTGCAGTTCGCAAAACACGGTGCGGGAGTTGGATTTGTTGTCACCATCTCTGCTTCTTTCCTCATGATCTTTGTCATGGTTGCTTCTCCCTTTTCCTTTTTCATCCTCTCTGGTTCTCTTCTCATCTTCTCTTTCCTCTCTGTTTTCGAGATTGTGCACCCTTCGACTGCTGTGATCTCTGGTGTTTTCTTTGTTTTCGTCATGCCTTCGATTTTGGCTTGATTCTCTGTCTTCTTTAGCTTTTTTCTCGTCTCTTAACTGCTGAGTTTGCTTCTTTTCATCGTCCTTCTTTCTTCTAAACTCATCATCTGACCTTGCATACTTTTCGAAGATGTTAAGTAGTCCAAAGATTGTGGTAGGCTTCTTCCTTGCCAGCGAAGAATGGAAAAGCGCCAGACCTTAGTCCTTCCATCCAGGCATCAATTACCACGGAAGCCCCTACTCCTCTGGCCTTCGACTTGATTTCCATAAATCTCTGCATATATTCTCTGAGGCTTTCATCACTCATTTGCTTGCAAGAGAACAATTTTCCTTGATGCACCTCCTGAAAATTGTTTATGAACTCCTTTCTCAACTAGGATCATGAATTGATTGATCCTGGTTCTAAGGTGAAGAACCATGTTTTGGCAGTGTCTTCGATTGCCATCACCAGTGCCTTCGCGTATATGAAATTTGTACCTCCGCCAGATTCTACTGCAGCTTCGAAGGACATCAAGAATTCTCTTGGATCAGACTTCCCTTGATAGGCTTTAATTTTTGGCATCTTGAAGTTGATGGGCCAGGGCTCGTTTTGTAGTTCATCACTTAGGGGTGAATTTTCATTGAACATCGAGGTTGGTTGAACATCTCTGCTTGTGCTGCTTACTTCGTAGACCACCTTCCCTTCGTTCTGCTTTTGCGTCCTTTTTGGATGATTCTGACTTAGCTTCTTCAGGTTGTTCATATCTTCGTTTACTTGGTTTAGCCTTTCATCCATTTCACCAATTTCCCTCTGTGTTTGCCTTATCTTCTGCAGCATGTCTATCTTTAGTTTGGACTTCTTTTCTACGATTACCAAGCGTTTTTCCCTCTCAAGTCTTTCTTGCTCTATGATGCGAAGTCGTTCTGCTATAGAATCTGCTTCATCGTCTGTTGTTTCGTCACCCTTCGGAAGGACGTTTCCTACCTGCGAAACGTCTCCGATGTTGTTTTGTATTCCTCTCTGAGCTTCCTCCTGCCTTAGAGCTTCCTCTTGTCCTGCAGCCTCTTCGGCTGGAGCAGCTTCCTCGGCTCATGCGGCTTCGGCACGTGCTTCTTGTTCTCTGGCGACTTTGGCTTCTTCTTCTCTAACTTGTCTTTCCTTTTCGATCTCAGCGCGCTGTGTTTCGGCATCTATTGTCTTCGATGATCTACCTTTGGCCATCTTTTATGACGATCGTGATCGTGGCTCGAACCCGCGTGACGGCGCCAAATGTTGGGGGATCGAAGGTCTTGTCCGACTCAGCGAAGCCCTCCAACGAAGAGTGTATGATGATTGCGTCCTTGCGAAGCCCTCCTGACGTCTTCAGCGCTCGGATTGCTCCTGGCGAAGCCTTTTCAACACCCCGAAGTCCTTGAGCTCCTTGGCGAAGCCCTCCTGAAATGTCCGCGATGCTGGACTTGGTTCGGCTGCCCAGGCTGTTCCTCAGGTCTTACGTTATGCGTTGTTCCGAAGCCCTCAATCGTCCGTGGTGCTGGGCGAAGGGGTTGAGGGACGACAAAGAAAAGTGGACAGAGTAAATGATGTGTCTTTGTCTCGAGTCCCGAAAAACAGATGTCATTTCAGGGGTCTTCCCTCTATATTTATAAGGGGAGAGAAGACCATAATTACAGCTATGCCATTAGGCAATTCTGTTACGTCTTCCGGTCTGGGTCTTTATAGGTCGCTTCGCCGATCTCTTACTCAAAGCTCCTTCACGTTGCCTTCTTACCTTTCGCTGGTGGCTGTTGGTAACAAATACCCTTCGTCAGCAACAAGTACTCAGCACGCGAAGGGGCTACAGCAACAAGCGAAGGGTCAAAAGGCAACACGAAGGAACAACAGCCACCAGCGAAGGGTAAGGAGGCAACGCGAAGGCTCTTTGAGTAAAAGACCGACGAAGCCACCTATGAAGACCCAAGCCGGAAGACGTAATAGAATTGCCAAATGGCATAGTTATAATTATGGTCTTTTCTCCCCCTATAAATATGAAGGGAAGACCCCTTTAATGACATCTATTTTTGGGGTCTCGAGCTAAAGACACATCATTTACTCTGTCCACTTTTCTTTGTCGTCCCTCAACCCCTTCGCCCGGCACCGCGGACGATCGAGGGCTTCGGAACAACGCATAACGTAAGACCCGAGGAACAGCCTGGGCAGTTGAACCAAGTCCAGCATCGCGGACATTCCAGGAGGGATTCGCCAAGGAGCTCAAGGACTTCGAGGAGCCATCCGAGCGCCAAAAACGCCAGGAGGGCTTCGCAAGGACGCAATCATCAAACACCCTACGTTGGAGGGCTTCGCCGAGTCGATCAAGACCTTCGATCCCTCAACATTTGGCGCCGACCGTGGATCGAACCCACGATGAAGAGAAAACAAGAACATCATCCTACAAAGACCGCGAGGGCAAGAACAGGAAGTCCAGGACAGAAACAATCGGTTATCCGATTCCCCTCAGAAGACATCAAAGTTGCTGACTACCCGCACACAGATGCCTTCGTAATCAAAACAGACATCTAAGGTTTCCTAGTACACAGAATCCTAATCGACAACGGAAGCCCAGTGAACATCATCTTCAAAGACACTCTAAGACGCATGAAGATTGGTGGCTACACAAATGCCGAAAAGACAACACTCAAGGCCTTCGGCGAAGAAGAAGCAACCTCAATAGGAACCATAACAATGAGGATGACCTTCGAAGACGGAGAGAAATCAACAGCTCAAGAAACAAGCTTCCTAATTATGGATTTTGAAAGTCAGTACAATGCTATACTCGAAAGACAATTCTTGACATCCTTCGGAGCGGCAATACATCACAATTACCTAACAATGAAGATCCCTTCGGAGACGGGCGTCATAAACATGTATTGCAACCCAATTAGGCATCAAGAAGGTGAAGCTGAAAAATGAACAGTCAAAAAGGACGCTCAATAGGACAACCAAGCAAGGGGGGAACAAGCAAAACTTGAGCCTTCGAGCGAAATAGAGGAGGTTATACTATGGCCAAAAAAGCCAGAAAGGACAGTCAAGATAGGGAAAAACCTCTCTGCAAACGAGAGGGAACAGTTGATTAGATTTCTAAAAGACAATGCTGATGTCTTCGCACGGTCGCCTCAGGATATCACAGGGATCAAAAGAGAAACAATACAATATGAGCTGAAAGTAAATCCAACGATAAGGCCCTTCGTAGACAAAATCAGAAAAGTATCCGATGAGAAAAAAACCGCTGCAAAGGTCGAGGTAACCAAGTTGCTAAAAGCAGGAGTCATCAGGCCAACTATCCATTCAAGTTGGCTCTCGAACGTTGTACTAGTGAAGAAGAATACAGGAGAATGGAGGATGTGCATCGATTTCACAAGGCTAAACAAGGCCTGCCCGAAGGATAATTTTCCTCTGGACCGAATAGATACAATAACAGACTCAGTAGCCGGATGTCAGCTGCTAAGCTTCTTAGACGCTTACTCAGGATATCATCAGATACATATGGCAAAAGGGGACGAGGAAAAAACAGCTTTCATCACACATGATGGAACTTTTTGCTTCATTAAGATGCCATTCGGCCTTCGCAATGCACCAGATTCTGCCACTCCGAAGAAACATTCATTTATATTTGAGGGCTTCGGAACAACGCATAACGTAATTGTTTTTCAGCTTCACCTTCTTCATGCCTAATTGGGTTGCAATATATGTTTATGATGCCCGTCTCCGAAGGGATCTTCATTGTTAGGTAATTGTGATGTATTGCCGCCCCGAAGGATGTCAAGAATTGTCTTCCGAGTATAGCATTGTACTGACTTTCAAAATCCATAATTAGGAAGCTTGTTTCTTGAGCTGTTGATTTCTCTCCGTCTTCGAAGGTCATCCTCATTGTTATGGTTCCTATTGAGGTTGCTTCTTCTTCGCCGAAGGCCTTGAGTGTTGTCTTTTCGGCATTTGTGTAGCCATCAATCTTCATGCGTCTTAGAGTGTCTTTGAAGATGATGTTCACTGGGCTTCCGTTGTCGATTAGGATTCTGTGCACTAGGAACCCTTCGATGTCTGTTTTGATTACGAAGGCATCTGTGTGCGGGTAGACAGCGACTTTGATGTCTTCTGAGGCGAATCGGATAACCGATTGTTTCTGTCCTGGACTTCCTGTTCTTGCCCTCACGGTCTTTGTAGGATGATGTTCTTGTTTTCTCTTCATCGTGGGTTCGATCCACGGTCGGCGCCAAATGTTGGGGGATCGAAGGTCTTGTTCGACTCGGCGAAGCCCTCCAACGAAGAGTGTATGATGATTGCGTCCTTGCGAAGCCCTCCTGGCATCTCCGGCGCTCGGATTGCTCCTGGCGAAGCCTTTTCAACACCCCGAAGTCCTTGAGCTCCTTGGCGAAGCCCTCCTGGAATGTCCGCGATGCTGGACTTGGTTCAACTGCCCAGTTCCTCGGGTCTTACGTTATGCGTTGTTCCGAAGCCCTCGATCGTCCGCGGTGCTGGGCGAAGGGGTTGAGGGACGACAAAGAAAAGTGGACAGAGTAAATGATGTGTCTTTGGCTCGAGGCCCGAAAAACAGATGTCATTACAGGGGGTCTTCCCTCCATATTTATAGGGGGAGAAAAGATCATAATTACAACTATGCCATTAGGCAATTTTATTACGTCTTCCGGCCTGGGTCTTCATAGGTGGCTTTGCCGACCTTTTACTCAAAGCGCCTTCGCGTTGCCTCCTCACCCTTCGCTGGTGACTGTTGTTCCTTCGTGTTGCCTTTTGACCCTTCGCTTGTTGCTGTAGTCCCTTCGCGTGCCGAGTACTTGTTGCTGGATTCCCAACATTAAAGGAATATTCTCCACTTCCTCTAAAAGATTCCACTCTCTAAATTAGATTTGGTTGCAACAATATCCTGTATCTTCTCCTCCATCCCTGCTCGCCGCCGCTTGCTCTCCTGCTCCCGCGCTCCCGCCTGCCCTAGTCTGGCGCGGCCATGCTCCGGTGCGGAGCCGCAGCACCGGAGCAGGGCTGGTTGCCCCGCTCCAGCTTCCCCTCGACCGGCTCGTCCCCGGCAGGACGCCGTCACCGCGGCGGCGAGGTCCGGCTGCACGAGCAGGTCCTGCAACTGCATACTCCCGGGTTTCTTGATCCCGACTCGCAATTCTTCGTTCTATTTCCTTCCCAATCTTGGCCTGCATTGCTCTGTCAGTTCCCGTCATCAGACATGTAAACTGTTTGCATGATTCTTTCCATGGATTGAGCTGAAGCGTTGTTTCTTCGATGTTGTTGTTCAGTTGCCGACCACTGTAGTTGTTGTTCTCAGATTGCAATGCGAATGAACATTTTGTTTGTCTGTTCTGTTCTGTTCTGTTCTGTTCTGCAAAATAAACACTTCTTCTCAGTCGTCAGTTGAAAGCTAGCGTGCATTGTTCTGTCCTGCGGTTGCTTTATTTCCGAAAGAAGCTGCTTCTACTGAAGAAACAAAATGATAACAGGAACATCTTCTAACATCGAGATAGGCATTGCATCAGAGATGATCTCCTGCACATCGAGATACTTATTTTCTTTTTTAATCGATGGCAATAGATATATGTTAAACATTCATAATCTGTCAGTGCTAATTACACTCATGTTTTACACTGCAGTAGGTATATTGAGAGCAACCAGAGTATACAACAAAGAAAAAATATTTTGTTTCAGACCAACTGAAGTATTTTGGTTATGCAATCTTGAAGCTTTTTGCTTGCAGGGCACCAATCTTGTGAATCTTGAGCACAATGGATATCCCACATCCATTGGTACGGCTGCACCAAACATTGGAAGAAGAAGATGATGATTGTACCTTGCTTCGGTTCTTGATTGAAGAGGATCAGTCGAATTATGAGTTGCTTGACGACAGCGAAGAGATAGACACTATGGTGGCAGCCATGGATGAATAGAGCTCATTCCACCGCACAATACATGTGAGGCGACTAGTCCCCAGAGATCATGCTGATGGAGAGGCAAGGACCATGCGGCATTATTTTGGTGCCAACCCCGTGTACACCCCTGAAACATTTCGTAGAAGGTATATAGCATTTCGACAACATTGGTACCTTGGCGAATCCATCATTGGGATCTGATGCCGAAAGGGAAGCATTTGTGGCAGCACATCACAAGTTGCGTGACCAAGCTGTCCATATCCAGCTTCAAAGGGATCTCATCGAGCACAACTGGATGCGATATGGTTCAATCTAGAACTTTGTAATTTTCAATGTAATTGTAACATGTAATCCGGTTGAGAATAAAGAATTTGAAAGGAGTATGACATAATTTATTCACATGAAAAATACTTTGATCATTTCAGCTTCTGACATGGTTCTATAAAATGTATGCCTGGGATTTACAAACTTAAGTGCATGCGTGTTATGATTTTGCATGTACAAAGGTGTTCATGTAGAAAAAAAAAGGTTCCTGCTGCTAAGAATACTTGACTAGTTCAGAGCTCCTCTCATTTTTGTTATCAGATTTTGTATAGTTGCTATTAGATTTTGTATAGTTACTATACAACATAATCTGCCGGTGCTCTCTAGTCTCTACATCTGTATGTTCAAACTTCCTGATGAGACAAACATCTGTATAGCATGTCACTGAAAAATCTGTAGTACTGAACATATAGCTCAATCAAAAGTACTGTTTTCAATCGAAAAAAGACCTAGCTTTTATTCAGTTGACTGAACATAGCTTGAATGTGTACTGTTTTCAATCTGAAAAAAGCACCTAGCTTTTATTCAGTTGACTGAACATAGCTTTTGCATTACCTCAGAAGCTAGTGTAAATTCGGAATTCAGATCAAACATCATATTCTTTGGGGCCAAGATTAGACCCATACTCTTCTAAGTTAGCAAGCACCTTAAAGGAAGTCACTGGTTAAAGCATGACTCACAAAGATGGACATTAGCAACAGTAGGACCAAGCTAGCTTAGCTGTATCAAGGACAATAATAAACTAGTAAAAGATGGAGCATGACGAGAAATCAAACGATGAAAATAGCCCAAAAGTTCATAGCACACATGGCATGATATGCTTCAGACATGAGAATGAGCAAAAGAATCTCATCCCCATGAACATGAGAATGCAGTCCAAAATGCCCACCCACAATTAAATAAAATACAAGCACATTGCAATAACAGACTGCTTTAAAACAAACATTGTAAATCAGACAGGGAAGCATATAATAGATGCCATCGAGAAGCATCAGTAACAACATCGATGGTTATTATCAGAAGTTCAGAATACCATACACAAACTAGCATAGTTAACAGTCGAATCGATTGATAACGTTATCTAAACACAGCTGGTCAGCTCTAAAACTTACCCTGCTGCAAGCAGCAAGCATAGCACAGATCAATAATATTGATAATATTGATAATTAGTTTCCTTCTGGCTGGCAAGATTCAGTAGCAAAGTGTAGGTTTCAGTAGCAGGCAAGATTCAGCATACATAAAACAGGCTGGAAGCTCTCATATCTCAGCAAACAAGCCTACCACTAGTTCCTTCTGGCTGGCAAGATTCAGTAACAAAGTATAGTTTCCTTCTCAGCAAACAAGCTCTCACAACTCTTTATCAGTGTAGGTTTCAGTAGCACGCAAGAATGAATTCAGTAGCAGGCAAATGAAGTAGAATCAAGAGCCTACCTGTCGCGGTGCAGGCGCGGCGTGGGATTCTTGAAAGCATTCAAGAACATACCTGTCGCGGTGCAGGCGCGGCGTCGAGGCGCAGGGGAGGCGCGACGGCGGCGCGGAGGCGGAGGAGGCGCGACGGGGTGCAGGGGAGGCGCGACGGCGTCAAGGTGCAGGCGCGGCGTCGAGACGCAGGGGAGGCGCGACGGCGACGCGTGCGACGACGACGCGGAGGCAGAGGAGGCGCGAAGGGGTGCAGGGGAGGCGCAACGGCGACGCGCGCGACACGACGGGGGAGGCGGCGGCTGTGACGGGGGAGGGATTTGGCGGACGGCCGGGGAGCCCCCAGATTTGGCGGCAACGGAGCGGAACCTGGACAATGGCGGATGGTTTAGCATCTACTGCTGCAATGGGTACTGGAGGATCCGCTAAATTTAAGGTACCGGGTAGGTTAGCGGATGCTGTTGCGGTTAGTCTAAGGCAGAGGCTTGCCTTGGTTGGTTACGGCGGTGGGCATGGACTTGGGCCTGCCTCCGGCCACAGCGGCTACTATGGTGACCACTGCGTCCGCGCGCCCCGGACACGAGCTGGCCATGGGCATGGGCGACGACAAGGCGTGCGAGGTGCGTGCCCTCGCATGCATCCAACTCCGACCGGAACGGTAAGGATCGTCCTCACGTCCGAGAAGCGTGCTAAGGCCGACGCTTCTGCGTCGAGGACGCTGGCAAGCTCATCACTCATCAGCATGACATCATCACTCTCGACGGGCCCAGTCACTAGCCATTGGACGGACGCGAAGCGGAGGCGCATGCAAAATCTTCGGACACAGAGGCTACCTGGTGTGTGTGCGCGCGCGCTAGAGAGGGAGAGAGAAGCGGCGCGCAGCGTTGCGGCCATGACGCTGTGTGCACCGAAGCTTCAGGGCGTCGAGCAAGGGTGAAAGACCAAAATTTAGCAAACGTACATGCAGAATGACATTCTTTAGACAAAAATTTAGCAAACGTACAAATGGACCCCATAAATTTGTCGCATACTTATAAGATAATATCCGAATACATTAAGAAATGTCAAATATCACGAAACAGTACAACAGAAATTTCGATTGCCTATCTGTGGCTGGAGAGCCACTTATTGAAAGACCAAAATGAACACATCCCATAATGATTGTTCATGTTCACAACAGATACCGACAGCAGCTCTGCTGCTGATCCATACACTCTTCGAATTACGGGAACAAAACACTGGTAACCTGTATGTACAACATGAAGAAAATTAAATTAGGACACTGATGATAGCATAACTTGTAGGTGACAACTAAAATATTTTGAACAAATACAAAATATAAAAGTATGATTAATGTAGAATGTCAACATTCTGAGTTTGTTGCGTACAAATTAAAACCCTTTAATAAACAATTAATGATTTTTTGTACTACTGCATAAGAAAATATTGTCCAGTTGAAACATACATCAAAATAAAAATACATGGATACATCACTCCAAATGTTTGAACTTACAGATGGGGGAATGTATAAGGCACGGATGGTGAGCTTTAAGTAGTACCCAACATCGGGAACATTCGAGACTGTCTCATACTTGATGGTACCACGCGCAAAAGCAAGCTGCCCAGTCCCGCCAACAATGGCCCATTCGCCAACTGAGTTGAGCCCCATCACTTGAAGAGTAGATCCCGTGAAACTGTTCATTTTCGTGGAAACATTTCATGCATGTCACAAAAATAATATATACATGTCCACATCAAATGACATCCAAATCAGAAAAGATTGTTACCTTCCGTCTCTGAACAGAATGCTGAAAGAATTTTGATAGATAAAGCCATTCACTGGGTCAGTATTAACTCCTGTGCCTTTTGCATTACCAAGAAGCTTTGCAGTGGGTGAAGGTGCATCAAGCAACGCCCAATCATTCACAGTGATTGAACCAAACCCGTGATAACCCGGCTCATTATATGGAACTGATAGGACTAGGTTATGGTTTGGCTGTGGAGGGTGGATGTCGTGCAAGTACAATTCCATTTTCAACTCACATTCACATAAGGTAATACGACATTGGTTATGTTTGTCATGTGGAGGTACTGGAGGGTGGATGTCGTAAAGGGAAGCATTGGCAATGGCCATGACTAACTGGGAAATGAAAAGGAAAGAGAGGACATAGCTCCGATTGGCCATGCTTTGAAGTAGGGATCAGGACCAAATACTCTATGTTTGCACTCTTCTTTGTGATGTGTTTTGTAACAGAAGGGATCCCCTGTATTTATAGAGTTAATGAACTACCAGATCGCACGAGAGACCATCAAAAGAAGTTCGTCAATATTTTTGTTATTATTTTGCCAAGTGGGTTTTGGATGAAAGAAAGGTTTCACGTACTTAACATATGTATAAAGATATTGATAGCCTGTCTCACATATTGTCTAAGGCTACCCTCAACGGACTATTTCATTTTGTTATACTTAAAACACATGCTTACAAGCACCAGAAGGTTTATTTGATGGTTGAAATAGGTACACAATGCCTTGTTTTATTTTTTCCAAGACACGTTACATTGGAAATAGTATACCCATGATTTCATATAAAGGAAATCCTTTCATCTCTCTCCTCCTTAGTCCCCTGCCATATCATAAAAAAAAAAAGTGACACAGCATGGCTAATAAGAATGAAACTCCTATTATTAGGAGTAGCCTAAGGGAAGTGAAAAAAGAGTTTCTACGAGATAGTGATCACGTTTCTAACTCCCTTGTACCCTATATACTTTGCAAATCTTGTATTCAAGCTAGCATATCAATATAAAGTTCAGGACGGCATTTCTGCCTGCCGTAGTTCGGCTAAAAAAAAGGTAGGTTGTTTATGGCATCGTTTACGCTACCAAAAATGTTTCATTGACTATTTAACGTCATTAACTAGAAATCCAGAATTGTGAACACCAGAATTGTGTTGCCAAGATTCCAGCTGTGTCCTGCTAAGAAATTGGGTGCCACACTATTTTTCATCACGTCCAAGTCAATTGGTATACTGTGAAGTATTCCAAGTAAAAATAAAATATTCATTGCAACCCTTGGATTCCTGGAGCCACAAAGTTTGACTTTTATGACTATTTTCTACTGTATTGGCACATGGTTACCGAATATGCCGGCAGCCCACCAAACTTGAGCATATCCATATCCTACTACTCTGTCTGCCTAATGATCAAACGCAAAGTTCAGTTTTATCTGCCATAGCTAAAGTTCCATAGCGACCATGAGGATACTCGCGGCCGATAGGTGTGCATTTAACCATCGCAAAGCAAAGGTATCCAATTTCCCTTCCTACTTCTGTATCACGACACTTGTTACTTTGTCGTTAGGCTGTTTCCCTAGCTAGGACCTCTCGTCAAACACAGCATAGTGCGACAGCATGTCGGCTAGATCGGTTTATCTTCCTGAAGTCTGGCAGCTCGTCGGCTTCAGGTTATCGCCGCCGGCAATTCCTCAGGCGATGTGAAGTATGCATGCCTAGGTCCTCGGCGGAGCCTAAGAACAAGGCATACTTGGCCGGATAGAACGAGACAAGCACCGTCTTTGCAGCTTACATCATCGCACGGGCGCGAGGATGCGAGCGCAGAAACTTCCCCGAACTCCCGAAGGGCCCATCGATGGTGTGTTGCTTTGCAATAGATCGAGAAAGGAAAAACAAATGGTGTTATCGCTCTAAAGATGCACATTTACCGGTATCAAAGAATAAGTAGATGCAACCTCCAAAATACTGGGCCAACAGCTTGCCTGTTGTGACTTCATCCATCTCGATATGTGTCAGCACAGTCTTAGAGTTTGCATGTATGCATTATAGAGGCGATCGTGCATACGTGTATATAAGCGTCTATATATAGCGTGTTTTAAAAACTGGTAGATGTAGCCTCGTCCTTGCATCATGGTGATTGATGAGCTAGTAGTGTGGATGCTGAGTAGATAAGTTTCGTTGAGGACTTTAGGTAAACGGATAGCTGCAAAATTTGTGAAAGCCCAGGAAGACATCGTTATTGATATTGCTCCATGATGCACTACTTCACGAACGATTATAGATAAACACACACCTCTCCCCGGTTTTTTATGACCCTTGAGAGCCATGATGCCTTCTATGGTCCATCTTTTGCAACATGGAAACAATGAGAATTTAAAACGATCCGAGAAATATTTTTCTGCACATATCCTTTTGAATAGTCAGGTAACATATGCATATGATAAAATAAGCATTGTTTGTGAGTAAATAAATGCTTCGTTAAAGAAAGAAAATGGGATGTAATTTGTCACCATATTAGGAACACATATGAAATCATGATGACGGAAGTGCTATAGCAATTGTTTTCAATTTGCACAAGAAATAAACCAAAATAAAACTGAGATATATCGGACTTTCATTTCCAGAGAATGGAAATCTGAAATTATTAATTGGAGGGACATATATGTATCAATACATATAAGACCAGTGCAATTACCTAGATAGTAAATGAGCTTGAGTTAAGAATAAAATGGCGACGTAATTCATTAGGGATGACAATGCTAGGGAAGCGCATCAAAAGAATAATATTTATTGTCTGAGAGAGTATGTGTATCGTTGTATTATCCAGTATAGTGATCAATGAAGTCAAGTTGGAGCAAGAATTGATTGAGATCCAACTTGTGTGGATCGGCATCTAAACAGGTCGTGTCAGTGGTATGTTTATAACTAAAAAAAGGAATGATTTATATGAGTAAATTAGCATGAATCTGAATCTAACGTATTTCGTGGGAATCACCATTAAAGGTCAACAGATCAAGGTCAGTGAAGACACCGTTTTTGATCAAGAAATCAAGTCAACTCTAGCTCACACTTCGGTGTGGAGTGACATACTAGTTGGGTGAGTCGTGTTATGATGAACAACATATATAGATAAGGAACTCAGCAAGAGTAAGAAAAACGGGATTGCGTTATGTCAGAGTGAGTAATAGAAGAAATTCAGGGTAAGAACTGACTGAGATCAGATTGGTGTAAATGGTACCGATATAAACAAATTAGGGCTCTATATGTGAGTAAGTTATCTCGAGTAAAGTAAATTAATGGAGATTTGATATTTTGGGAGTCGCAATTTTATTAGTTTATCACACGAACATATTTCTACGAAGAAACTAAAGCTCTGTGAGTGAGTAAATGAGCGAGATTCTAGAAAACTAATACTTGGAGATCTGATTCCACAGGATTGATGTAGGGGAATTAATTACCTGGACAATGAGCTTAGTCATTGTTTCCAGCTGTACCCAAAAAAAAAAGAATGATTCAGACCCGATCCTGTGAAGATTAACATGTTACTAGGAGTAGACAATAGACTATCGGTGGGTACACTATGACGGGTCAAGAAAACTAATGGAGATGTGATTTGGTACGGTTGGCAATGTTAGGGAGCATCATCTATAGCAAAGATGACCCACGGCATCTTTGCTGAGCATCAAAGAGATCAAGTGATTGAGATCTGACATTGACATGGATCGACGTGTTATGGTTCCACAAAAAGTCATAGTCTGCACCTCCAGCTTATTAGAAATCCATTGTTAGAATTGTATATTCCTTATAGTCGATTCTCATTAGCTACAGAATTTCGATAGATTTTTATTTGCACGAAATGAATTGAAATTAAGGTTTTGCAAGTTATTTAAGAAGATTTGAACGTGTCAAATAAGGAGAGCTTACGTGTAACTTTCTCATTGTCAATGGCGTCAGGAAGAACAACTACTGGATCATTTGAAATGTTTCGTTTCACTATTCTTTACTGAAGACTCTGAAGTGGCTTCACTAAGAACAACATGTCAGGGCTACTGCCAGCCTAAACATTGTCGCAACTTTCTGTTGCTTGCAGTCTAACCTGTCTGATCAGGTCCTTGTAACGACTCTGTTACATTTGCTAAGTTTCCAAAGCGCTGAAGAAAGATATTTTACTCTCAAAAGCACGCTAACTGATCCTTGCCATCTGTAATTTAAAAAAAGCGACAATAGCGTTTTAACCATGATTCTAGACTCTAATTGTATTTTCACCATCGATTTTCAGATTTTGCAAGATCACCGTTGATTGCTTTCAGATTTTGCAAGATCACCATTGATTTTTTGAAAACTGATGGTAAAATCGCAAAACTATTTTGCAAGATCACCATCGCTTTTCGAAAACTGATGGTAAAATCACAAAATCTGAAAACTAATGGTGAAAACACAAATGGAGTCTGAAAGGATGGTTGTTTTGCAATTGCCCTTTTAAAAAAAATCAGGATTCTGAATTTTTCCGGTATACTTTCCAATGTTCGGTAAGGATTCCTATTCTTTGTCCATCAAGCAGTAAACTTATGCTTCATGGCTTCCTCAGCCTAGCGTTCACATTCAAATTTGTGAAACATCTCCGCAGGTTCGGAATAATCACTGCAGCCACACCACTTACCGGATCATCTAGTGAAAACAGTAATATATGTTACACCATCAGTCCTTTACAACGTAGTTAGGGATGCAGACTCCATAGATCTGGGAACAGAGCTCAACAAACATCAGCAAACATTAATAATCTGAACAGAGCTCAGCAAACATCTCTTGTTACTCACCAAATAGCTCCCTACATGAAAAGATGTTTTACAACGGAGCATGAACAGAAATTGTGCCATAGGAAAATGTATTTAGAGCATTTGAATGCTGACTACAAAAGTCATATCAAATGGCTCTGGCCAGGGTAGTTAAGCTGCAGACGCATTTCAGTCTGCCAAACCAGACCCTCCTTTCTACAACATCCTTCATTGCAAATAAAACTCAGCTATGGTGCATTCATATTTCCACTCAGATTTTGTATTATGTTGTTTTTAAAATCAATCGAAAAAAGCACCAATCGAGGGTTAGTTTTCTTCCAAGTTCCAACTATTCAGGGCTCTAAGTCAGTTTTTTTTCTGTTACCAGGATACTCTTAACCACTTTTTTTTAAAAAAAAAAAATTTGCCCCATGCCTCGGTGATGGCCACATCTGCTACTATTGAGAATCACTTGTTAAAATCACTGTAAAGATGCCACTTTTAACAACATTGGCCTAACTCTGCAGCTGCAGCTGCTTTGCTGCAAGAGCAGAGCAATCCCTTACATTGCCATAACTGAATTTTGATATCAGAACGGCGATGGGATACATGCGTTAGCGTGCATTTTCTTCCAAACTGCGCGAGGACACTGATCTAGCTCACTATGTCTATATGGTGCTCATGCAAGAGCAGAGCATGACCAAGCTGGAATCTGAACCTCCAAAATGCTCTGCTTTTTTCTTTTTTCTGGCCATAGGCGAACAAAATGCTACGGAGAACCGTTGCTTGGTGCTGAAGCTTGCTCGCCCCGCACCTACACGTTATGGAAGACAGTGTAGAAGAGATTTCATACTCCATCGACCGATCGACGGACGGGTTCAACCGCCGCGCAACATCGCACTCCGGCCACCCTCACGATGTCCGCCACCGGCTTCAGCCATGGCGTCCATCCAGCTCTCGCGTATGGCTGAGTGAGGGGAGCTTTAAGTTCTAGATCTCCAGTGGAGACGAGGCCTCTTGATTCCGGCGAGGAGGATGGCGGCGGCGGACGGCCCGGACGGGAGGAGGAGCCGACGGCGGAAGGAGTTAGCCGTCCAAATCAGGGTAATTTTTGCAAATATTTGGATCGCGATTATTAATCGCGATCCAATTTAGGGTCGCATTTGTAAATAGTTGGATCGCGATTAATAGTCGCGATCCAAACAGGGGTCCTTCGGCAAATACTCCTCGCCACCGCCGTTCGTCCCGCGCTTGCCATAGAAAGGTATGCGCGTCGCAGGCAACCGTAGCTCATTCGGAGAAGCCGCCACTGAATCGGGGAGAGCAGCGGCGAGGAACGCTTGATCTGAACCTACGAAATTCCGTCAGTCCCGCGTTGGAATCTTGCGGCAGGGTACAGGCTGCGGCGGCGTCAGTGCCCTGGAGCTCCCCGATGTCGCCGCCCTGGTAAATTCAAAGCCTGTTAGATGGCGGCCATCTCCCCTGTTCGCACGGACGTGTGGTCGGTCGGGCCAGGGCGAGCTCCTCAGCATTCAGCAACGAGCCAATGACAGTGCTGCCGCTTCCCGGCGCCCAACCTCGAACAGCTGGAGGGGTCGCCGTCATCTCAGCTGCATCGCGATCAACTATGTCAGGTGGTTCCTAAATTCCTTGCTCCGTATCAGAGTTCTTGACTGAAGGCAGTGAAATGATGACGGCAGGAAGTACAGCACATCTTATAGAATTTGTTTCAGAACTACTCTGTCTGTGCTAACTGCTAAGTATCATCGTAAGTTCCATCTGATTCTAGTCTCGCCTATTTTGATCAGGTCCTTAGCTTGTGGTAAAATTGTTCCATTTTTGCCGGTAAAAAAAAAAAAAAAAAAGGATACTTCACTCTGCTATGTCGACCAGGCATCCGCGATGTCAGATGCCACGACCCATTATGACAGGATGTGCATCGCCGGCGACGGCGACGACGACGAGGCCGCGTGCCGCGCGGCGAGGTAGGAGAAACCAAGGACCTCACCGCCCAGCCTCCAAGTCGATCGCTTCCGAATCCATGGAAGCTGTCGGACGCGCGACCTCGTCACGGAGAGCCTTTCCTCGAGAAAGCGACAACGATCTCACCACTCACCGGCGCGCCGGTTCTCCGGCGACCGCCGCCGCCTCACGCCCGGGCCGTCGTGATCCGGCCCGGCCTGGGCCTCCGCGATGCAGCTGCCGAGACTTCTGACGACGACCGACGACCAGTCAGCCCAGCACATCAGAGCGGCACAAGTTCAATCGAACGGCGGGCAGGCACCCAGGGTGGTCCCTATTTCAAATAGCCACAGCCCCCTGTCTTCACGGGAACGCCTGCTCCGCTGTGCGCCGCCGCGTTGCCAACGTTTAGTCCTGGCCAACGTGCCGTGCCGGGCACGGGTCCGGCCGGGCTCGGGCCGCTGAGAAAAAAGCACGGCACGGCCCTTATAATAAACGGACCGGGCCGGGCCGGCACACGGGTCTTCACTTCAAGCCCAAGCACGGCACGGTCTATTTTAAACGGGCTAAACGGGCCACGGGCTAAACGGACCGGGCCGTGCCGGGCCGGCCCTCTGAATAAAAAAATATTTTTACACTGTTTTTTATTTTTTAAAAATATAAACGGGCTAAACGGACCGTGCCGGCCCATTTAGCACGGCCCGAATAACGGGCTAACGGGCCACCGCTAAACGGGCCGTGCTCGGACCAGCCCGGCGGGCCTACGCCCAAGCCCAAGCACGGCCCGTAACGGGCTGCGGGCCGGCACGGCCCGTTGACCACCGGGCCCGGGCCGTGCTCGGACCGGGCTAAAAGGACCGGGCCGTTAGCGGCCCTTTTAGCCCGGCCCACCTGGCCAGCTATACCAACGTTGCTTGATCCCCTCTCCTTCCATCCAACGCACCTGCGCCTATGCCGGCACGGGAGGCTCGCCACAGGGCACGGGCTTCTTGACGCCGGCGTTCCTCACCGCTGCATGCGTGCTCGCGCCATCGCACGCCATGCTAGAATCGCACGCGCTAAGGCAGAGGCGTGCCTTGGTCACGGCGGTGGGCATGGACTTTGGCCCAGCCTCGGGCCACGGCTACTGCGACGACCCCTGCGCAGCAGACACCAGCTGGCCATGAGCGAGCCCCGGGATGCTTGCCCTCTACGTCCATCTCCAACAGGAACGCGAAGGATCGCCCCTTGCGTCCAACAAGCATGCACAAGGTCGGTGATTTTGTGAATTTGTGTCAAGAACGCTGTGTCGTACCCCATTTCTGGAGCACTCTGTGCATCATGTATCAGTCCCTAGATCAGTAGCTGATACGCACAGGAACACAGATATGATAATCAAAAGCATACTTCGGATAGGTAAATAGGTATAGTACCTGATATATTGAGCCTTTAGTGGCGGTACGACAAGGATGCAGAGGTATCCAAGTCCTTCCGTCAAATAAGGCGAAGCAATCACACACAGACAGCGGAAAGCACAACCCAAGCCACAGGCAGACTTGAGAAGCAGAACCGAAAACCAAAGCTTCGTCGTCTCCTACGAAGACTTCTCCTACCAAAAACATCAATCGCAAACACGTGAGTACATAAGGTACTCAGCAAACCCTAACACAAGGGGGTAAGTATATGCAAAGGTATAAACAAGGATGAGGCTGAGGTTTATCATATCGGCGGAAAGCCAATTTTGTGCAAGGATTGTTTTTGAAACCAAAACAGTTCGCAAAACTACAGTCAGGTGTTCTCATTATATTTAGTGGGGTTGGTTGACCCTGGGGGAGATGCAATCCATCCCGCCAGTTCCCAAATTTTAGTGCTGGCAAGAAACCAGCGCACGGCTCCACGCCGGTGTTTTCCAAAAACACGCCAAGGATAACTCACACAGGAAAGACTAATCATTGTGTGGCCATAGCTTTCGCGTTGTCCAATACCGTGGAACACGGCTATCCGGATAGTTTCTTATCCTCTGCAGAGGTTGTACACTTTCCCCACAAGGTATCTAGTCCTCCCCACTGCCATGGCTTGGACTGGATACTAATGGTTCCGTATCTACTTGGCGTCACCACGGCACCACCACGGAAAAACACCGACCAGGAGCTTCCATCATCATATAATAAAAAGGCCAAAGGCCATAATTGTCTCCACATGCCGGACCCAATGCCAATCTCATCGAATCTTCTCCTGGCTTCCGTTGCGACTCCCGCCTCCAGGTGTGTACCGGGTGAACGCTATAGTAGGGTGTGGTTCCAAACCTTTTCCATACAAGTGGTTGTACGAAGGGTGCTAGGCCAGGCGGCACATGAACCGGTCCTTATACGACCGAAGCAAGCATCTTCAATAGCTATCCTCCACGAGGAATAGCGTCCCAGAGATAGCCTCCCCACTGAGGACTATCCCACTTGCTCCCGTCTAAAACATTCCCCACTATGGGTTGCACTTTAACACCACTCCCACCCATTTTTACATTTACGCACACCACCAAACACTCACACATTTTAACACAAAAGCATGTGAACAAGATTAATTAAGTACACGGTGTAGCGGGTCCTAAGCAGCATTTTAATCCAACACATCATTAAAGAATTAATGATGTGGGTTCCTAGGTTTAACAAGGAATCAGGATAAGCAAAAACAAGGCATGGCAATCAACAAGCACTTAGAACATACTAAGCGCGTAAATCACTTTTAAATACCATGCATACTTTATTTTCAAAACAGGATTTAAATGGGTTTCTTTGCAATCATAGGATCAATATGATCAAAGGGGAGTTAGGGCTTGCCTGATTATCGCTTTCCTAATCTTTAAGTTCTGGGTCTTTAGTCTTTTTTTTGTCGAATTGATGTCTTCGAGCCCTCCTTTGAAGCTCGTATCTTTCGACGGGTCTTGACCTGAGGTTTCTCGACGAGTCCTTGGATTCTTCTGGTTCTTCCTCGATTCTCGCGTAATCTAGCGTATAGAAATACTACGTGTAAATAAACTACCGCAAAAGAAAATAAAGAGCGAAAAGAGCCGAATAAGATCTAATTAACTCCAACAAAACCGATAGAAAGCAAATGAAGAACAAAAGACTCAAAACACGGATGATGCATCCAGTTTTACTTTAACAAGATTTTGTTACCTTAAAAAGGCCATTAGGGGTGATGCATCGTACTCTATAGCTTTTGGTGTAATGAGAGATGCTAAACACGAAGAGAAGAGCATGAATGCATGAAGTGACGGGGACAGCGTGTGTACGTGTTCTTCGTACATTCATGGCCCTAGCCTCCATACAGGTAGTAACCTATATAAAGGTTCGTGTAACACATGTACGAAGTACGTGGTGTGTCAGTTTAGGGCTCCTATCCTTATATCATTTACTAATGATGACTTAGCTATTAATTACTTACTAGATTGATTAATTACTAAAACTAAACTATTATTTATTAAGTTGGTTGTCACGCGTCGGACGCATGACGATGGTACGTGTACGTGAGCATGTATGTCATGAATGCATGACTGCAGATAAAAAATACTAAGATCGAATAAAGACAACTGGCAATTAAGATAACAATGAAACAATAACTCCAATAAGAGCCGATAAAAGAGCGCTTATAAAAGAGGATAATGGAACGATAGGGCTTGGTAGGATTTGATGAGGGCATTGGAATGGGTATTGCATGCATTGTTAGGTTAAGTTTGATTGAGCGATGGTTGATCAAGGCTGGGTTTGGAGTTGAGTTTGTGCTAGAAGGAGGTTATTGGATTTTGAAGTGAAACGACATAAAAGGTCGTTAGGTTTAAGGCTAGCGAGCGAATGTGTGGATGTGCGATACAAGGATGAAGCGGGGTTGTGATAAGGAAGGTACTAGACTAAATGGTACTACAAGATTGGTTAGGTGCAGGTGAACAATGATTGCGATGTGCATGATTGATGTCGCACGATTGTCAGGAAAAGGATATAATATGTGAGAGGGTTTTAGGGCATTGATGATGTCTAGGTATAGTGTGGGGTTCCAATTAATAGTACCGTGAGGTACTTCGCGTTTCTACGAACGCGTGGGCGCAAGAATCGCCCAAAACGGAGCTAGGGTTGAAAAGATATGGATATTCAAAGGTAGAAGGGCTTATTTGCAATTATATAAAAAAGTTTTAAGGGCTTAAAGATAATTACAAAAAGTTCTAGGGACCTTGGTGTAAAAAGACAGGGGCTAAAACATAATTACAGAAAAGTTTGAGGGCTTATCTGTGAAATGTACAGGGCCCGAGGATTTTCGGAATTTTGGGAATTATTTTCGTATGGGAAATTATTTATTGCGTGGTGCTGACGCAATAAAGGGGATTATCGATTTAAAATAAATCGAAAACCCGGTGGACTGGGTCCACGGGGTCCATGGACCGGGACGGGGCGGCGGTCCACCGGTCCACGGTGGACCGGGGCGTCGCGCGCGGCGGCGGGCTGCCGGACTTCTCGCCGCCGGTGCGTAGGATGGACGAGGGGCTGCGGGAGGTCGTCGCGGAGGACGAGCGCACGAAGGCGGATCCGTGAGTGGTACGTGTCGACGACGGGACGCAGGGGAGCGGCGGCAAGGGCTCGCCGGAGTTGCTCATGGCGGCGGGGTGCGACGGAGTATTCTCGCGCGGGTCAAGAGAGGGAGAAAGGAGGGGCGCAGGAGGAAGAGGAGAGTGTGAGGAAGTTCACCATGGGTTGAGACGAGGAGGGGAGCGACGGACCATAGCCGGCATTGATGGCGAGGCGGCGGCGGCCCAGGGCGCCGTCGATCTCCTCGTGTGCGGCACGGCTGAGTGAACCGAGGCGATGTCGGGGCGGCGCACGGAGCGGGGATGCTCGGAGAAGAGGAAAGGAGAGAGGGAAGAGCCGGCTCGGTGGCGAGCAAGGTCGCCGGAGGGCTCGCCGGACCGAGGTGAGAGAGTGAGGGAGAGGAGGGACTCACGGGTGCCGGAGAGAGGAGAGGAAGGAGGGGCTCGGTGCCCTTTTAACGGCGGTGAAGGCGGTTCGCAACAGTGAAGCGGTGGAGTAGCGGCCACGGCATCGCCCGGCAGCCGGGGATGGGCGGCGCGGAATTCTCGCGGCGGCGTCGCGGCGGACGGGACGGGTCGGAGGAGGACGATGACAGGTGGGCCCCACCTGTCAGCGAAAGAGGAGAGAGGAGACGGGCTGGGCTGGCTGGGCCGGAAGGAAAGGAACACAGCCCAGTGGCGATTCCAGAGGAGGAAGAGAGGGAGGTGGGCTGGGCCAGAGGATGGATTTTCGGCCCGAATAGGTTTAAGAAAAGGAAAAAGTTTGATCTTTTTCTGGAATTTGAATTTGAAGAGATTTCAAATTCAAACAAAAACAAAACTTGAACAAACACTCAAAATAAATCAAATAAAACACCGAAATGCATATGATGAAGTTTTATGCAAGTTTAAAATTCAAAAAAATTTGAAATTCGACTTGAGATTTAATCCTACTTTGATTTTATTTGTTGTAAATTCAAAATGCTCCAAATTTTTAGTATATTTTTAAATGAGGGCAAACACTTGAGCACAAGTTTTTATATTTCAAAAATTTTCATATTCAAACTAAGTTTAATTTATTCAGTGAATTTTATTTTGAAAAATTTATTTCAAGGTAAGAGGTTGGACAAAAATTTTAATTTGGAGTGATTTTTATTCCTTTTTATTTTCTTTTCTCCTTTTCTTTTTGGCTCCAAAAGTAGGGGTGTTACACGCTGTCACCCTCATCAGCATCTCTCGAGACTCGTCGAGCCCGGTGGCTGGCCATGGACGGGCACAAGGCCTCATTTATAAAAGAGAATTTTCTAGTCCTCTGATTGATTGAGGTTTCGTAAATCTCTCGCTCACATTTTTAGAACAGATAAATGTACATGCACAACACATCTTTTGTCGAGCTGGAACATTTTCTAATTGAAGCTAGAACATTAAGTTCTATAAGATGACTAGCATCGTGCATATTTCTTCATAATACCTTATGGAACAAATTAAATATATGTATAGTATAGAACATTACTTTATTCAACATGGTATATTTTTCTATTAAAACTGAAACGGTTATATTATTTATGTGAAAAGGAGGGTGTTTAAAAGTGAATGAGAAGATTTTATGGTTGGATAAATAATATAACCGTTTATCTTTTCCAGATTTTGATGGTGTTTAACAGATGATCCACTTCCAGCAACAGGCACGGGCTATAGTGGTGGTGAGTTCTGCTATAGGACAATGAGCTTTTAGTTTCACATTTTCAAGCACTGACCAAACGACCGTGGCCTCGTGCTACTAGTGTAGCCTCGGAGGAACAGCCGGCATAGGAATCGTTTCCGATATGCCGTTCCGTTTAAAAAACAAAAAGGCTTCCTGGATCATCTGTTAGAAATTCTAACGAAGAAACAAAAAATGGTTCACTTAAGTAAACCTTTAAGGAATTTACCTACATGAGAGCAGTTTTTATGAGCATAGGGGCACGTGCCCCACCCTACCGAATTTTAATTAGGGTCAAATCCACAAAATCAAACTGAATATATTAAATCAGTTGTCTTCGTGCCTAATCAATATGGTAAATCTTGATTTGAGGTACACATATTACGCCACATCTTATCATTTTGGGTCAAATCACAGATGTGAGCTATCGGATCAAGACAATTGTCAGACTGTCCATGTCACCTTGGGCTGGTGCTATGTGCTCACAAGTACTCCACCTACATTCTCATCCCAGTGCCTATGTCACAAAAAATATAAACATGCATACATCAAATGACATCCGAATCAGAATAGCATCTCATCTTCATACAATACAATATAGATCTATGAATTCTGTAGTCGAAAAATAAAGAGGCTCTGAGCAACAGCAGAGTGATGCAAGTGTAAGATTATTGCCTTCCGTCCCTGAACAAAATGCTGAAATTTTGATAGACAGTTGTTCGTTACTGCCAGGTCTTGCAAAATCACTGATTGTTCATGCAATCTGTCTATAAGTTTCTATTACGAGTTGACAGCAGAAGATATTAGAAAAGTGACGTTTTAATCAATTGTGAATCATCTTCTCAGGTTCTGAATGCACCTTGTGCTACTGGAAAAGCCGGGTGAATACAGCCTCAAAACTTGCCGGGTCGTCTCTTGGTAATGTCAACACCATCACCACGAAGGTAATGATGCAGACACCATACGTTTGGCAACAGAGCTGAGCAAATATTGAAACACATTACTGATTGAGCCCCTCAAACTGAAATTATCTTATTACTGACCAGTTAGCACCTCACATCAACAAATGGTTTAAAACGGAGCATGAACAGAAATTGTGCCATGGGAAAATGTATTAGAGCTTTTGGATGCAAATTACAAACAACCTGTTTGTTTCGCTGCAGCTGCAGCTGCGGCTGCAGAAAAATAACTACGAACACTTTAGCTGCTGCTGAAAACACTGTAGCGGCTGCTGAAGAAATAACTGCGAACACTGTAGCTGCTGCAAAGCAGCCGCTGCGAGACGAACACGCTGTTAGTCATATCAAATTTCCTCTGTCCTTTTCAGTGTGCCAAACCAGACCCTCCTTTTTACATCACCCTCCACTCCAAATAAAACTCAGCTACCGTGCATCAGTGGTGGAGCTGAGATTGCTCGGTTGGGTATTCATTTTTGGAATGGGCATTCATTTTTCCGTATTTTTGAAGCTAAGTATTCATTTTTACCTCAAATATATGTATTTTTGAGGATTTTTTAGTCATATTTAGCTCATTTTCAAAAATTTGGGTATTCATATGCATACCCAAGATCCCCATCAGCTCCGCCACTGCCGTGCATGTTCACGGTCAGATTTTATCATGTTGTTTCGATTCAAAATCTATCAAAAAACAAAAAATCAGCGAATTGGATTCCTGTGCTACAAGCCAACAACCAATCGTTAGTTTCGTTTTCATCCAAGTTCCAACTATTCAGGGCTCTAAATCAGTTCTTTTTTCTGTTACTCGGATACTCTTAATCTCTGTTTTCTATTGTTGCATGGTCCTGCTGCTATCGAAAATCACATTTTAATGTCCTGTAAAGATGCCACCTTGGATTGCTCATTGGATAACATGGGCCTAGCTCTGCATTTGCAGCTGCTTTTCTGCAAACCAAGAGCAGAACAAACAATACAGCGTCATAACTCATAACTGAATTTTGATAACAGAACAGCCATGTAGTACATGCGTTAATAATTTGCATGCTGTTCCTAACTGCGCAAGGACACTGATTTAGTAGCTCACTATATGATGCTCATGCAAGAACAGAGCATGACGAAACAAGAATCTGAACCTGCAAAATACTCTGTTTTTTTTTTTTCGGGCCATGGACAACGCAAAAGGCAATGGAGAACCGTTGCCGCTGAAGCTTGCCCCAACCGTACCTAGAAGTTCTGGAAGACCGTTTTGACGAGATTTCAACTGGAAGATTGCCCCAACCGTTACCATCGACGTGCCGGTTCACCGCCGCGCAACATCGCGCTCCGGCCATTCGCACGATCTCCGCCGCCGGCTTCAGCCATGGCGTCCATCCAGCTCTCGTGCCTGGCTGAGGACTGTGGAGTGAGGGGAGCTTCCAGTTCTAGACCTTCGGTGGACACGAGGAATCGCCATCCCGGCGGGGAGGACGGCGGCAGCGGACGTCCTGGCGGGTGGGGAGCCAGGGCCGGCTCTAGACTTTGATAGGCCCTGGGGCTGGGGCGAACTCGACTTCAGGGGCCCTTTAGGCCATTATATCTATATGTATATATTCACTATTTACACAGAAAATATATATAATGGCAAAATCGATTAACTTTTAAACATAACCAACAAATAGGAATAGGTTCTACAAATCATTTCTCAGAAACTAATTAAAATATTATAATGAAAATTCTTGTAGTTAAATAGATCTAATAAGATGTGCTCTCCAACATCTTGAATATAATCTCATCATTTTCTGAATACAACTTTCCTTGTTTCCTTTAGGACCATGGGTTGGTGGACGTCTTCTTCATTTCTAGCATCATATAACCCGGGATTCACATCAGGAACAAACAGTAGTTGAAAAGTACTAATTACGAAAGAGCTTACGTACAGCACCTCTATGAGATTCAATAAACACATTTTCTTGTTTCCTTTTTTTTCTTTTTGAGCACCAGACAAATGCTTTGGAAGGGCAACATTCCTTTAGCATCAGCAAACAAGACCAAAACACCATGCTTCCACTAAGTTACCTTGGATCCTTGGTCTTAGTTCTTTCAATTTGCCGAAATGGAGTCTCGAGCGTACGCATCGTAGGCTATTCGTCAATTGGGCTGTAGGCAGTTGCTCCCTTGCTGGGCTTTTCGTCAATTGGGCTGTAGGCAGTTGTAGCCTTGCTGGGCCACAGGAAAAATTCTTTTCTCTTTGAGGCTTTGGGCTGAGGTGCTGATCTATACATGGAACAAAAAAAATCTTGGGCCTCTCCCAGCAATGGGCCCTAGGCCGTCGCCCCTATGGCCTAGGCCCAGAGCCGGGCCTGTGGGGAGCCAAAGGCGGAAGGAGCTCGCCGTCCGAATAAGGGGGATTTTTGCAAATATTTGGATCGTGATTATTAATCGCGATTCGAATATTTACATATAACCTCCTTAGATCGCGATTAATATTCGCGATTCAAATCAGGGGTGTATATGTACATATTTGGATCGCGATTATCGATTAATAATCGCGATCCGAATCAGGGGGCCTTCTGCAAATACTCCGGCCGGCGGATATGGAAGAGGCAAGGTCGCACCGCCGCCTCCGCAATCCCATCGCCGTTCGTCCAGCGCTTGCCATAGAAAGGTTAACGCGCGTCGCAGGCATCCGTAGCTCGTTCGGACATGCTGCCGCGGAATCGGAGAGCGCGGCGGCGAGGAACGCCTGATCTGAACCTGCGAAATCCCGTCAGTCCTGCGTTGGAATCTTGCGGCAGGGTACAAAGCTGCGGCGGCGTCACTGCGTCAGCGCCCTGGAGCTCCACGATGTCGCCGCCCTGGTAAATTCAAAGCCCGTTGGCTACCGGCCATCTCCCCTGTTCCCACGGATGTGGTCGGTCGGGATCAGCATTCAGCAACGAGCCAATGACGGTGCTGCCGCATCCCGGCGCCCAACGTCGAACAACTGGAGGGATCGCCGTCGATCTCAGCTGCGTCGCGATCGGCTCTTGCGGCACACCAGACCAGAATCGAGCCTGCGCCACCATGTCAAGTGGTTCCATGCTCTGAATATCTCGTCAGTGTTCTTGGCTGAAGGCACTGAAATGATGACTGCAGGATGAACAGCACATCTGATACAGTTTGTTTGAGTAGTACTACTCTCTGCTAAAGTATCATCGTAACTTCCATTTGCTTGTAGTCTCACCTATTTTGATCAGATCCTTCACTTGTGGTAAAATTGTTCCATTTGTGCAGTTTCCAAGATGGTTGAAAAAGATACCTCACTCTGAAAGAATCGTAACCATACTACTCACAGTGATATTTTACCTCACCTTTTCAAATTTCAATTGCTAGCATTTTCCGGGAATATGTTTGAGCACATTCCTGCTGCACACTACTTCCTAGTTTCTTTACATTCAACAAATTGACTGGGTGCTGATTGAGCCTTGATGTTTGGTAATTCATTTCAGTCTGAATGAAACATCAGTTGAATCCTGTAGGGTGGTGTTTCATGGCCTTCTCCACCTTACATTTCTTCTACACTAGTATCAGACCACTTTAGTTCTGAAGGAACATCCAATCCACCAATAATCCAAAATTTTAGAAAACTCCCCACTGGTTAGGTTGCAGCCAATGTTCGACCGAACTGAACTGATGCGTTTTATCAAGGAGCTACAGAGTAGATACCCATTTTCAGGAAAAAAAACAGGTAGTCATGAAAAAAAAAATCAGTAAACAAACACATAGGCAAGCATTAGATGCAAGCCATAAATGTGCCATCCGATTCTGCAGAACAAGCCACTTCCACTCTGTTTTGAACTGAACTGATGCCTATTCGATACGGCAAAATTTGCTAGTGGACATCTTTCAAGTGCGGCATTTGCTACTGGACACCGCTTAAATACGTCTTTGCCAGAAGACACTATTTAACTATAGCAATTTGCTAGTGGACATCGAAATCAATAAAATATTCATTTTTTTATATAAAGTAGAGAGAGAACATGAAAAGAGACCAAATTACTCTTGCCCTTTGAGCCACTATTGTGTCATGTGAGTTATTTTGTATCAGATTATTTCATTATGATTTTTTATGTCATGGTAAATAGGAGTTTAACTAATTATGTATGGCAAATATGATAATGTACAAGCAAAAGTAAATAGTGATACATAAGAAAAAAATGCTGATATGATTTGCAAAATTAATATGTTCTGACTCAACAACGAAACAGGAGTATTAGTGTCCATTTTAAGTTCATCTCTTTTCTTTATGTAAGAAAATGAGTATTTTAATGACTTGGATGTCCACTAGCAAATTGCCACGGTTAAATAGTGTCTTCTAGCAAAGACATATTTGAGCGGTGTCCAGTAGCAAATGCCGCACTCGAAGGATGTCCACTAGCAAATTTTGCCATTCATACAGTCAGGAGGTTCTATGATGAAGATAGGTTAACATTTCGGGTAAACAGTTATGAAGTTGGACACATAAGTTATGAAAAAATAGTTGAAGGAGGTTCTATGATGAAGATAGTTACGAAAAAATTCAGTAAACAAGTCGAAGTTGGACACATAAGTTGTACTTTACCGCACTCTAATTCAACAACGCGTTCATATTGGTGTCTTTCGTCAACGAGAGAACTGTCTGTCATAACTCCTCGACAGTGACTGCGGCTTAGATTTCTTGGACTCTCTTCTTGCCGCCCGTCCATCCCCTTTCCATCCACACACCAGCAGTGCCGAAGCCAGCCAACCAACAAAGATGTTGACTACTACTACCTCCTCCTCTGCACCGCATCGAGAGGTTATCCAACATCGATCCACAGGCCCGGCCGGACATCGATCATGGAGGTGATTCTCTCTGCGATCTTGAGTGACCTCGCCGCCAGGTCCGTATCTTTCCTCATGGGCAGGATCTTGAACCGCCGGCCGGAGCAAAGCGACGACGAGACGCAGGACCGGCTGCGGCGGCTGCTGCTCCGGGTCCACGTCGTCGTCGAGGAGGCGGAGGGGCGGCGCGTCACGAGTCACGCCATGCTGCGGCAGCTGAGCGCGTTGAGGGAGGAGATGTACCGCGGCCGCCACGCGCTGGACGGAGCCGTGGTCGGACGCCGCCGGAACGGCTGCGGCGGCGATGCCGAGGTGAGCAGCCGCCGTAATTCCCACGTCGCCGCCGCGTCTGGGTTCAATCCTGCCAAGCGAGTCTGTTTGGCTCGAATCCGGAGCAGAAGCAACGGCGGTGGCGGTGGTGGTGGTGAGAAGAGGAGGCCGCCGTCATTGCAGCAAGTTCTTGGGAGCCTCGAAGCCGTCTTCGCCGACGTGAAGGACGAATTCGTCGCGCTGTTGGCTGGATGTCCTCGCCTGAGTCGCCGCCACCAGCCGTACAACGCGTACATGTTCATCGACAAGTGCATGTTCGGTCGCCAAGAAATGGAGGTGGAACGTGTCGTCGCCTTCCTACTACAAGAAGATGATGATGATGATGGTGCTCCAAGGCCAGGCGTGCTACCAATATCGGGCCCGAAAAGAGCCGGGAAGAGCACCCTTGTCGATCACGCCTGCAACGACGAGAGTGTGCGAGGTCACTTCTCGCAAATCGTGACCCTCTCACGCGGCAATCTTGGAGACGAAATTTTTGGAATGACTACTACTATTACAACAAGCTGCTGCGAAGAAAGGGTACTGCTAATTGTTGAACTGGATGGGGATAGGAACACAAAAGGACTGGATTGGGATCTCAACGAGGCTCTACTGGGAAGATTTCTCTCCGCCTGCAAAAGCCGCACGCCGCGCGTGAGCAAAATCATAGTCACAAGCCGATCCGACAAGGTCGCGAGCTTCGGGACGACGGACCTTCTTCGACTACGGCCCTTGACGGAAGAAGCTTTCTGGTACTTCTTCAAGGCGCGCGCGTTTGGAAGCGCGGACGCGTCGGAGCACCCCAAGATGGTGTCGATAGCCATGGAGATGGCGGAGGAGATGAGAGGGAGCTTCGCGGCGGCGAACTTCTTCGGTGGACTTCTCAGATCGAATTTCAACACCGGTTTCTGGAGCTTGGCGCTCGCGGTCTTCAGAGGGTTGAAGCAGACGAAGCTGGTCGTCGTGCATGATCGGGCACAACAAACTGCTACTACTAGTACAGGAACTGAGATATGGGAGGAGGTGACAGAACCGGCATGTACTACTACTAGTACTACTACCAACGAAGAAGCAGCTGAGCAGTTACGTGTTTTTTGATGACTTTCAAATAGGCCCTTTTGCTGTTGAAGGAGTTCCCAAGGTTTCGTTGCGAGATGTCCTGTTTGGAGGTGCCAGGCCTCAAGGAAAATTCGATGTTCTAGCTTGGAAATCGCCCGTACCACCTCACTACAGGTACGCTTACAGCTGCGAGATACGGAGCTCACATTCTACGGTGGCCAGGAAAAACAGATTAGTAATGCACAAGACTGGCAGCTGAGGATGATCGTTTTGTTCACTTTACACGCCTTGTTCATAGCCAAATTGGACACGATTTAGGCGTCACGCTTCGTCACTTGTGTAACATATTAGCGTCCCTTGTTTAAGTGTGAATGAACTTTTTGTCCCTTGTTTCACAATGTTTCCCCACTGCTTTCGCATCCGTTTGTTCCAATGTCAGATTGCAATCTCTGCTGTGCTCAGCTTCTGCAGAGGTCACCCTCCGATAGAAACTAACAGCCATAAGCAACAGCCAAATATCATCATAATGCACAAAACTAAACAACAATACAACATCAACAAAAAACATCTCAGTTCTTGTCAGGTAATGAGAACAAAATCTTCTGTTTGTTACAGGAACCTAAAAGGTGTTTCAGGAGCCAAAGTCCACCACATCAGCGACTATGTAAGCTCAGTTCTCAGCAAAAACATTCGAAGAATGCTCCATTGAGAGCACTAACAGGCCCTCCCATGTGATCAAAAATAGGGCCAGACGGAAACATGTAACCTATTGTATGTACATGAGTCATGAGGTGATGTCCCGGGGAAAAAGAGGGTATGTACACTCTGCCATCACCAGTCCTAATCAACATTCTGGATCTCGCCCATCATTATACGGTTGCTCACCACATTGAATCCTAAAACGGCTGCGCTCACCTTCTTCCCCTTCTTCCCTTTCTTCTTCCCTCCACTATCCAGCTCCATCTCTGCACTCGTGCCTCCTCTGGCTGTAGCAGCAGGGTTTGAACGTGCTGCCCCATCACCACGTGGACCGCGTGGACTGGGAGCTCTGAATGCCATCTCAATCACTTCGGCTGAAAGAAAGGCCTTGTAATTGAGGAACTTGTCGATGAACTCATGGTTGCGGTCAAGAGAACCAATGTTCTCCTGGAGGAGCATTTCTGCTTCAACAGCAGACTGCTTTATGCAGAACTCAAGGAAATTTGTATCTGATTGAAAAAGCAAAAGGTATTAATGACCAATTATGGATATGTAGTCCAGATATACAGGATGAAAAACAAAACATGAAGAAAAAGCTGAAGATGAGTTTCAGTACCATTTGTTCCAGTGAGCCTGAGCCACTCACTCTCACACCAATCCCTGAAGTCCATCGCCTCTGCAGATAACAATGGTTAGAATGCAAATATAGACTTCAGAAACAAGAGTAAATATCTGCTACAATACCTGTCTGCTTGTTAGCAGCCTCTGCTTTCACTTTCCCTGATTGGTTAGCAGGAGTTGATGAAAGAGGAAATCTGCCTCCCTGAGACTTCTGACGATTTAATGAAGATTGATCCTTCATCATGGAACTCCTGCTCTGACTTGAAAGAGATGGAAACTCTGACCTGTTAAATGTATTAAAAACAAAACATGAGCATTTTGGGAATATCCTCTGTACAATATAATTTTGCAAAATCGGTCATGCAAAGTTCTAAAAACAAATGATGTGGCACGGACCCCGGGGGGGGGGGGGGGGGGGGGCAATAATAAAATAAAGTCACCATATGCAGAAACTCTTATCATCCAGATCCATAAATTCACCTTTTCCGAGATCAAACAAGAAAAATGAAATCCAAAAAGATACTACTGGACGGGTCTTAGTTCAGACACACTAGATTGGACAGTAAAGATTTACAAAGAGCTATTTTGTTAAGTTCGGAATCGAATCGATTTCAATCACAATATGCTAATTTAGTTTAATTTTAATCACTAAATTAGCTTAAAGGTTTAGAAATCAAGGGGAAAAAGTATAGTAATATCCATTAAACAACACAGAAAGTAACCAATTTAATTCAAAGTCTTGCAATACGTACTGCTGCTTATCTTGTTTGGAGTTCTCAGAAGGACCCCAAAACAAATCATCTTCAGCACTTGACTTGGAACGACTGGGAATATTGGAGCTCATTTGGACAGGGGCAACTGTCTTTGATGGAGATGATCCAGAAGCTTGCCAAGAAGAAGCATTCCCATGATTTTTTTGGTTCATGGGCAACTTTGCAGGAGTTGGTAAGGGTGCCTGTTGCTTGACAGCACCCAATCTCCTTTCTTCCTCTCTCTGAATATCTCTCAAAGACAAAGGTTTATGCATCTTTGCAGAGTCATTAGACCAAGCTGGAGCAGGCACAGAGTTGGCATCACTCTTCCAAGGTACAAAATCTCCGAAGGATGGACCACTTGGAGGAGCCGGCAATATTTCTGACTCTTGTTGTGCTTGCTTGGCTGACTTCCCCTTTTCAGCAGGCACAGCAATAGCTGATGGTGATGGATCAAAGGACCCAACAGGCGATGGTGCTTTCACAGTAGAACCTTTAGTTTTTGTTGCCTTCTTTTTGCTCTTCTTGTCCTTAGCTTCAATGAAATCATTATCATCGAGTGCAGGAGCATTAGGCTGAGCAGAAGTTGACAGAGGTGGAAAAAATGCATCACTGGCATTGCTTATGTTTTCAGTTTCTGCAATGCTTGACCTTGCCAAAACTTCTTCTGCCAGCAAATCATGCAACTGGCTTCTCTTATTCCTTTCACCAGAACTTTCCACGCCTGCCAACGATTTATTTGCACCCCCAAAATGTTGCTCTGAAGATGTTGCCATGCCATTCCAAGGAATTGAAGGTCCTGAAGCTGCTGGCACGGCTGGCTTAGCATTTTCCATAGCTAATGCCCTCTGTGCTCGCAGTTGTTCCTCAGCTTGAATTTCCAGCAGTGATTTAGGCCTGGGCCCCTGTGTAGGTTTCCATGCCCGCTGGTTTGCCGCAGCATGAGGATCAGATTCAGATTCAGCTTTGTTAGTGCTGTATTCCTCGGAAAGGTTTTGGGGAGGTATATCATTTTCCACTCTGACAGGCGACCCCCAAAATAGCTCCTCTGTATCATCTGGTAAATCATGCTTAGTTCCACCAATATCCGAACTATTAACCTCAGTTTCCTGCCTTGACTGTTGGGCAGAAACTGTTTTCGACACCCCTTTGCCAGCATCTGCAGCAGCCTGTTTCTTCTTTTGCTTCTTTTTCTTTTCTGATTTCTTTGTCTCCGGTGTATCAGCAACTTTTACTTCATCAGGAGCATCTTCTGAAGAAAATTTGATCTCCTGGACCTGTTTAGAAATATCAGATAACACATCTGATCTTGGAGCCACTGGTGGCTGAGGAACATCCTTAGAAGCATCCCCTGGGACCCCAATAGTTCCAGAATTTATCTTTTCAGACGTTTCAGCTTTCATATTTCCAGTGTACACTTCACGAGATTTAACCTCCTGCTGATTAACAGACTGCTCATAGTTATTCAGTGCCGGATTTACCATAGTTGCTTTCGATTGTGGCTCAACATTTGCAAAAACTTCTGGCATCTGAAGACAAGAAAGGCCTTCTTTAGAAACTGAACCCACAATTTCATGGGGCAAAGGCAGGGTACCTGAAGAGATTTGGGAAATAACTATGCCATCCTTATCTCCCATGTTCATAATTGATTGACTAGATTGTTGCCCCACCTGCATACCGACAGGCTTCTTTGGATCAACTTCAATACCCTCTTGCATTCTTCGAAGACCAAGATTCAACGTATCTCCAGACGGCAAAGAAGGATGCCTTGGTCCATAAGAGTCATCAGGCTGCTGACTGGGATGTCCCTGAGGTACCATGTGAGAAAGTAGGTGCTGGTGCTGCAACAATGCCTTCTGTTGCTGCTCTAGCTGAAGCTGCAGTTGGAGTTGTTGTTGCTGCTGCTGCTGCTGCTGCTGCTGCTGCTTGAGCAGTAACATCTTGTCCAACATCGAGAGTTGAGACTGAGGCTGAGGTGTCAAAGGTGGCTGTGACTGCAACTGTAGTTGTGACATCAGATACTGTTGCTGAAGCACATTTAAGAGTTGTGGATCTTGAGATATCTCGGCAAGCAGCTTCTCAGGTGGCAAATGAGCCAATGTGGGTCGATTTTGTTGCATGAAGCTATGCTGTTGAGCACCAATACCAACATTCTGAGAATTCTGCAAGTCTTGACGCGCATTAAGTGTCCCTTGATTGAGGTCTACACCACGCATGTTAGGATTAAGGTTTCTTGCTTCAGGGTAGTTGGACCATAGTGGTAACCCAGAGTTACCAGAATGTAGTTGAGGCTTCTCCTTAGAATGCAGCATGGCAAGCAAATCAACATTCTGAGATTGCAACGGTTGGCGAGATGGATCAGCCATGGGTGGCTGTAATTTTGAATGTAGGATGGATGCTTCTGGGGCTATATCCTTGCTATGTGCTTGCGCTGCTGGAATAGCATCTCCTGACCAATAGGGAACAGAGTTTTGCGCAGAATTTTGTCTTTCCAAAAGTGCTTTCTGTGCCAAAAGGTAATTCATGTTGTTCCCACTATCACCTCCGCCCAAAGCAATGTTGCCAAAGGTACCACTACCTGATTCAAAAGAAAACAGTGTTGGGTAAAGTACAGATGATTGGTAGCAAAGAGTTTAGAACGGACCCCACCAAAAATTAAATGAAAAACAGAGCACAAATACAACTTGCCATTAACTAACCTCCAGCCATAGCCGCTGAATGATTATGAATGTTATTCGACATAAGTGACTCCAGAAAACGATTCTGAGCTTCAACCGCGCTATCTTTCCTAGACCCACTGTCAACAATTCCAGCAGCAGCTGATCCTGTATGCACATCACTGGAGATGACAAACTTTCCCGTGGATGGAGTCTCCAGGGCTAGCATATCACTGGGCTTTGAAGTAGCAAACCCTGGTGGTGGTCTTGCCTTGGCTCGTAGGTGAGGCATAACATCACCAAGCATTAAGAACGGAATATCAGGGGGTGCATTCACAACACGAACTAACAAATCAATACCAAAATAACCAGCCTCAAACCAGCTAATAATGTTGGCACCAGAGAAAGGTCCTTGAATTTGGCCCTGTGGATCTTTGTAGTATAGAGAGAGGCTTTCTGGAATAGGATGAGGCTGCATAGGGTTGACGAAGCCATCCACTCTCGCCATGCCAACAGCTCTTTCTTGATTTAAGAAATTGGGTGCTTGCTGTCCGAATTCAGAAGATGGTCCAAGCCGATGCTCTCCGGCAATCTGAGATCTTTGTGGAACAACATAAGTAGATGCCCCATGACGCAAGGATTCTCCTCTCCCTGGCAAGTCCATATTACCAGGAACACCTATCAAAGATCAATATATTTAGGGTTAAAGAACACATTGCAAGCTTCAAATCTCAGAACTTCACCACAAGAAACGAAACAAAGGAGTTCAACAGTGATGTATGTATCTGAAACAAATTTCTGAATATCACCAAATGAATTCATAAACAATTGGAACAATTTTTAGTTGTGTTTCTATTATATTCTATTCTCATTTTCTACTAAAACTAGAAAATAAAATTTTAAACTACAGGGCCAATTAACTGATTGTAAAGAAAGAACATGAAGCCATACCAAGCAATAGATTGAAGTATGTTTGAAAGGCAAATACACATGCATGAAAGAGTCTTCAAGTTTCAACACAGTATTTGACAAATGATGAAGCTATACGTGGATGCAATTATCCTCAGCATGATCACTTCAAGTTTGGTTAAATGTGTGACACTCAATAAACAAAACTGTGGAAGCAGTGAATATGTTACCCCAGAGATTTATCATACTTCAACGAAAGATCTATGGACAGAAATCCCTCACCATGCTCACAAGTTTGGTCAATTGTGACACGTGATAAAAAATAAAATTGTGAAACTGTGAAATGTTCTCCTGAGACTTATCGAAGAACATATTTTATAACAAACAATAAATATATTCATGGACCCAAATCAAATCTGCATGATCACTTAGAAATTTATTCAACTATGTGACATAGGGTAAACAACAAATCTGTGGAAACAAACTATGTTACCCCTGAAACTTCCAAGGCTGTCTCCTTTATAATCTTCATTGCCTCCTGGTTGATCTTCTCTACTAGCTGCAGAAAGTTAGAAAACAACTAAATGAGAAAATATCGGGTATATTTATATGTTTGTATTTTGCACAAGGTAAATGAAGTTGTGTTTGTAAAATTGTTTTCGTAGTTTGATGGCATCACATCAAGGTTACCTTTTCCAACAGAACCATCTTTAGACGCCTGATGGACACCACTGTTTACAATATCCCCTTTCTCAATTGCTTTTAGAAGAGCCTGCAAATGCAATTCAATTGTGAGATATGGACACTGTAGTAGAATGAAATAAAATCCTTTAACTTGAGAAATAATATGCATAATTACCGCTTCGTCACCAACAGGAGCAGATAGTGCTAATGGTTCCAAAGCCTCTTCTGACATGAACCCAGAGACTTCTTCAAAGCTATCAACAGGAATCTTAAAGCTAGTAAGATCACAAGTTCTGTATATGTCAAGCAATTTCATCCTACTATATCTGAATGCCGAGCGATCTCCTGATGCACCACCAGGTCTGTCAGAAAGCAGACCAAGCTGGAATGGCCGTGAAGATCCACTACTAACTGCACTTGCACCAGATGTGAATTTCACACGAGAACTTTGAAGATTTGAAATCTCATTGTCTAGCTTCCCTCTACCATATCCATAAGTAGCAGATGATTTCTGTGGAGCCTGAGAGGGATACTGAGACGTGTCTCCCCGCCCGCGGCCAAGAGGATAACTAGATTTCCATGAACGAGACATATTGTCATCCCTTTCGGGATCCTTGTCATAACTATTTCCATCCTTTCCATGCGCTCCATAGTGAGAGAAACCTTTTTCACGGGAAGCATCACCCTCTTTGCCTGAATCACCCCACCTGTCACGCCAATTTTCAGACTCCTTGTCATTGGAACCCCAACGTGTACTCCACTTCTCACGGCGCTGGTCATAGTTGCCTTCCTTATTATTGGAGTCACCCCAGCGCTCCTGTGGAGCACGGCGACCATCCACAGAATACTTGGAGGAGTCATCTGACCATCTTTCCACTTTGCGTGTATCACCGTGTTCCTTGTCTGTCTCCCTCCAGCGGCTCCACCGATGGGTTGAATTTGGCTCTCTTTCATCATCACGCCAGCGGTCACGACGCCCAGTTTCACCATCAAGCACAGAGGCTCTGAAAACATCCTTTTTCTTTGCACTTAAGCCTGGGTTTTCACCATTCCCTGGTGTCTTTGTACCATCTGAGCGGATACCCTGTGAAGTAGGATCCTGCAATAAACGAATAATTATATAAATCACCACTGCTCCGTAAACGAGCAAACAACTGAGAGAGACTAATATACACCAGACAAACATGATATTACTGCAATCACCATGTATGATAATAGTAACACGATTTCCAGGTGCATATATCAAGCTACTGTCCAAAAGGTATGACTAACCTTGTTTTCTCCCACCTTCATAAGCCACTGAGGAGAAAGGGGAATTTCAGTATCCATGCCCTGCTTCTCTGCAACAACCAAAATATACCATCAATACAACAGGAAACAAGCTATGATAACAAGAAAATATTGCACAAGTCTCAGGGTACAGAATAGACAATTTACTGATGTAGGTTTCTCATCTGTTCTAAGTTCTAAGTTCAATAGGTTTCTCATCACTAGCTAGACAATACAAACATGCAAGTATTAGCGGTATAACATAAATGAAAATAATTTGATCACATAAGTGTGTTCTAAAGTCAACTGACTTCTTCTACCACACAACAATACCATAAATTGTAAACATAATTCAAAGAAGAGTATAGAGGATACTGTACACAAGTCTGAACAAATAAACACTGACAGAAGCTGTAATACATGCAGTACCCCATACAAAACAACATAGAGTGACAGTTTAACAGGGATGGGCCACTGGTGTTCAGTTAAATCTAGCAACTCAGGAATATTACCACACATCATCTGATCATCATTGCCACAAACAGAAATTATTCTAGGAGACGTCCATACAGGTGTGACACTAGTGAAAATAAATCAACACAAAAAACGAAGATCTCTACATTGTGAAGAGGATATTAACAAGTATCAACAACAAGAACGAATATACTGGAGCTCCCTGAAACGAATCCAATCAGTCAAATCAGCCGCCTCAAAGTAAGAAACAGAGGACAACCTGACCATTGCATCCCACCCACCCAAATCGAAGCCAAACGAACTTAACTGCCTATGCGCCATCCTTAACACATCTGTACATATCTGACGCCACCACGCATAAGTGGTCCAACCACAAACCCAACACCGGCAATAATAGCACTAAAACTCAAGGGGGCAGCGCCACTCAACGGCCGCCCAAACCCCACAAAATCTAGAACCTAAGCCGCGAATCGAACGAACGAACGAGAACCAAATCGGAACAATCCGCGCAGCGGCGGGAAGCTAGGGTTCCTTGCGGATCGAAGGAGGGGAGGAGGCGGAGGACGAGCGGGTACCTTTGAAGATCTGGGGCGTGGGAGGGGCGTCGACGGCGAGGCGACGGCTGAGGTCGGCATTGGCGCGGTCCGGAGCGGCGGCCATGGGCGGCGGCGGCGGCGGCGGCGGCGGCGAAAACCCTAGGGCAGGTCGCGGAGGTTTGGGAGCAGAGAGATGCGGGAGCGAGCGAAGGGAAGGTGGGGCTGCAGCTTCCGGGCGGATAAAAAACCTGACGCAAGAACACGGCTCACGCTTCCGGAGGAGAGCTTTTTGCGCCCAAGCCCCTTGATTTCAAGCGAATTGTATTGTTAGATCAGATTTTTCTCGTCATACTGTTTATTTAGCTTTTCATTCCTTCTTAACAATTGTTTTTGCAAAGGATTCCTACTTAACAATTGTTTATGTGTGTGTACAGATATTGTCTTCATCGTGATTGTGTCATTAAAAAATATGTGTAATTTTAAGGTGATATTGGAATTTTTGTGCACGTATTGATGCTAGTGGCTGCAATGATGACACGAGTTGTAAATACAGCCGCATCCAACTCGTTGCGTTGGTATTGTGGTTTTACGCATTTAGTCGGAATATTGCGAGATATGCATCATTGACGCTTGTGGATACATTTAATATACATTTGACTAGTCAGATACATCAGTGGCGGGTCTAGTCAGGGGGGTGGGCCGATCGAGCATAGCTAGATATTCTAGCACTGTGAAACCGTGCATTTTTTTTTTCCTTTTCTTGGCCCACCTTCGTAAGCCCAATTAGATTTCGACCTACTTATGGCATAATCCTAGACTTGCCACTGAGATACGCTTGACTAAATGTAGCGTACAAGACTACATGGCCTTTATTCTTGATGACACACCTGGGCAAGTGCAACGCCAGGTGAAGCAGTACGAGACTATGGGCTCTTTTATTGTGATATTAAGTGTGCGATGTCGGCCCTAGCTACAAGCCTATTTCATTGTGGTTTCTAGTCCATCTAACAAGAAAGTCCAAGAGCCCAAGACGCTACCGGGCCGACTCAATGCTAGTTTCTATAAATAAATACATACAGTTTGTTTAGGTATAGATAGCATTGGCTTTTTTTATTGGCTTTGTGTTATCGTATATCTAGAACTTCTCTTCGATTCTAGCAAAGGATTCAACAGTCATATCTTGGTGCCGCATATGACGCAAATAAGAAATGGATGTAGGTGATTCATTGCTCCTCATTCTATATGTTATAGGGAACGCTTTACACGGGTTTTTTCAATCTGCAAAAGTATTGCCATTGTCGTAAGAGACCTTCAGAGTTCGAATTTGGATACAAATTTTTTGAGATGTTTTACTTTTCTTTTACATAGGATAGGAAGGGATAAAAGAATATACCGATGCAAGATAAATGCCGTCAGTCCTTTGCTTTTACACTTTATGATGTTTCTTCTTAAAATACGACTTTAGGACTAAAGTTTCGTTTCTTAAAATACGACTTTAGGACTCCTTGACGAATCAGAATCGTCGAATGGTACACTTTCGCGGAGGGAAATAAAGCAAGTAGAGTCAGCTGAGCTAACGAAGAGGACTACCGTCTACCATCGCATCGTGCTGGCATCGTCGCAGGAGGAGGTACGCCGTACACACAGTGCGGCATTCTGCTAGTTGCTATGGGGCATCCCTTAAGTTCCTAACGAGATGTTACATGATCGATTAATTTAATCTGATCAAATTTGATTCCCCGCACCCCCCTAAACTTCAGCATGATCATGACACATAGAAAGTAGGGCATCATGCTGTGTGAAATGTTAGATGAGATTGATACCAAGAACGGCTGAACAACTTTGGCCACTTTATACATTGAGAAGAAATTGTTAGGCGAGGTTGATATCAGTGACATAGAAGAAACTTTTCAAATAATGTCTACAAATCATTTGATATGAATATAATTTTTGGAATTTTCTATCATTTTACTAGCAAATTTACATATAAATAAAATTATAGTCGCTATATAGAAGGGCCCCCGACTTTTAGATTTGCCCCGGGCCTCTAAAACCACAGGACCGGCCCTGCATAGGAGGGGATAAAATAATATACCGATGCAAGATAAATGTCGTTGGTCCTATTGCTGGGTCATAATCAGATTTACATGATCAAAAGTACCATAAAGTCGTATTTTAAGAAGAAACATCATAAAATTTGAAAGCAAAGAGCATTGAGAATAAGAAACCACACATAACCATTCAGCATGATATGTCCGAAAACCGAGGGCCTGCACGCAAAGTCTCAATCAAGAACGCTTCAGGTAGCACGGCACGCCAGATTCCACATTTCCACCGGGTGACCGCCGCCCTCCCGAAAGTGGCAGAGGCGGCGAAACGTTGCACAAAAATAGCAGTTACTATAACTCCTTGACGAATCAGGATCGTCGCGAAAGGTGCACTTTCGCGGAGGGAATGAAGAGCCAGCTGAGCTGACGAACAGGACAGCAAACATCCAAACGAACTTATCGTCAGCACGCGCGGCATGAGCTTGCACAGGACAACGCCGTCACGCGACAGAACGAACAAACAGAGAAGGCTCTGCTCTGTTCCGTCAGGCATCTCGTTGCAGCTCGGCACCGGTCGGGCATTCAGGTAGCTACCATTCCGTGATCCGGCATCAAGAAGCGTGCGAGAATAGCAAGGGCCTTGCCAGGTGAGGCGAGGTGACACGGAGGCGGTGGGCTCGGGGAGGGGGCCCTGCCCCGCCATGACGTCCGCGGCCGTGCCGTTGCCGATCTCCTGGTCCCGCTCGCCTCCTTCCTCCTCGTAAGGGGAAAGAGGAGAGGGGCGAGCTCGCGTGCGTGCGTCGCAGCGTACGTCTTTGTCCGTCCAGCTGCTTGAATCCACCTTTCCCCTCCTCTATCTGGCAACAAGGATAGCAGCGTCGCCTTGAATTGATTGATCTCCCGGCTCCTCTGGTTCCCTCGTTCGTCCGGCGCGGTTCATGCAGGTCGGTGGTCCTCACAATTTCGTTCGATTTCGAGGAGAAATTTGTTGGGCTTCTTTTCGATCGGGCTTGTTCGTGTCTTGTTTTTGTCACCTGAATTTTTTAATTTTAAGTAAACACGCTTCAAATCTCTCTCTTTTTCTTGAGCTCAACGGCTCTAGCGAATTTCGTTACCCTGTCAACAGGAGAAGGGATTACAACTTGCTGAATTTGACGAACTTTTGGCTGCAATTGATTTGTCTCACTTGATCATTTGATCCTTCCCTTTTATTAGCAGATTCTTTACAGCGGTAAAACAGGAGATACCGCATGGCTAATAACACGTCCCGTACGGCAAGCTCCCCCTCGTCGCCCTTGCCGTCGCACGCCACGAGACGCCTGTCGACGCAATCCACGCATGGTGGGAGCCACAAATCCCCAGCTCCTCCTACCGAGGACGGATCAAGGGGCGACACAATGACGACGGAGGTGGTCGCGGCCACCGTCGTGGCGGGGCTGCTGTTCGTCGTCCTCGTCGCGGCGTGCGCGTGCAGCTGCCGGAGCAAGAAGAGGAGGGCGGTCGGGCACCACCCGCCCGGCGGCATGATGTTCTACGCGGACTCCTCCGGCTTCAAAGGTGCGTGCTGCACAAAATCAAACACGCGGCTCGCCATTGCCAGAACACATGCATCGTCCTGGTCACTGTGCGGGTGGTTGTTGACATTGGCCATGGCGATGGCGTGCGCGCAGGGAACACCTCGGCGTACTACTTCACCACCGGCGCCTCGAGGCCGCCGTGGCAGAACCAGGTGGCCCCGTCGCCGTCGAACAAGTATCAGCAACAAAAACAACAAGCCACGCCACCGCAGGCGCCAGCTCCAGCACCGCCGGCACCAGCGGCAAACGCGAACGCGACGACGCCGCCGGCCACCGGCTTGCACGGCGGTTTGCCACCCCCGGTGCCGCCACCACCCCTACCAATGCCGGCAGGCCTCGACACGGCGTCGTTCAGCTACGAGGAGCTGAGCGCGGCGACGGGCGGGTTCTCGGCGGCGAACCTGCTGGGCCAGGGCGGGTTCGGGTACGTCTACCGCGGCGTGCTGCCCGACGGGAACGGCGGCACGGAGGTGGCGGTGAAGCAGCTCAAGGCCGGGAGCGGGCAAGGGGAGCGCGAGTTCCAGGCGGAGGTGGACACCATCAGCCGCGTCCACCACCGCCACCTCGTCTCCCTCGTCGGCTACTGCATCGCCGGCGCGCAGCGGCTGCTCGTCTACGAGTTCGTGCCCAACCAGACGCTCGAGCACCACCTACACGGGAAAGGGGCGCCGGTGATGGAGTGGACCGTGCGCCTGCGCATCGCGCTCGGCGCTGCCAAGGGGTTCGCATACCTGCACGAGGAATGTAAGAATTGCCTGTTCTGGTGTTCGTTTCAGTGGTAGTGTTTCAGAAGTTGTGTCATGTTATTATTCAGAGTTCTTGATGTGAAATTTGTCTTGTTTATCAGGTGATCCTCGGATCATCCACCGTGACATCAAGTCGGCCAACATTCTGCTGGACAATGACTTCGAGGCTATGGTAAAGTGACCGAGCTAAACATTTGGAAATTCCTGATGCTCTGTTTCTCTGCTCTGCTGTTCGTTTTTTTTCCTTCTGACGAGCTGCTGGTTTGTGCGTTCAGGTTGCGGATTTCGGGCTGGCCAAGCTGACGAACGTCAACCACACGCACGTGTCAACCCGTGTCATGGGCACATTCGGGTAGGTTTGCGCTACAGGAAGTCAGAAACTAGTGGCTGCATTATCAGAGAAGTTTTGAAAAATGCCAATGAAATGCGCGTCTGAATGACTGAATTCTGTGATGCAGGTACTTGGCCCCGGAGTACGCGTCGAGCGGGAAGCTGACGGAGAAGTCGGACGTGTTCTCCTACGGCGTCATGCTGCTCGAGCTCCTCACCGGCCGGCGCCCCGGCGACCGCTCGTCCTACGGCCAGGATGGCCTCGTCGACTGGGTAAGAAGAAACTCTGGACCGACCGATATCTGAATGTCTGAATCTGCTCTGCTCTGCGCTGTACACACCTGCCCCTCCTGCATGCAGGCGCGGGTGGCTTTGTCGCGCGCCCTGGCCGACGGCAACTACGACCCAATCATCGACCCGAGGCTGGACGGCGACTACGACCCGGTGGAGGCGGCGCGCGTCGTGGCCAGCGCCGCCGCATGCATCCGCCACGCGGGCCGGCGGCGGCCCAAGATGAGCCAGATCGTGAAGGCGCTGCAGGGGGAGATGCCGCTGGAGGACCTCAACGACGGCGTGCGGCCGGGCCAGAGCGTCATGCTTGGCTCAGGCTCCGGGTCCGGGTCGGGATCGGACTACGGGTCAGGGTCCTACACGGCCCAGATGGAGCGGATCCGGAAGGCGGCCCTGCCCAGCCCGGAGTACAGCGCCGAGTACCCCGGGTCCATCCCCGAGTTCGGGCACCCGTCGCCGGCCAGCAGCGCCGCCTCCAGCCACCAGGATGACCGGCGACGTCAAGCTCGCCGGTGACCGGCTTGATGCCTGCTGTCACTGACTGTTGAGTGCGGTGTGCTCTTGTGCGTATTGGAGCGTTCTGTTTGAGCGAATGTTGCTGCCAGAGTCGATTGAAATTGAAGTTTTGAGCTGAAATGCATGGCATCTTTTTACGAATATATAGACAGATGAGATGGACAAGGTGTAACATGAGCAAACAAGATTCACATACAACAGTACAAGGCACCTCACCGAGGCACGCTCCGTGTCAATCAAGCTACGACAATTAGCAAAATTTTACAGTGCTAGATAGCCTCAATAGAAGCATACAATAAATCGAATGGGATTACAAAGGCAGGCCGTAGTTTCTAGTTCCACGACGTACAGCCACAAAGTTGTTAATTACTGATAAAATAAATTAAGTTACGTAACACGCATAGAGTTCCACTACAGGGAGTGCAATGAATACATGCACCAAGCGTACGTGCAACGTTGGCAAGCTGCTACCGAGACCACATTAATTTCTGGTCTTATATATTCCATAAAGAGTGAAATGCACCCAGGTTCTTAAACTATTTATCGATGGTCATTTAAATCAATAAACTCTTAAAGTGTCCACCTGAGTCCATAAACTATTTTTTGATGGTCATTTAGGTCCACGAACATTTTAGTGACTACATGGGTCCATAAACTATTTATGTTGTGTCAATTAAGTCCATAAACTATTTATGTTGTGTCAATCATGAACTCTTAACATTTAGGAGACATATTAGCATATAGGTTTTTCATATCTTTTTCTTTACTAAGCATCTCACCCTCTCACTTAAAGCAATTATATATTGTCGTCACACATCGTCAAAGTATCCGTCGCGATTGACAATGCAAGAGACCAGGTATTGGGATTCTCACTGCAACATTACTCCGAAGGTATGGCGTTGTTACTGCTGATGCACTCACCTCCAGCCTGTCTCTCCTAGCGCGAGGTCGCTCATAGAAGTAAGGTCACTCTCTTCATTCCATGACTCGTAGAAATAGGGTCACTCTCATATAGATGACTCCGCGGCTCACATCCACCTCATCCACTGTCACATATGATAGTGCCAGCAATGGGTACATACTTACTGCAACGGCGCGTGATGGTGAGAAAGAAAAAAAAATAAAGGACCTACAGGCCATATGTTTTCACGCCGTCATGTCCAGGTCGGATGTTTCCATCTCTCGAAAATGAACTTGGTTGGCACAACATAAATAGTTTATAGACTCAGGTGGTCACTTAAGAGTTCATGGATCTAAATGACCATCCAAAAATAATTTAAGAACCTAGGTGGATACTTTAAGAGTTTATGGACCTAGATGACCATCCATCAATAGTTTAAAGACCTGAGATGCATTTCACTCTTCCATAAAAAACATTAGCATTATCACGATGCCATAACCGGACAAGCGAACCCGAGGTATAAACACTTCTCCCCCAGGTTATCTGATCTTCCTCCCTAATGATACTCACAAATTATCATTGCGGTGACCAAACCAGCAGCACCAGATCCTATCATCATGCGCCTGCCCCTCCTCTCTTCCATCACAGACTTCCTGAAGGCCTCCCTATCAAAAAGGACACGGCAAATCAGTCTTGAAGTTAGGATAAATGAAGTTGAATTATAAATCTACAAAAGGATAACTTCTGGTTCCTTTATACCTCTGGGCCTCGAATCCGGCTTTCAGTCTGGCTATATCTTCATCAACCTCCTTTCCCACACCATTTGCTCCACCCTAGGATTAAAGAAAGAAAGATGAGGTTGCAATCCATAAGCTAGCTATTCAAGGATGGCCAGAAATTACAACTAAGCGATGCATGTTCGTTGTTATGATGAGAAGATGGTTGTAACTTGATAACTTCAAAACTTGTTTTAAAAACGAAATCACACATCCTATATTTTTCATCTTAAACCTTGCTGACGAGGTTTAGTAGCTTGTCCGACAAATGCACATATATCACGAATTCTTTGTTCTATGCACAAAAAGCATACTGTTTATTTTTTTTATTACTAGGATGACCAATATATTACTTCACTCAAATAAAAAAAAAGATGGAAATTTCAACAGCAGATTGAGTGTGTAATAAAAGTCACCAGATCAAATAAAGAAACCTCTCTAACCTATGGACAAACCAACTGCAACAAATTGAAATCTTCCAGGCAGCAAATGCTTGCCGTATTAGTTTTGCAGCACCAAAGAATGATTGGTTATCAGTTTGTCATGCATATCATTCTGCATATATAGGAAAAGCTCCTGCTTAGGGGATATACTATATATCAGATCACCATTAGCTCTCACTCCGTTCCATGTTTACAACCTTTGATTGACAAGGCGTATGCTGATGTGGTTTTATACCAAAAGGACCAAGTATTCGTTAGGTGCCTGAAAAACATTGATTTTGTTCAGTTGACTACATGCACCTTTGGATTCCGATGGGGTGCACCATGCTTCATCTTCAACCTCACGCCGATTCCTTCTCGTTTTCGCACAAGCTCACCCTGCCCCTACCTACCTCAGTCCTCTTTCCCCATCGCGATAACGGCTTCAAACTCCCCGGCGCCAGCCCCGCCCGCAACCAGCGGCTTCGGCACCTCACCACCTCTCACCGCCTTTCTGGCCCCCTCTCCCCAGAGAACCCCGTAGGAGCTCTATGTGGCAATAGACTAAGGGCCTGTCTGGCACAGGTTCTGCAATGGATTCTGGATTCTGTAGCAGAATCCGTTTTCGGCCAGCATCCATAATCCGCGAAAACGTAGCTTCTCGCGAATTTTGCTACAGTAGGTACTGTAGCCGCGTCAGAAGAAGCAGAAGCTAGAATCCATTTTGCCAAAGAGGCCCTAAGGGCAGTCGAAGTTTTAGCAGCTAGTAAATAGGAGGCACACACAGAGATTTAAAAAACTCGTGCATATACGGTATGTGTGACTTTGTTTTTGTGTTAATTCAGACCCATGAAAAAGTAGATGGTAAACGCCAAACAGTCGGTCGAGCATCTTTAGCGTTTAATTTGTTTAAATATATAGACGTTTTAGCGTAGATGACGGTTGTTTAGGCATAGATGATGGTCCCTCGTCTAGCGTTTATTTAATGTTTGAATGGAGTTTAATTCTATTTTGGAAAACATGGATTTAGAACAATATGCAAACAATGCAACGACTCGCCCCTTGTTCTCCTTGGCAACTACCGCATAAGGCTATAAGTGATCAATTTCATTTTACAGCAATGATGGTAATTGATCAGTGTGCTAAATTGACATGTAATTTTCAGATGAACAAGAAAAAGGATAGATTAATTGCTGCAGGTAGTACTAATCAACTGATCAATCGAACCAGAGCAGACGAAGGGGAGCTCACCTGACAGTTGCATGAGGTGAGTGGTCGAGATCCCGCCGCCGGCGACACACGCGAAGCCCGCCGAAGACCGGGCATGCCTACCTTCGTGGCCAGGTAGCGCAGCGCCATGGAACCGATCGGTCCGATCCGGAGGAAGACGGCACGGGGTACGTAGGAGACGGCGAGGCTAGGGCTTTGTTTTTGGAGAAATTTCAGAATAAGGGACTCTTCTCGGAATTTGATGTTCAATTGCTTGCCTTTCGAATTCTTTTAGGTAGCGTTTGGATGTTGGAATTGAGAGCTGGAATTAGGAATTGGTATTGGGCATTGGAGGTCCAATTCCATGGCATTGAAACATAACTGAGTTGCCCTGTCCACAATTCAGAGGCCCGACCCTCTGAATTCAGTGGCATTGGAGCGTCTTTATCAGAGATTGCCAATTTTTGAATTCAAAATTCCAAAAAAAATTGAAACAAAAATATGATTGCAAAACCGTCGGTAACTGGACCGATTACCGAAAAAATCAAAAAACCAGTCCGGTCTAGTTTTCGAATTCAAAATTCAAAAAAATTGAAAATTTAAAACAAAAATATGATTGCAAAATCGTCGGTAACGGAAAAACCGAAAAAACCGGTCCGGTTTTCAAATTCAAAATTTAAAAAAATGGAAAATTTGAAAAAAAATTGAAACAAGATATTTTTAAAAAACTAGATGAAATTTACAACGCAATGGTGGAACAAGGACACGCAAATTTCATCGTGTTGTTGAGTTCCATCGCCGGATTCAGCACTTGAGTTGAATTCTAGCCCTCAATTCCATCTACATCCAAACAATCGCAATTGGCATTAAGCTCATTTCAATGCCTAGGCTGATTTGGTATTGAACCCAATTCAATTCCAAGGCCTCCAATATCTACATCCAAACGGACCCTTAGAACAATTGACTCTGAATTTTTTTTGGTTCGATTTTCTCACGTTTCCTTGGACCAAACTGCCCCTGTCATATCTTTAATCTGTCTCCCGAATTGTTCGTGCACACCCCCGTACGTCGGCGCCCAACCCCTCCCCGGCCGTTCAGTTCATGCGCCCCGCAGCTGTCATCGTGACCGGCGGCTCTCTGAGCTTGGCTCACGTCCCTCTCTCGATGTCACAAGATATCGCGGACAAGGCCATCTCCTGACCCAGTGTCTCCGCACTGCAAGTGAAGGAGTCGTTGAAGAATAAAGAGCATATTCAGAGCTGTGTTGAAGCAACAGCTGTCCAGATGCTCGGCTTGGCCTCTCCTCGGACTGCAACGGGCTGCTGGAGGCGGCGGGGCGGGGCGGGGCGGGGGCGGAGCGCGGCAGCTCAAGCGCAATCCACGCTGGTGTTGCAGGACGTCGTCGACGAGCAGGCTCGAGCCCAAGAGCTGCCTGGAGCCGGCGATGCGGAGGATAGCATGGCGCCTGAGGTGGCCGCCGTGATGGAGGTGGACAGAGACAGAGCCGAAGCAGAGTATATGCAGCCCGCGGCGGAAGAGGACGACGCGGAGGCGCGGGGCGGGGCGTGGCGCGGAGCTGGAGCGCGGCGGCGCGCGCCTCAGGACGGGGCGGGGCGGAGCGCGACGGCGCACGGTGCGGGGCGGGGCTCGCCGCGGTTCTACGCCGTCCTGCTTGGACTTTCCGTGGCCATGCGGGGCCTCGTTGGCACGAGAAGCGATTCCGCGCACCCGCGGAGCACGGAGCAGCGCCGACGTACGTCCAGGAGCTCGGCTCGACAAGCGCGACGTCGTGTGGTCGTCTAGCTTCGCGACCTCGTCGTCCTTGACATCCGCGGCCTGCCTCCTCGCCGTCCCCCACGCGCGGGGTGAGCGCGGCGGCGCGTGGACCTGAATGCGCGGGCAGGCTTCTGCACCTCGCTGTCGTCCATGGCGGAGGGAGAGGTAGGCCGCGCCGCTACGGTGCCGCAATGCCGTGCGCAATAAATACTGAATGCAAATGCAGAAATGCACACCACGAGCACGCATACACCGCCTCGTCTCCCTCCCTCGTCGTGTACTGCATCATCGCCGTCAACCGGGCGCTCGAGCACCACCTCCGCAATACGCACGCTGCCGCCGCCGTACGTGAGCGATAACAATTCACTGAGCTAACGCAAGCATCGATCTTACAGGGTTTGCGATTGCGTGGAATGGGGTGCCGGTGATGGAGGCGACGACGTGTCGTCTGCGCATCGCGCACTGGCTGCTGGGCGCCGCGCGCCAAGGCACGACACGAGGAATACACGAATTACCCGTTGCGGTGTCCGTTTCAGTCGTATTTTTCAGCAGTTTCCTCGTACGATTATTCAACGTTCTTGCTTTGAAATTTTTTCAAGATCGTGTTCTTGCTTTCAAATTTGTCTTGTGTATAAATGTTAGCGTGCGTACTGTGTGACCATCGGATCTTATCCACCGCGACGTCAAGTCGGCTCTGTTTCTCTGCTTTGCTGTTCCTGTTTTCTGACGAACGTCAACCACACGCACGTGTCAACCGTGTCATTCGGGCACGCTTGCACAAAAGCACTTGCACAGAGAGAGAACCCGAAACCTGCCACAGAAATGCGCGTCTGAATATCTCTGAATTCTGAGACGCAGGTACACGCTCTGAACAGTACACGCCTGCCCGGCTGGGTATGAGAACGTTCTCAGAGGTTAACTCTTAGCTGTTTCTTAGAATTATTTATTGATGGAAAGGAGGAGAGATAAGGCTGCTAGTTCTTTCTCAAAAGTTAACTTTTAACATAAATAAGACACTGTCACGTGATCCTTACACAGAAAGATTCCCTCTAAAAATTAGGAACTGCCTCTAACCATTGAGGACGCTCTGAAAAAACTCTGAACCGACAGATATCTGAATCTTCTCCGCTCTGAACAGTACACGCCTGCCCGGCCTGCGTGCAGGCGCGGGTGGCTCTGTCGACCGACACATAATGTATTCTACTCATGTATTATGCGTTCTAGTGATGAATGTATGGTTTTCATCAGTGTAGGTGTATGTCATCAACTAATTGTAAATCTCCTTTTGACATCTTTATGCAGCTGTGTCTATCCTCTGTAATTGTGCTTATTTATTAGCTGTTTAAAATATATATTTTTTTGAGCAATTGTTTAAAATATATATCAAGCACGTTGAGTTATTGAATAAGGTTTGGTGAGTTCATTTTTTCTTCTTTGCACTGACAATTGTGCTCGCATATTTTTTTTTCACATATATGGCTGTCACACACGTATTGGAATGCATGTAGTATAAGCTGATTTTAGTACTACATGCTAGAAAGTGTTTTATCTCACGCTAATACCACAAATACACAAGTGTTTGTTCTTATTTCAAATTTTAAACATCCATTTACCAAATGATCAAGAAACGATGCGCGAAGATACCAAGTCACATGAGTCTCTCTCTCTCTCTCTCTCTTTTTTTTTTTTTGGAACTGAAGTCACATGTGTCTCGAACTTGACATGACAAAGTTTAGACACGCACATAATTTAATGCAGCACAAACTAGTTAAGCAGGCATAACACTTCTAAGCAATAAGTAATTTTGGTTCGCCTAATAGCTTGACCAAAAAAGGTCATTTAATTAACTCGTCTAGGGTTCTTTGCACCACACACACACACGCTGCAGACTCAAACATGCCGTAGACTACTTGCCCATCTCATCGCCATCCCCGGTCTGCTTCACTGCATCCAGGTCACTCTGCAGTTGCTTCAATCCCGGCTTCCATGTTTGTTATTTTCACTGAGCTTCATGTTAATAGCAATAAGAGTGTGGATTTGGTGCAAAGGACGATAGCTGTGCCGGCCTTTGTAGCCACTGGATGCTGCTAAGATTCGTGAACTCTGGCACGATTGATCTAGTGGGACCAACCTGTTTACAGGCTGCTTAGTTTGTTAAGCGAGACATGTTTCTGTTGTTTTCCGCCAGGCGCGTACCAGAAATCAGATGACCACTGACATGTCAGAAAAAGGGAAACTACAAGCAAACAAACTGCTCTATGCACAAATACCTGCCAGTAGCTCGATTTTTTCTTAACTGCAAATAGTGCAGTACCAAGTTATTGCGTTTGTTTCAAACGAAAGAGGTTTTGCGCGTATAAGATTCATTATAAAAGATGGGTGCTACGACGTCGGTAGATCCTTAAAGCAGGAGAACGGTGCACCGACAAATACCGATCTATGGAAGCCAGGTGAGGTTACTGCTTGGCCTTTCGATTGTTGTGCACTAATTTCGTCGTAAACCTGATCCTTGTGTGGGGCGCAACAATCTCCCGTAAGATCAAAGTTTGTACACTAGTCATTTGAGTGTTGGAAAAATAATCCATTGCGTTTTGCAACAAACATCCACCGGCCAACAAGTTTTTGAGCTTGAAATCGATTTTCAGGCTTTTTCAGGCCTTACAAATAAGTCACTGACCGGTGAGTGGCAGTAGCCTAATTTGCGTCACATTTTGGGAGGGATCGAATCATGGATCTCGGGTAAACACTTGCCGAGACTATTTGTATTGAACAAATATTTTCTTTGCCACCGTGCCACCATTGATGAACTTTGATTTCGACCGCGGTGTGCCAAAACTCTGGTTTCAAATTCAAACGAAGCCAGTGTCAGCACGCTCTGCGCGATGTTGAATTGTTGCATTGCTCATCGCTAGTTTGCTTCCTTGCAACTCATGGGCACATCTTGTAAGTGTTTGTTATCTTTGCAGTTTGTTGCAACGCGATCATCTAGTCGTGTATAAAACTCCACCTGATCTACCTGCAGGGGTGCAATTGTTTGCATACGGCTACCGCGGGTGGCGGTACTGTCACCGACAACGGGCACTGGCAGCGGTGCTGCTGTTCGGCGCTGGTACGACTGGCGCCTAGCCTGTGAAAAATAACTGCAAACACTGTAGCTGCTGCTGAAAACACTGTAGCTGCTGCTGAAGAAATAACTGCGAACACTGTAGCTGTTGCAAAGCAGCTGCTGCAAAGCAGCGAGACGAACACGCAAGCAACAGCAACGGCCTGCTGTGGTTCCAGCAGTAGTATGCGGAAAGTATTGTCAGTATGCTGTGCCCAGTTTGTGTGTGTAATGTGTACTCGTATTGTCAAATAGTACCATATACAATAGTAGGACCTGATGCGCTGGGTTGCTACTCCCATAACCGGACATCTAATTTTTTCGGCTAACAAATACCATATCCGAGTAGATCCTGATGAACTGATATCCATAGCTGGAAATCTAATTTTCTCGGCTAACAAAATGACTAGTCCTAAAGCGAAAATAAATAAATAAAATCTCCATCGTCGTCTTCGGTTTGTCAGAAGAATGGGGCCCTGACTGGCAGTGCCTTCCTAGCTTCTGCAATGATCCCAGTTTCGCTCGCTGGGTCCTTGGCCATGCTTCCAGCTTTGCACCATATATGGGGCGCGGCTCGGTCGCCGGCCAACCTATTGTCATGGATGGACTCTGGCACTGGTCCATCATATGGAGGCTTTTGGACGACGGATCTGTTGAACACGGTCAGCTCAAAACGTTCGTCAATTTCTGAGTAGAAATGGCCGATGTCCATCTGCTTGACGCCCTCCAAGTGCGCCACATTGTTCCATCCGGTGCCGAGGTAGATTTCTCTGCGGAAACGCTCGACGATGACCCTGTGTTGCTTGCCGCTAGGACCAACAATGGTCACCACCTTACCCGTTTTCCCTTCGAACAGCTGGCCGCATCCTTCGTTCACATCCTGCGTTTGAGCATGGACACTGGATGGAGTGAATGCTACGCTAGGCAAGGCCTTGCAGATAAAAGAGTTCGTTTGCACTCATCATGAACTGGGAGAACCCGTACCGAAAGAGACGGAGGAACGAGGTGCAGGCCCATGTCCCTTTCTCCTCTCCGGTACGCCGGACCAAGCGAAGAACTTCACGTCGAGCTTGGAGAGTGCCTTTGCAACCACAACCCCGGCCCAGCCTTCACTGAAGAACACTTCGTCTCCAACGCAATCCAGACGAACCTTGTGCAGGGACCCGGAAGGAGAGATGATGGTGAACAATTGGTCAGCTTTGCTCGTAGAAAACGATGCCTTACGGTACCGACTGCGAGACATGAGACGGGTGATTTCATTCATTTGTATTCACCAGATACGGGACAAATGATAGCTGTAGTCCAAATACTGGCAACAACAAGAGCAATGCAGTCTGAGCAATTGGTAGCTGCGTTTCAATCGGTTCTGCGGTACACGGATGCTTGCATCTTGTGCAATAGTTTGACTGGGCGGCTGATGTTTCGGCTCCGCGGATGCGAGCAGGGTCCACCCTGGGGAAAGGGGTCTGCCACCTCTGCCACACCACTTGCTTTGTGGGACGGACGCAACAAAATTTTAGCTGCTAACTGCCTCTGCCCGTCATTAACGCGAATCTCCGAGCACAGCATCTGATGGTGCCAGAGGCCGGCGCTGCTATCGGCCTTTGCATAGGGATATTTTCGATAGCAATAATAGTTTCTGTTAGCGTTCTTATATGATCGGAACCATGGAAATGTATCAATGTATTGATCAGTGGCGAGTCCAGGTGTGGGCTTGGGGGTGGGCCGGAAGTTAGTTGGGCTGATGGGGGTGGGCCAGAAAATGGGAAAAAAAGAAAAATTCTACTGTTCATGAGTGCTACAGTGCTAAAAATAAAGCTGAGCTGAATCTGAGGGTGGGCCGCGGCCCACCCGGCCCACCCCTTAGACTCGCCCCTGGTATTGATGTTACATATCCCTATTCGGACACAAGTGGTCTTCATCATGCTTATATTTCCAGTGAACTCCGGCACCTTGGGCATGTCATTTCCTTCATGATTTTCTGCTATGTAAACAAACAACACCATATTTCCAGACTACTGCATTTGACAATTTACCTTCCTTTATTAAAGGCTTAAAGCTATAAGTTGTGGCACCAGAAATTAGTTCAGGCAAGGCATAATCTGAGTGGTGCCTTAACTCAATGAACACTTTTGACACTTACCTTGTTCCTTGTGGGCTTATGTCAGGACATAGCAAATTTGCCAGGCAAGGAGCTAAAAACGCAGCGTTGGTTAAATACCGTGCCCTGTTTTGCACCAGTGAATGGATGAACTTCATAAAATTAAACAATCAATTTTCATTCTTTATTAGGTATATAACTATATTTAACTAGTCTAGTTGTTTACCCAGTTTCAGGAGTTCATTAGCTATTTTCACAACACATCTATCCTTTTGTGGTCTTAACTGACTTCAAGTCACAGGCTTGTTTAGTTGAAACTCTCCAGCACCCTGTTGAAAGCACCATAGTTAGTTAAAGTTTTCAAGTCAATAATATGATAACTGATACTTGAAGCTACTGGCTCCATCCCATTTCCTCTTCTTCACTTTGCTTATCCTCCTTGCATTTGCTTATCCTATAACCTGGAGCTCTGTTTCTCTGCTCTGCTCTCCATTTTCTTCTGACGAGATCCTGGTTTGTGCGCTCAGGTTGCTGATTTTGAGCTGTCCAAGCTGACGAACGTCAATCACACGCACCTGTCAACCCGTGTCACGGGCACGTTTGGGTACGTTTGCACGACGAGACGCCGAGATTACCGGAGAAACTACGGATATGTGTGTTGGATCTCTGAAAACCGCGACTGAAATTCAGCATTTGAATGACCGAATTATGAGATGCAGGTACTTGGAACTGGAGTACGCGTTCGGCGGGAACCTGACACTTGGCGTTATGCAGATGGGAGCTGCTCATCGGCGAACGCTCGTCGTACGGCCAGGACGGCTTGTCGACTGGGAAAGAAGAAACTCTGAACCTACTGATCCCTGCTGCTGCTCTGCTCTACACCGTACACGGGCACGGTTTATATGCAGGCGAGGGTGGAGCAGATATGGAGGGCAGCGCGAGTACCACCGCTCCATCCCGGACTTTGGCCACCCGTCGCCGGCCAGCAGCGCCGATTCCAGCGAATCCACTTGATTTCAGAGTCCATCGATTGGCCAACAGCGCGAGTACCAGGATAATCGCCAGCATCGTCGCCGGCTTATTGGCGGCTCACTTGATTGCACAGTCCACGATTGACTAAAATCGAGATAACATATGTATCGTCCGAGAGAACCCGAGTGATGGAAAGCTGGACGACATCGCTGCTAGTCGACTCTCCACACACATCTCAGATGAACCAAAATCAAAAGCAACAAAGCCTTTCGGTCCCAACTCCCATGCAAGTTGGGATAGGCCCACACAAATCTTGGTCATGCTAGAATAAAGAGAACATCAGCTATTATATATCCATCGCACAAAAAATACGGCTTATAACCACTTATGCCACATCATCTATTCCGAAACTGGGACACCGCATTCATGTGCCAATTATGGTGTGCCTAATAGAAAAAGATAAGTCTATGCAGAGCCACAAAATCCATAGGAATTAAAGACTACATCAGAAAATTATGAGGACAGTTGCCCACTATAGGGTTTTCTCCTGATCACTGAACATCTAAATCACTGCGTAACCAAGAGTTCTTTGAACTGATGAAACCAAAAAGAGGGGAAGTTGCTCCACCCAGGTCCCCAACCAAGAGAATGCTTCATCAGTGGCCCTTGTACCGCCTGAAAATCAAAGACAACATTTCTCATGTTTAAATGATAATATGGAATTAACAGAGTAAAATAGAGAAGAAACAACAATAATCTGCTATTACTACAGTTCATTACAGAAACTTTATGGTAATAAAACAGGAGACTGGTACATCGTATAGGACAAGATATTCCGGTTGATTTCAGAAAGAACACTGCTACCAAATTTGGTCAGTGTGACAAATTTGTATTCGATCAGTCTGGAAATATGGAGCGAGAAAGTTAAAGAAAAGTATTTTTTTTCCTTTTTCTCACAGTAACATTTTAATAGCAAGTTCGAGTTGGGGAGTCCAGTACTGAAACAAAGGACACGTAATGACAATAGGAAACAGGAAGCAATAAGAATAAACCTACAATGAAACAAGTGCAATTATGCTTGCTCTTGGGTCTTCCGGGCTTCTGATAATTCCTGCAATGTGAAAGATAACAGTGAGATAACACCAACAGAGAAAGTTCAGAAGATACAGATCAGAATTTGACAACGATAGGATATTTCAGGTTCTTCCAACAATTCAAGTTGCAGATAGGAAACAATTAGTAGTTCAGGCTAACTTCCATAATTCACTTGCTGACATTCAAGTTGAAGGCAAATGGACCAAAAGAAACAGGAATTCATGATAGAGAGCAACAGTTAATCAGATTGTTGCCTCAAAGATTCAGGCTGACTACCGAGACTGAAGATCTCACATCACAACAAAGATAGAGAATGGTTCAGATAGACAACACATACTTGGAATTTCACAAAGCATAGAGCAATCCAAATCAAGATCAAACAGTTAACATCAAGACATCCAGATGCAAGATTAACACAGGAGATTCTACTCCGTTCAGAAATTAACAGTTGACACCATAATTTTATTGAGTTCTGAGATTTAAAACATGCACATATAACTGAATAAGTACAGACTGCTGACTGGCTGACATTCTGACAGTCAAGTGCCGAAGAAGCGAGCACTACCAACTAAACTGCATCACTTCAAGGTCAACACTTGCATCTAAGTTACTGCATCCTACCAATGACAGAGGCTACGAGATCTAGAGACATACATACAGACAGCATCCAAAGGCTAAAATGCCAGTTGAACAAACCAAAGATTATTACCTTCTTCAGTCTTTTCTCCAACTTCCCCGAGGCAGAGTCTCGTACCCCGGACATACTGGGCCAGTAACTTGTCGCGAGGCCTCGGCGTGGGTTGTATGTTTCACATGTCTCAACATACCTACAAAGAGAGAAGGAATTTTTTTTTATGTCCATATAACTGCACAAGCACATCCAGATTTTCAAATATTCTTCTTCTGTGGTAGTGTATATATTAAAATGTAGGGAAAAAGCAGAGCTGTACAAGGCACAATGCAAGGAACAAAAAGGTAAGCTATAGTTTGAAGTACTGCTATCCAAACTTCAAGAGATAAACATAAGCTGCACAGCAATACTTGTGGCATGTTGGGGCGTCAATCAGCAGTTGATATAGACGGGAAGAAGAATGGAAGGGGAAAAAATACCTCATTTTCAGTAGGAGGTCAAGCATGTTGCGTATTTCCTCCTCATTCATGCCAACTTTGCTGAGCTGTTCTATCAACTCAGCTAGCAACAACAAAAGCAACAAAAACTCATATCAGATTAAAAAAAATTCTAAACTGAATAACGTAGAAGGTATGTTTCCAGTATGGGATTATTACCGGTGGTAGCTCCAGAATGAGCATCAGCTAATAGAACCATAATGAGAAGAGCAATGCAAGTCTTTCTTGAAACGTCAAGGGAAGGTATTATTTCAGCCTCATCCTCGCTTCCCCAAATGAAAGCCTTGACTCTGTGAAATGGATTTATCCTCCTTGCAGCAGTATCACTGAAGGAAATAGCAGCATCCTTGATTGCCTTTTGAAGTTCTGGATCTCTTACAAATTGTTTGACCCGAGTAGAAAGGAAAAGGTCCAGCGTTTCAAGCCCATACTCAGCACCAACGTAAAACAGCACATAGACAACTGCACTGAATACGAGGGCGACAAACCCTGTCTTTGCCCAACTTCTCTGGGAGCTTGCTCTTAGTTGTTTAACCAGCCTGACCAAAAAATATCAAAAAAAATTCTCTTAGTAGCACATGCATGAGTTTACAATTAACCACTAATGCCGTGATCATTTGCCCAATCACATACATGCATTATTATTTTTTTCTGAGGGAAATACAGTCACATTCTGATAACAAGATCAAGGACCACGAGGTGATCAAGGAACCTAAACGCTAACAGAAGCGACGTATTGAGAAAAAAACAGACTGTAGGAGCAAAAAAAGAAAAAAAAACCAGAAAAATCATACAAGCTATTCAGCAAATCTATAACCTTCGTGATGGGCCAGATGGCAACCATTGGCCATGCATCAAATTGAGAGTGGATGATGGCAAGAGACTAATACAACCATTGACTGTATGAATGTGATAAAATGTGTCGGACACCGTGCATCATATGAACTACGATCATAGACATTTATGCGAGGAATACTTAAACATAAAACTTAATTGTAAGGCAAAAAGGGAAATCTGTAGCAGCTGGTTAATCTCTTGGGAAGTAGGGAATCAACGGTTCAGTTTATTTTAAGGCACTACCTTAAAAGGGCTCTACTGTCTAAAACAAACCATTATAGTTAAAAGCCATCAACAAAATCTTCTTATTTACTCTTTAACCAATCAAACCCAACTACTTCACGGTGCTTCTACTAAAGTGATGACTATTATCTTCCATTTGTGTTCAGAAGAAATTCAAGAACCTTATTTTCCACATACGAACAATGCAAGCCAGGTAATTTAGGTAAATACTTAGATCCATGACTAACCAATCAAAATATTTTTTTCCTCTGTAACTAATTCAATAAACATGTAAGGACACAATTTTCAGCCATTTTCGTTAAGAAATATTGCAGGTTTCATTAAATCAATGCAAGGCAGGAAAGAAAAATCAGCTTATTTTATGAGATAACCAATCAAACCCTTGAAGAAACCTATTTCCCCAATGTAAGTCAGTTAATAAATACCAAGATCCATGATTTACGAATCAATTTTCCCCCCCTCTATAACTAAGTGAAGAAACATAAGAAAGCACTCAAATTTCAGTCAATTCATTAAGAAATATGGCAGGGCTCACATAAATAGTGCAAGATAGGAAAGGAATGTTAACTTACTCTATGAGATCCCTCTGCTCACTAGCCAGAATGGTGGTGAGCTCGTCCAGCTGCTTGGAGTGCGCTTCCGCTCTGCCTGCAAAACCCCTGATGTCCAGGAGAGCTTTTGCGATGGCCTCGAGGCCGCCCTCCCGAGCGCTCGCGGTGTTCCCGCCTGACAGTGAAGTGAACGCTGCCCACTCCCACGCCGGCGCCGTCCACCTCCCGCCGCCCGATTGGGTGGGGAACAGCGGGGGAAACCTCGAGCCTGCGGCGTGCACTGCGAATCGGTAGCGAGACGGCAGCGGGGCGTGCCACAAGCCGCGGCCGCTGAGCTTCGCGCGGGCAAGGATGGAGCACGTGCTCTTGCGAGCGATGGCTAGAGCGGCCATGGCGTCGGCGTCGGCGTCGGCGCGGGAGCTGAGGGAGCGGAGCCTTGGGGTTTTCGGAGACGGCGAGGGGAGTGGGTGCGGCCGGTTTGGGGGAGGTGGTCGGGAAATAAATATCTGCTCCAGACTTGCCGAAGCTCGGTTTCGGCTGTCAAGTGTCAAGCCCACTGGGCCTTGGTGATATCGGGACGTACACGTGTGTACCCGACGAGTGATAGGTGTAGAAAATACTCGCTCACCCAAATGACTGGAGTATATGAATCCAAACTCCCTCCGTTTATAATTGTTGATGTTGGTTAGTATAACATCGGGCAGTGTAAATAATGACTGTTCGAAAAAAACCTGTGTTATACTTCCAATACGCAAACAATTGATTCGTAAATCATGGATCTTGGTTGCATTAACTAAACATAACCAGGATAATGCAACGTCGACTAATGGTATCTACTTTATCCTTCCAATACGCAAACAACGTAATGATCTTACTAAACTAGCAGTTCATTCATTAATTCAGCTAAGCACCATTTCGTTATCCAAATTAGGTGCTCATTTGATTCCAAATATAAAGGACGTGAAGGGTAAAATGACAATGATTCTCGGAATTATTGAGAGTCATGTGGATGATAAGTATATACAACATTGATTAGGGTGGATTTAAGTGAGGATATAGACACCAAAATACGACGAAACAAAAGGTGTCTTTGAGGAGGAGGCTAAATGTAGTTATATTTTGGACAAGAAGGATCAAACATCATACTGGCTAGTAACTAATTATCAGACGAAAACGCATCTATCGACGTGTTTGGTATCTTCTTCGTGACAAGTAAGCAGTGGCATGTGCAAAGCTATCTTTTCCGGGCAGCTAATAAAAATAATATCTGTGGCATGAGACAAACTTTAAAAATACTAAAGGTCTGTTATCAACTACCGCTTCTAGCTCCATTCCATAGATACATATTTAAACTCTTCTACTGTGGGGACTGGAGCAATACTGTGCACCAGCATTCATTCATGCAGCCTTGCAGGTAAAGCAGATTAAGGCAGGTAGATTGGATGCAGCAGCACATCTTCATGGACCAAAAAAAGTTGACATAACTAGAACCAGGTACCCTACTGTCCGTACTCAAAAGTCTAGATATATGGATCCATGAGTGAGTAATGTAAACATGGAATAAGCTGAGAAAAAGGGAGGGGAAAGGCATGGGGTACCCTTTATTCAAGCTGGCTAAGCCAGCGTAAGCATGGTCAATACTTCTTGAGGCATGTTTGTAAATATGTTCTGCACAAGATCACCTGACAGACAAGAACCAGGGGGGCATGATTTTAGGTATCACAATTCACAAGCTTATAGAAGACTACAAGAAAACACGCTCAGAGGTATAAATGAACTTATAGCTTACTTTGTCATCCATCTGCAGCATCTTCACAAGGAAATCAGCAGTTGGCAGCTTATGAGCTAATATCCCAATGAGATTTCATTCAAATTACAGTGAATGATCAAATTCAAGTATCCTGCGGGTGTATTTTCACATTTGGTTCCCTGTAATATTTTTTTTTTTCAATAGCACAGAACAGCAGAATTTAAAACTCACCGGATACCAATGATTATCGAAACCATACTCAACAAAGATTAGAGCAAAATTACTCAAAGGTAGAATAATACTAACGTTGCAGCCACAAATCTCAACAGCTAATTAACTATATGTAATTTATATGCTATAGAGTATAGGGAATTAATGAGCAAGAGATGGTTGTAACTGAAATCATCAAAGTCAGAGTACAAGGGAAACAAGGAGTAAGAGATAGTTATAGGGTTTAGGGCAAATCTCATCAAAATTGGTTTGCTGAAATGAAAATTAACTGCCAAAAAACAAGAACAGCAATCGGTTGCTCCGTCTATCCTATTTATTTTGCTATATACCTTGCTTGCATACAGAAGTAAAAACTCACAACTGATGATTGGGCATGCCCGATTTGCCTGATGAAGATGAATGTGAACTCCAAATTTCTGGGGAACAGGATTCAGATTATCTGACTTATTATTTCAGATCACAGAGAAGTTAGAGCTAAATATAGATAGCTGCGTAAAATATAGAAATACATAACAATTTTGACAGTAGTTTAGTGGCTAAGGGTCAGTTTGGATCCTTTGCCCAGTCCTTGCCTCTCTTTGATGAGCAAGGCTAGTTGTTTGGTTGTGCAGCTTTGCCTAGAAAACTTGCCGCCAGAAGCAAGGATTTCCTTGCCAGCTCAAGAGAGCAAATTTGGCTCTCCAGCCCGAGCAAGCATGCTGTCAGCTGACACTAGAGCAATAAGTGAACTGAGAGATGCTGCTGCATGCTAAGCTACCAAACGTCCTGGCCGTTTTTTGCTTTTGCATCTCATTGCCTGGAGAAGGGAGCTAGCAAGGCAAGGCTAGCAAGATCAAAGGATCCAAACTGACCCTAAGTTATCTTGGTGGAGCAGCAAGTACCTCAGAATTAAGGCAAAGAACAAGCCGAATCTTGAGGCTGCAAAACAGGGTAATGCTATGTAAACAAGCATATGTTGGCAACGAAAATAGGAAGAAAAGATCGCCTGTCCTACTTGACTTTGAACTGAACACATGCATAAAATTCCATGCATATCTGGCTGAAATGGTGCTACCATAAAATCAACTACCCCAAGCTAAATGGGACGATTAGCCTCTTCTTTAGTATCCTTTCCCACCCTTCCACTGATGATGGTTGTGAAAAAGAAAAAAAGTTCATGTTTGGATGCATGGTTAGTGGATATAGTGATGACAGAGGGTAAGCTTGGGAAAAGAGTATATTTTGTTTCGCTATTTAATATTGCATGCAAGCATACAGTAGACAGGTTAAGCTTGGGAAAAATTGGAACGGAACATGTAAAGTCTAATAAAAGTTCTCAAATTGAGTAATTTTAATCAACTGGATGACACCAATAGAAATTCAATTTCCACACACTTGAGCCAGAAATTTAAAAGGATTAGGTTAAAACTTCTATTGCCCATGGATGGTGATGGTTGAACAAGTAACATGCCACAAAGAAAGGACCTTGGTGGGCCCAACTACAGATGCACTACTGTCATCAGTGTTCAAGGTTTCAATCCAAATCTGTCAAAGGCTTCAGAAGTATTAAGGTTGTCTCATCCTTGATTTGTGCAAGACTGAACTCTACTGAAAACTTGTGTGATGTGTCATGTGTGTAACCACTCAGCATAAAAACACACGCACACACACATTGAAGCAACTCAGCATAAAAACACACATACACATTGAAGCTACAAATTAGCTTTAGATACTATATCATGAAAGTTTATTGAATTGCAATAAACTTGTTCAGCAACCAAAATCAAGACACATAAGATCACTAATCCAGTTTACTGCATAATACAAATCACAAATTAAAGCTGCCAATTACTTTTAGAGGATTTAAGTGCGGATTGTGTCTAGGGGTTCCCATGTCCCAATTAGTGATTTTTGCATGTTGCAAATCAAAAAATTATCAGAAAACCACGTGTAATACACATGAACTTAAGTAATAGGTATGTAAAATTTCAGCATCAAATTCGTCATAGTGTTGAAAAAACAAAATGAAAAAGAATCAATCTGGTACTGTTTATCATCTACATGCTTTTTGAATCTGGATATCGATCAAAGATGATTTTGAAAATGAAAGTGAAGAAATTTTCTCCCAATATGTAGGTAAGTACAACAAAAAATGAGGGACAAAACTACTCCTATTGTTCTCAAATACTTGAATACGATAAAAGAAAAACTAGGAAATGCTTTCACAACTACTTATCAACTACATAAGTTGTTATTTTCAATGTTCCCATGAAAAGTTTTTTGGTTATTTTCACTAGAAACTGCTATTTGAGGGCAACTACATATACAAGTAAATTTCCTAAGAAATTAAAAGTTACAACATGAAAACAGATAGCAATATATAATTTCAAATTCTTACTTTGTAAGAGAAGTCTATGTCACCTTGGTACAGAAGATTAGAAGGACAGGGAAGGCATACATTCATTCCACCAAGTAAGCCTTTACTTTTGTGACGAGGTGAAGGGCAGAGGCATCATATTTACACATGATAGAATTTCATCCAAGTTCAAGCACAGTTCTCGTGTAACCAAGGTGTTAACAGTTACACTTGGCCTTGCTTATTGTGTGTGTATAGCCTTGTCCAAAAGAAATTCCACAATGAAAAATATTACTAACCTTCTATTCCATGATACATGTATTTTTTGGTAGCTGGCCATCATATAGATCAGCAAGAAAAAGAGCATCATATTCTGCAACATGTCCCCCAACACTTAATGGGCTGATCAGGAATGTGATTTCTTGCAAAGTTGCAACAGCCAGCCTGAAAAAAAAAACCATGACGAATATCATTAAGTTAACTTAGTTCCTATTTTTTTTAAGGCACTTAGTTCCTAATTTAAGAAGGTTCTCTCTCCCTTTTCTGCAAGAAAGTAATTTAGAAATTTCTTGAGAGTCAACGGAGAAGTTCTATGTAGAGAGGGCTAATTAAGGGGGTGTCTATCAATAGATTAAGAAGGAATTAGAAGGTTAAACCCTCTCCAGATCTTGAACCCGTGCGCCATCTTAGGCACCACACCCTCCTCCTTCTAGGTGTCACTAATGTGCAGGAGAGAAAGAACGTTTTTTTCAGAAGTTTCAGGGGCTCCTCACTGTTTGTTTGATGCCAAATCAAGCAAATAAAGAAGCATTAGGATTTCATGAATGCAAGACAAGGTAGCTATAATGAGCATTGATCTTTAGATGCAGGGTGCAGTTTCATACCCATGAAACGAACCCTTCCAAATTTTGGCGTTGAATTGATGGAGGTTTATAACATTTTATCCATCGCTTCAGCATTCATAAAGAAGATGGTACAATTTGTTCACAGTTTATGATATTCATTGGAATCTAATCACCAGCTAACAATGAATGGCCTAAGATCACAGAAAAGTAGAGTTGTCTGATATCACGTTCAGAAATACCAACACATGGCATTCAAGGAGCTTTAAATAGTCTTCATGATAGTTTTTTTTTTTATTGAGTGCTGGCATTCACATGAGCCCATGAGGTCAGACAACCTTATCTGCACTGGATACAGTTTTTTTGACACAAAAGTTGCCAATTCACTTATATCATACTTGAAACAAAACTGACATGATCAACAATACACCGAACTGTCGACATTGGATTCCTTAAATCTCCAGTTGTTAAGTTCTCTTCTAGTACATATCTGGACTAGTAACCTTCAAGGGGAGATGCAGATGCAAAAAACAATATAACAGATAGTAATTTGGATCTGAACGTCATATTTACTGGAAAAATATGATAACTATGTCAAAAGGTGACCTGACCAGACTTGCTTTCTCACCGCTGCTAACCAGTATTGAAGTTGGCGGCCAATGTCAAATGACTGAAATATCTTCATAAAAGAGGAGACAGGGATATTGCAAACTATAATTGCATCAAGAATAGTTATTTATGGTGACAAAATAGGGGAAGAGATGAACAAAATATCTCACCATCCTTCCAATATTGTCTTTGTGAAAACTCTCGAAGTAATCTATTTTGCCTACATTCTAAGAACTGATGAATCAGATTTGTGCATCAAATGATGAGCACTAAAACATGAGACTTACGAAAGCACCTGCCAGTTATATGTGAAGACATAAAAGCCATTCCCTCTGAATTGTTGGGTTCCAGAGAAATCATAATATCCGGAGCAGACAAAACTTCATAACTGTCCCAGGAAAATAATCTAAGTTGCCCTTCAACGCACAAGCTGCAAAAGATGACAATAATACTAGGAAACAAAGAGTAGATAAAATGTAAACGTATGACAGATAACTTGTTATAAAACATATCCAATAGCATGATCTATTTGCGATGAAGTTTCACTGTCTGAGTAAATCACCACTGATTAACATGGCAAGTCATGTATGGTTTTTGCTGAGAATGTTTCTTCTTTGTATTCTGCCCCATAAAGAGATAATGAGATTTATGCTTTTCGGATAAAAAATGTAACATATAACTTGCTTTGTTGCTTCTGTGCAATCAAAAAACAACCTAAGTCGTAGCCACAAATTTCTAACAAGATCAGGTCCATCAATTTTTTAGATAATGGAATAGAATATCCCGTCCTTTCGTCTCAGTGAGACTCCCAGCCTTCAATCATTACACAGTGCTATTCAAATTATCAATTTTCTAAATTACTTCTTTATTCTTGGCTCTAACCCTCATCCACCCAAAGTGTTATTCATCACTGCATTCCATTTTCATCTAATGTGAAGACATACTATGAGTCTAGGACCAAATACCATGATTAATGTATGTTCATATGCTGGACCTGTACATAGCCATCCAGTGCAATAAGTGCTATTCAAAATAAGTCTAAAATCTATTATTGTGCCACTGTATTTGGACCACAACAAGTCTGAATAAACAGAAAGAAGCTACAAAAGTGGCCATTTTGGAAACCATAGAGCATGTCAGGTCAATCTGCGTATATAATGCTGGATTTTTACTCCGTGGATCATGATCAACAGAACTGTTGTCAGCAAATGGGCAGCTGTTGCCTAGAATGACTAAATCATTCCTGATAGAACTAAAGGCCACACCATGTTTCGAAAAGAACTAAAGGCCACACCTTGTATGCTATTCTACCATCATTACAAGAATACAAAAAAAAAAAGTGAGCTTTACCAATTCGCACTGATCAAACACTCTTGTATGCATCCCAAATAACCTATGTTCTTAAACCATGGGACAACCACATACCTGGTCTTAGCTGTATCAAATATTGCTTATTCAGTGTTATTGGGCGATGCGATCCCTTTCAGCTTCTTCCACTGAGAATCCCGTGGATCCCCAACACCAAGAAATTTCCTCTGCTCACGGACGTGCAATAGAATCTTGGCTGCAAGGGAAAAACAAAAACTGAGGAAACGCAGCATTCTGGTCCAGAGGAGCGATTGTCCAGACGCACCCACCTCCTCCAATTATTTCACAGGAGAATACAACATCCATTCAACCCATATCATGATACTTAGGGGAAAAAACGGGCACCTGAAGAAGATTGTTGAATCATCACTGCCACCATTGCCTGATCCTGCAGCATTTGATTAAGGTTCAGGCCCAGCAATCCGTCAAGCACCGGAAAAACACAATGCAGAAGATTCTCTCTCACCTTCTCCGGTGCGGTGGCCATGGTGGCATTGTTCTGGTGGCCAAAGATCTCCCGGAGCGAGCCCACGATCTCCTTGCAGAGTCAGCGCGACGCACCCGGAACAGCACCTTCACTCCACGAGCTTCCCGGCGTCGACGAAATCGAACCACCCGAACAGAAGAGCAGGACGATGAACAGAACAGAGCAGCAGCGACAGCTCGTCAAAGGCACCTTGAGCTTCTGCAGGAAAGGCCCGACGAGAGCCGGCTGCCGCGCGGATACAGAGAGAAGCGCGCGCCCGCTGGTCGACGAGGAGAAGGGGGCGGAGCGGCCATGTGTCCGGTGGCGCGCGGGTGGTGGGAGATGACGGCGGCGTCAGCTCGGACCCCGTGGCAAGCAAGCACGCAAGGGAGACGCGAAGAAGCGCGGCAAGGGTGCCTGCGGCGGGGAGGGACGGGGAGCACCGCCGCCGCTCGCCGGCGCGCGGTTGAGGGGTCGCGGTCGGGCGCGCCGCAGATTTGAGTAGGCTGTGGATGGGTAGGAAAAGGCGTTTGCGTCGGGGCTGGGCGGAGGCGCGGGGGATCGGAACACCACCGCGTCGCCGGTCGCGCCGATGCGGCCGGCCGCGGCGAGGCGAGGCTTCTTGGAGAAGACGAGACGGCAGAGCGGGTTTGGGAAAAATGGAAAATTCGCGCCACTGGCTGCGGCTGCGGGCGGCTTTGCTCGTGTCGGAGCTTTTGTTCGAAATTCACTATCCGTTACACACGTCCAGTACTGTACAATGACGTTACTAACTTCCAAACTTTCATCCCCGTGAACCTCTTCCACAATCTCTCACTCACTCACTCACTCTCTCTCTCTCTCTCTCTCTCTCTCTCTCTCTCTCTGCACTGTCCGCAGAATACACGGAAGAGAAAGTTGTGAGACTTGTAACTATTTCTGATTTTGTGGGAAAACTTTTTTTTTGTTGTTCGTGACATTGTACTACTAATGTTTAATTTGGAAACCAGCCCTCACGAATTTAATCAGTAGGCGGAAGCCACAGAGTCCCGGAAGAGGGGGTGGATCCTCCGAACAATTGAACAAACATTCCAGCTAGCAATCATGGAGAAGTTTTATCTTCCGGTGCCTTTTGATCCTTGCACCATAATCGCGACTAAAGAATTGGATTAATAAATACTGCACCATTGGGTGAAAGTAGAACTTCTATGACCATGACGAAACCAAAGAGGCGCCACTACGTACATTGTTACAAACGGCCAGTTAAAACACGGAATGGAACTTGGAGTTCTTCCTCCTTCATTCCAAAAGGCGAAAACAAGAATAAGAAAGAATTGAGGGCTGAGCTGCACTCCCTTTGGGGACGCAAGGGAGCGAGCTCGGAAAGGAGAAACAAGACAACACAAAGTTCACGTCACATCGAACTGGGACGGTCATTTCCATCTATATACTTGAGCAGTATGGGCGCACGTTGTTTTGGGCTTTTGGCAGCCCGGGTCAACCCTGCAGCACTGTACCAGCAGATCGCCATAAAATGCCAGTGAACACTGTTTGCGTGCGCGTCGGTCAAAGTAGTCTGCGTGCGCGTCGAGGGCCCCCGAGGCCTATCTTTTGATCGAGATCACGTTGGTAGACAACAGTACACACAAAAGATGTCCCTTCTCCTTGCTGGTACTAATCCGTAAACTGCGTTGTTCTTTCAAGTAACAAATGAATCACGTGATGCCACGCACTGTAACCTCTTGGAACATGACAGCAGGTCTTGGGATGAAACTGAATCAAAGTTTCAGAAATACTATGAACATTCCGAACTTGACTGTAAATTGGAGTTCCGAACTTGATTGTAAATTTGGAGATTTTCTTTTGTTATATTGCTGAAAAGAAAAATATTGTACACTCCTCCATTTCCGGACTTCACTATGGCAAGTACGTATGTGGCTACTAGTTTTTATCATGAAGATGTTTGCCCTTTTCGTTGATGCAAATGCATAAAAGTCCATGCTACTTAGGTTAACATTGTTCAAATGCGAATATATTTATTATGTTTTCAAAAAAATATCCAAAACAATATTTAAGCTCTTACTAGCCATTCTTTTAACAAAAATTCAAAAAAAAATAATATCAAGCTCTTAAAAGTTTATAACTTTTATGCAAAAGGATTGTAGCCTAGTGGCTATAAGATTCTCAGTAGGACCTCAGATCTTGAGTTCGACTCGTAAGAGCGAACTTTTTAAGATTTAACGGCGTTGTGCTTTTAACGGTAAGCGACATGGCTGTCGATAGAGGCACTAGTGTTGACTTTGTTAATGTTGAGGACTTACCGGCTCGGTCTTCGAAAATGCTCATAGAAGTAGGGTTGTGCGTATGTGCATTCATAAGGTCATCTCTAACAGGTCACACATACGATGATTCGTTTCCAAAATAAGTTGTAAAGGTGTTAAACCATACCTTCAACCGGTAACCCTAATAGCAGACCCATTTTGAGACTCGTCCACACCGCGACCCACATATAGTGCACCACCTAACCTTTTGCAGCAGCAGCAGCCGTCTTTAACCTCTTCCCCCTCTTCATCATTGCCACTGAGCTCCACTCCTCCATCTCCACATGCAGCGGCCGCGGCCCATCCTCCCACTGCAGCGCATCTCTCCGGTCGATCCCGCAACAGGTTCCTCGAATAGTAGCCCTCCATCGTGCACGCGAGCTCGTCACAGGAAGCCCCCGCATCCAAAAAGAGCCTGCCATACACAGATGAATGAACTGAGCCTGACAACAACAATTATCCAGGTCGATGCACCGAGAGATAGAGGGAAGGACACCGGAGGAATCTCGATGAGAAGGGAGGGCGGGAGGCGACTTACGCGGATTGCCGGGGGGTGCGGTGGCAGAGGAGGATGGAGAGGGAGGAGGCTGCTATTGGCAACGTATGTAGAGCGGGGCGCCACTGGGCGGCATAGCGCGGGGCCCTGGCGAGCAGCAACGTGGGCCGCTGCTACTGTCCAGAGGAAGGAGAAAGGTCTTGTATGTTTTTCGGCTTTCTATTGGAGATATATATTTTTGGAACTTGTACTTTGAAGTACATGGACACCAATTTGGTTAGTTGGGTCTTTAATTCAAGTATCTTTTGTTCGATATAGCTTAAATTTGAATGTGCGTTCGTTGCGAGTGTTTGAGTTGTATTGTGATTAAAAATGTTTATAAATTTTATAAAGACTCAATTGACCTCTTTAGATTAATAAAAAAAAAACTGAATCGCTGAAACATGTGTATATGTGATATATATAGTTTATCCAATTTTTCTGCAAAAGAAAAAAAAAACTCGTTTCGTCTGCCCTTCAGCTCACGTGTCGTTTGATGGTTTGCTCGTAGTGGACGGAGGCTGGAGTAAAGGTAGTAGGTGGTCGCTCGGCCGGGCGGCTCCTCTTTTTCATGGCTCCCTTTCTTCCATTTTTCCCCTTCCTCTCCCAGCGATTCGGCTCTGCTTCTTCTTTCTGATCACTGCCTCCATTGTTCTGTTAAAGCTTCGTTGCCGACTTGCCGGTGCTCGATTTTGGGTTCATAGCTTTTCTTGGGCGGCGTCGCTGCCGTGGGCGGCCAATTACATGCGGTCGCCGAGCCAAGACGACGGGGAGAACAAGACGGCGGCTTCGTCCTCCCACTCCTCCCCGGCCACGTCCCCGCCGCGCTCGCTGGGGCGGGATTCCGGGACTCCTCCTGAGTCAGCAAGGTCGCCTCCTCCCGCCGCGATGAGGGGACGGCGCGGGGGCAGCCCGTGGATGAAGGAGGGGGCCATCGAGAAGAAGGCCTCCTCATGGAGAACGACGGGTACGGATGCGGCGGGCTCCTCAATCGCTGATGGGATCGCGCTCTTCTTCTTCGTCGCGCTCATCCTCTGGGGCGCCAGCCTCGACCAGAGGCATCACTATGCTCGTGCGTGCGCCGTCAATACATTGAGATGTCTTGCCTCGCCTGCAAGATTCTATCTTTTTCTTGAACTAATGGATGGTGTGGTTTGTGCAGAGCGTCATGTGCCACAAGTTCGTGGTGGCGCAGGGCAGGGACGGAAGCGTCGCTGGTGGATGGAGATGTACACGCTCAATGCCACGGTGAAGCTCACCTTCTGGAACATGGGAGCTTCGTCGGCGTTCACGTCACCTCGCGGCCCGTCACGCTCAACTACTACCAGCTCGTCTTGGCCTCTGGCAATGTAAGCTCTACTCCCCCCTGCCTTGTCTCCACCATTTGCGGCAGCAATCTGTTCAATTTCAATGTTCCTGCAGCAGCACCTGATCAAGTGCTTCTTTTAGTTCGAGGCTGATTTGTGATTGATCGAGTTGATTTCAGTTCCGTAAAAGTCGTATGATGTTAATGGTGGAACCACAGGTGTTAATAATAGTACTATCAGATAGGGAGATGGCGCTGAAACAAGAACAGATGAAAAAAATATACCTTAGTAGGATCTCTGATATTTTTAACCACTTTAGAAAGTACTTACACGGGATGTACAGAAAGCAATTTGTCAGTAGTTCAATGTCCTACAGTGGTACAGCCAACCATGAGCAAACACTATTACCGAGACGACTTCCTTATCACCTTCCCTTCCGTGGAAACCCGTATCATTATAGCCTCAACAATTTATCGAAGGACCCCTTTTCGCTCTTGAAGTTAAACCAGGATAGCTGTGTGTAAGTTTTGATTTCCTACGGCTGATCCTTTCATTCACTACAAGATTTTAATTTTACCCCGACAGTTCACTAGCAGTGCCCGACAGTTCTATTATACACGGTTGAACAGTTTTGATCACTGTGGGGGTTGATGTTGTCGGGAATGTGTTTGTAGGTGATTGGCCTAAAACTGTCAGCCACTCATGCAGTTTGACTTGGTAACTGTCGGCTATTCAGTTAAAAAATAATAAAGATTAAGCAAACTGTCGGCCACTATAACGAGCACCGTTGGGAAATGGTAGATATCTTGTAGTGATTGGTTGTTCAGGCATTCTTCGGTATAGGTAGTCGTTTCATATGCATGCTTTGGTTTGCTTCTGGATTTGTAGGCATTCTTGGTGCTGTACATTTCTGTGTTACCATTCTATGTTGTTCTTTGGCTTCATAAATGTAGGGTTGTTTTACTTCTGATGTCCGTTGTTATTGCATGCTCCTATTTTTTTACATGCCTCATACGTCGTGGCTCTTCACGTATGAATTTCCTATCACATGCCCTGTTCTGGTGCTTAGGTGTTGATCATTATTTTTCACAGGTCCTGTGTTTCTGTATCATTCCTGTGAGCCATGTGTGGGTTTTCTTCTCGCTGTGTTCCTTGATTCGTTAGTCCTAGCATGGCCGCACGGTACCACTTTTCTCATTCTCTATTTACATTTATGCCATTCCATTTCAACGTGTTTTCCTTCTCCTTTATGATTGCTCTGTGAATCCAACAGAAATCGAGATGACACACAGAAAATATTTTTAAGCGCTTGATTACATGATATTTTAGCTGTTGTCCCAAAGAAAAGAAGATATTTTAGCTGTTGGGAATCCAGATGCAGAAGGGCATGGATTCAGAGAAAATATCGTGCTTGGGGGTGATCTAAGACAGGTACTGCCAGTCATAGAAGGCGGCACTGGATCTGAAATTATTAATGCATCTATTACTAATCCACCTCTGGCACTGCATGACTCTTTTGACACTTTCTATCAACATGGGATTAGCTTTGCCTGATATGGATAAAGAGGTTCAGGCTTAGATGGCTAATTTCAGTAGTTGGGTTCTAGATCTTGGTGATGATACCCTTTCAGTTTAAAAACATGACGGCGAGGTGCCTGAACCAACATGGATAGAAATACCTGAGGAGTTCCTAGCACACACTGATGGTGCTATGATTCCTTATCTGGCATCCTTTGTCTACCCGCAAAACTTAATTATCTGATCCTTCAATTTATGCAGACGAGCAATTTTGAGGCCCACTAACTACGGTGCAGATGTGGTTAATAGTCATATACTAATCTCTTGTACCCAGTGATGAAAAAGAATATTTGAGCTGTGGTTCCATTTCAAAATCTTCTGACACTGTTAGCATGACGTGTTATACCCTATTTAATTGTTGAGTTCTATCAAACTACACACCTCACATTGTTTTGTCTTCCCCAAAAAAGCAAGATGCCTTTTAATCTGCAGCATCGCCAATTTCCTGTTAAAGTTTGCTATGCTATAATAAGAGCCAGGGTCAAACACTTGACAATGTCGGTATCTATCTTAAAAAGTTATATTTACCCATGGTCAGCTTTATGTCGCAGTTTGTACTTTCTAGGGTTACATTTGGTCGAGGCTTGGCTGTTTTGATCCAGAATGAGGGTGGCACTGGCAGCTGTGGTTCTAAGACTAAAAACATAGTTTATAGAGAGGCTTTTGCTTCTATGCGATAAATAATATTCTGCATGTAAGTTAGCAATATGTTGTGTTTAGATGAACTCTTTATTATACCTGCATTGTTTGTTTGGTGCATTGTCATTTGTCCTATGTGATAGATGTAATCTACACATAGTTGAAGTTTGTTATAATGGTTGGCTAAATACATCGAATGACGTAGAGGCTGGGATATTTTCTTTTGCTTGATGATAGATTCCCTTTATCTAAAAATGATATTCTGTATAGTATATTATGTTATATATTACGTTAAAAATGAAGTAAAATTATTTGGTCACGCTGTGCTGCTGCTATTTCCCTTTTCTTGATATAAAACACTAGTCACCTGGATTTTTTGTTGGTTCTCATATTTGTGGTTGGTGTCTCATTTCAAGATTGACACTCTTATCTGTTTTTTTGGTTGTGCCTTTGTTGATTTTATTTCTGCCAACCTACTCTCTGTTATCCCTTTCAAAGGGAGATGGCATCCCTCCCCCTAAAAGAGCTCACTCAACACAGGCTGGGCTCAATCATAGCTCTAGCATCTCTCGCATGTGGAACTATCTTGGGGCTAAAGATGGTGGACAAATAGACATGTTGATATGGTGCCGGTTTGACTCAGGTAAATACCTTTCCTCATCCCTGTTGGTTCGTGTGTTCCTCTCTATGTTACAGGGCTGTCTTTCTTTCCCTTTTTGGGTCATAGGGGTGGCTCCATTGTATTTGTTATTGCTGTTACATGCCAGTTCTTTGTCATATAACACTTTTTTTTTCAACATCTTCCCTTTCCTTACGGTCTGCTACGTATGCTGAAATTGGATATTCTGATGTCAAAACCAAGAGGCCACTTCTTTATGAGGGCAAGGTCTACAGTACCTTCAAAAGATTCAGAGTCATCACATCGAGCCTTACAAACCTGTGGATGGAGAGTTCATTATAAACATAACATATCACTCTCTGATAGAAGAGTGCACTGATGCTCCAGTTCATTTTCCCATATATGTATGCTAACTGACAAAATTCTCTGACATGCTTTCCCTTGTTGGTGAAACATGATCTTTCATTGGTGAGCTTCATCTTTACATCTGATTTTTAGATCCTACCTTCTTATTGTTTGTTTACTAAAAATTGCATGCCATTGATTTCTCTATGTTGTTTATCTAGATATTATGGGCATACTTAGAGTTGAATTCTCAATATTTATGTATGTCTAATACTTAGACTTCTGTTGCATATTCTTGTGCATTCGACTGAAATCCAATTTTTTTTATGTTATTTCCTCTTGCTCAGCAACTATGAAACCAAGATGCTCATTTGGATGAAAAAGCTACAGAATTTGATTTAGATGACATTTGTGCTTTGAGTCAAGAGAGACCTGCTGTAGCTATTTTTGTTCAGCTTCTAGTCCAAAGCTTCAAAGGTTCTTCTTCGGCCTTTTATGCTCAATTTCTTGTTACAAATATGTGAAACGACTGTACCTCTTATTATGGTGCTGCAATGTGTTATTCCATCACCAATCAAAATTATATGAGCAGTAACACTGCTTGTAGATGGTACATAAATCCCAATGTTCATGAAGTGGATGCTTTCCTCAGCAGGTATGTTCGTCTGGCAATAACAATAGTTTCCTCTCTGCCAATTATATTTGACTGATTTTTTTCACATCAAACTGTTTTTCCCCTATGCAGCTAGGGTGATGACCCATGGTCAATCAATGGAACTCACCTCAGCTTCTTCTGCCCCCGCTGCCCAATCCTGAGGAAAAGACATAGGCAGAAGTTACAAGCATCAACCCATATGATTTCCTGGTACTATTCATTCCATGTATTACCTGCATGCCCTTCCCTAATTTAGCTTTAGTGCTCTATAGATCGGGTTCTTCAACATGCGGATGATGCGGTCTTGTCAAGCATAGGAAATTGGGAGAAGATAGCAAAACATAGAGCGTTTGCTGTGCTGCAGATTGTCAAACCGCTTGTGCTGTGATTTAATATACCAGTAGTTTTGCCTGGTCCCATCGTTAGTTGATGTGGTTTGTTAATATAAGATCATGTAGCTTCCTCCTTGGACCCTCTTGCATAGCCAACTGGAGCTAGAGGACGGTCTGCCCGGACAACAAGTTTGTTGCTCATTATGCTTTACGTATCAAATTACTTTTATGGTGTCTATTTATTAATTATTTGTGCTGTAAGACGTGTCAAGTCTACTGTAATATCTATGGTTTTGTCTTGTGTAGTGATAATAAATAAAGACATGCTTTGATGCTTACGTTCATATATTTTTGAGAGATGGTCAAAGTGAATATATACCCATCAAGCTTTTCCTTCCACCGCCAATGCATCGTGTCTATCTCCTGCTCGCTGCCCTTGACGGAAGTGGGCATTTAGATGGGTAGAATTTGTAGGAAAATAGTGAACCATAGGATTTTTAGGATGAACAGCTAGCACAACATTACCCACAGAGTGGTTATACCGTAGCTCATCACAAAATGAAATGTTATTTTGATAGAGAAAAAGATTATGGAACTACCTATGTCCCGATCTTATCCGCAGTCCGCAATCTTGAAGCTCGAGGGATCTTATCCCCAGTCCGCATTCTTTCCGACGGCCGGCAACGTGAAGCTCGAGCGGCAGGATGACGAGCTCTGCCGAAGGGCCAAACGCGAGTGGCCTCAATCAAATACTACGAGTGCAGCAAAATAGCCATATACAGCGACACGCGGGCGTGCCATCTTCTTGTGTAAGGCAAAGTACTATAATGTCAATTCCACATAATCTTACGTTTTTGCATTTAAATTCCTTATTATAAACTTAAGACTCGATCTCATCAGCTCAGGCAACAATGGTAGTCCTGACGTGAATTCCAAGTGCTTAATGCGTTTACAGTAGTGTTAGCAACAACAGATACAATAAAACAGCAATGACAGGGGCAGAGCACACTCCATAGTTCCACATTAAGCTAGCTTCATAGTTGGAGATGAATGTTGCACACAAGTGTGCCTCCAGAATGAGGATCGCAGAACAGTAGTACGGCACAAAACAACAAAGTACAGACGACATACAATGCCATAAACATAGGGCATTACTTGGTCTCACACAACATAAATAAGTTCACTTGCATTACCAATCTCCGACAGCATGACCAGCGAACTACAGGATGCTTAACTACTAAATTTAGCCTCCCTGATTAGCTTCCTTTGCTCATAGCGCATATATCCAACCATCATCAGACCGATGCCCAAACCAGCAGCACCAGACCCCACTGTAACAAGCCTGTCAATCTTCTCATCTCTTATTGACTTCTTGAGAGCCTCCCTATCAAAAGGTACAACAAAGATGAATGTTTCAAGGACCAATTCATTCAATTCAAATTCGTATAACTGTGGGGCTTACTTCTCAGCTGCGATTTCAGCCTTAAGTTTAGCAATGTCTGGAAACTTCTTCCCTGCACTAACACCAGTTCCGTTGCTGCGTACACCCTGAGAAGGAAATGCTGAGATCACAGCGTACAAGTAAAAACTAGACATTCAAGGACAGCAGCTGAAGAGCGTGTAAGTGATCCTCTTCGTTAAAATCCAAATCCTCACATCAAGATGTAGCTTCTTAATAATTCACTTAGTTCAAGTTGGGTTTTAGACACTATGGACTCAGAAGAGAACACAGCTGCAATATGCTAATATAGTTTATCAACATAAGTCCAATCTAGTTACATCCAATATATTCAGCTCTGAACTTATTATCAAAGTTCAATCCATGAAATTCTTTGCAATCTGCACACATTACTTTTAGGTAGAAACAACCAAAGCGATTCTATTGTTTGACTTATGAAAAATTTATGCAGCGAAGCGTGTGGGCAACTAAAGTACTTATCCAAGTGCAAGTAAATACTCACCCCTCTAATCATGACAGGACAAACTAATGGCAGCATATTAAAATCTCATACAGACATCAAATGTTTGCAGAGTAAGGCCATATTAGTTTTGCTGCATGTACTTAAGACGTAGACCGCAAAAGGATACTAGTGGCATGCATATCGTTGTAGTCGTCTGGAGGAAAGGCTCCTGCTAAGGAAGTCTAATAGCTCCGGATAGCCATTATTTATCATGATCCTTATCCCCAAACTATCAGCTTATCTTGTTCGGTAAGTGTTTCTGTACTCATTCAGGACAGTATGTGAATTCAATCGTCCGACTACCGCGTAATGCACTTGCTGTGGTCAATTTTAACATTTTGCAGACATGTTGGTAAATGATCAGTGTCAAATTGACAAGTAATTTCAGATGAACAAGGCGCCGCTAAAACAGAAAAGGGCAGATCTGCAGCGGGGCCAATTGACCCAGCACAACAAACCGCGAGGCTAAAAATTCGACAGCAAGTACTAATCAACCGATCGATCGACACAGAGCAGACGAAGGGGAGCTCACCTGAGAGGTGTTGGAGGTGAGAGATCGAGATCCCGCCGCCGGCGACACACGGGGCCCCGAAGCCCGCCGAAGACTGGGGACGCCGACCTTCCTGGCCAGGTAGCGCATCGCCATGGCACCGATCGGTCCGATCCGGAGGAAGATGGCGCGGGGTAGGAGACGGCCGGGCTAGGGTTTCGTTGCTTCCTGGCGAGGGGGAATTCTTTTTCCTGCGTCTACCTGCTTCGGGGATTTCCTTCTCTCCTGTTCTTATCTTGAAGCCCAAGGGCCAAGGGCCAATCACGTAAGCAGCAGAGGCTCTGTCTGGGCTCGCTCGAGGCTGGGCTGCCTGGCCTGTCTGCCGTTTCGGTCACTTTGTAGGCCTCGTTCGTTTCCACCCCTCTAAATTTTAGACCTCTAAAATAAAAAAGAATCTTATCATTTAGAAGCATTAAATAAAATTTAATAACAAAACCTTTTTGACAGATAAATGCTCATTTCGAGACGAATCTAATGAACCTAATTAATCTATGTTTTGTTACAGTGATGTTACAGTAACCATCATCTAATTATGGCTTAATTTCCCTCATTAGATTTGTCTCGCGAATTAGACCCAGAGTTCTGCGATTAGTTTTGTAATTAAATTTTATTTAATACTTCTAAATAACAAAATTCTCTTTGATGTGACCCCTTTAAAATTTAGATACTTGGAAACGAACACCCCCGTAGTTTGTAGTTTGTACACGCGCTCATGTTTTGCGCATAGTCGCAAATATGTGTTTTTTTATATGTGAGACACACCATAAAAGTCACCGTTTTGATTGGAATTACTCCGAAAAATATATTGCTACTCTTTTCACTCCATTTAGTAGAGTGCATGGACCAGTTTTTATAATTATTTTTGCCTCATAGAGTGTACACGTACGTGTCATCACTCATCAGGACTCGTATGATTTGAACGTCCTCACAATGAAATCAGCCTTAGGGTCATTTGTTTGATCTAAATGGTCATCAGGGCCAGCTCTATATTTTCAGAGCCTGGAGCGAACAAGACGTTCAGGCTCTTAAGATTACACGAGCGCGCGGTACTTTATTCACACTAGCATTCTCTAGCATAGGTTGTTGGCCTTATTGTTCATTATCGCGCGCTAGTATACTTGAAAGGAACGAACTTATGAGTTATGACACCCTTTTGCAACTCAATAAACTGATAATCTTGTTTTGTTTTCTTCCTTTATGCGGCATCAAACAAACATTTCCTGGGCATTATTCCTCTCATCCTGAAATTTGTTAATTAGAAAGGAAAAACATAGACTAATTAGTTATTAACTATTGGGAAAATGTAGACAATTAACAAATTAACAAGAACGGATTTACCTCAGTCCTTGCACTGAACCGTGATCCCTAAGACCCAAATCACAAGACACCAAGTACGCAACAACCAACAGAGGTGATCTGAACCTTTGTGGTAAGCCGGCAACTGCGACCGAAGGTGGAAAGAAAAGATTCAAAGATTAAATCAAGGATTTTTGGGGAAAATTAGAGAGGCCTTACACGGAGAGGATAATGGGAGAATGCGAGCGGCAGGAGCAATCAGGGATCGATGGATGACGAGACAAAAAACAAACAAACAAATAAAGAAACTGATTGGGTCTTTTTTTTTTTTTTTGAGAGAGACAACTGATCGGGTCTTCTATTGGCTTGCTCGGCCCTGCGTGGACGGCCAATATATAGTTGCAAGATGCACAATTTGTAGGGCAAGATGATCAGTCCACAACCTCAGGGAATCAGTTCAGTCGTCAGTTAAGGTCAAGGTTCTCGTCAGTTAATAAGATCTCGCGCAGCAACAGCGAGCGTTGATATCATGATCTCCTCTCACTTCAGCTGGGCCGAAGTTTCCATGGTGAAGGCAGCGATGGTGTGGTCTGCGCTTGCCAGGAACTAGAGGAAGGTGTGCTGTGCGGCTTCGTTTCGTAGACCACGGCTCTTCTTTTTTCTTTCGGCTTGATCGCTCGATGGCTCGATTGCCCGGTCACCCGTCTTTGATCGCCGGTGGCTTCAACTAGGACAGCCCAAGTGGGTTCGCAAAGCCGCGTTTTACGAACCTTTAGCACAGATTTTTTTTTTTCCCGGAAGCAAGACACCGTTCGGTAGCCTGCACAAAGTGATAGCCTTGCACACGGCGTCTAGCTAGAAGGCAGTAGAGTTACCACCATGACCATCCAAAGTTCTTGTTCATCAGTTCCCTCAAAAAAAGAGAATAAGTTCTTGTTCATCTCGAAATCAAACATATTGCAAAATAGTTCCGTACGAACCAAACGACCTCTGGGTCGGCGAACAAAACACAAGCAATGCACAGAGTGCCTCAGATCAATGTCCGTGGCTGCGGGGCGACTTTCGCCGTAGTAGAGCGCGACGGTGTGGTTCCTGGCCTGGCGTCCACTGGGATCACTTCATCGCGCTGGGCCGATGTCACCCGCCTCGCCATGCCCGGGGTGGCCAACGTCACCGGCCCGCCTCGTCATCCATCGACCCCTGGGATGACATGGAAGTCGGCAGCCCGTACACACCGGCTTCACTACGGGAAAGCTCATATATGCCGAGTGCTAAGACGTTTGCCGAGGGCTTTTCCTCGGGCACTCGGCAAACTAGCTAGTTGCCGAGTGCCAAAGGCACATCTCTCGGCAAAAACGCAACACTCGGTACAGATCTTGTTTGCCGAGTGCCACCGGACTCGGCACTCGGCAAACAATAAAAAGCACTCGGCAGCCCATTTAGCCCTCGGCAAACGCTGGCACGTGCCACGCACGAGCGTCAAACAGGGAGGATGGGGTGGCGCCGTCAATTTTGCCGAGAGCCAGACGTGGGGCCCTCGGCAACTAAGTCTTTTTGCCGAGTGCCCTCCTTTGGCTCTCGGCAAAGTTTTTTTTTTCTCTTCATTTTTGGCCACAAATTTTGTCCTGACGTCTATTTATGTATGAAAGTGACTTATTGTCAAAATTTGGTATTTTTTCTGATATGTTTGTTATATTTAAGTTATTTATTTCCTTTAAAGTATTTATTTAAGATAATTCAAATTTGAATTACAAGTGATTCATATATTGAAATATAGTGGCTAAAAAAAATGATATTCATATTTATAAGTCTAATGCTAGTCCATAACCATGAAATGAACGGAAAATAAGCGCATGATGTACATAAAATATAAGGGTGAACATTGGGTCAAATAGTACTTTGTTTTTATAAAATTCAAAAAAAGTCTAAAAATTACGAGACTCGTCCTAGTATCATGAAATCATACGTGGAGGCCATGATAAATTGTAGAAAATTTTTCGCAAAAGTTGTCACGTACATTGTTTACAAACCGAAGCATCCTCGAAGAAGATCCATGAACTTATAAAGTGATTGTTTATATTTCGAACCAAAACGACAGTCATAATATGGTTTGACCATAAATCTTTTTTTATAGATAACAGATGATATGAAATGTTTCATGACAAAATTTGGCTATTTTTTGAATTTATGTCGAATTTCTATATATTTTTTAAACTCCTGCTGAAAATGTTTGCCGAGAGCCGGCCCCACAGCTCTCGGCAAACAAGTATTGCCGAGTGTTTTATTGTTTGCCGAGTGCTTTCAGATCTAGCACTCGGCAAACTTTGTATGACTTAGGCGCGTCGCGCGGTTTCCCTTTCTCCCTCTCCTGGCCTTATCTTCTTCCACGCCGCGCTCATCCCCCGCGTCGCCGCCGCCCTCCACCGCGCCGCATCCGGCACCGCCCGCGTCGCCGCTGCCCTCCACCGCGCCGCCCTCCCCAGACCGCCGCTCCTGCCACCGCGCCGCCCTCCACTGCGCCGCCCTCCCCGACCGCCGCCGCCTGCCACCGCGCCGCCCTCCACCGCGCCGCATCCGGCCCCGCCCGCGTCGCCGCTGCCCTCCACCGCGCCGCCCTCCCCCGACCGCCGCTCCTGCCACCGTGCCGCCCTCCACCGCGCCGCCCTCCACTGCGCCGCCCTCCACCGCGCCGCCCTCCACTGCGCTCCACTGCGCTGCTCCTGCCACTGCGCCGCCCTCCACCGCGCCGCCCTCCACCGCCCTCCACTGCGCCGCTCCTGCCACCGCGCCGCCCTCCACCGCGCCGCCTCGCCCCTCCGCCGACGACGACGCCCGCCCCTCCCCTCCCCGACGCCAGTAGGGGCCGGACGCCGCCGCCGGGGCCCGACGCCGCCGCCCCCGCCCCGAGGGCCTTGACGGCGAGGGGCCCGTCACCACCCTCGTCGCGCACCCCTCCCCAGCCTCCCCCTCACCACCGGCCACCAAGGGCTCCCCGGCCGTCGACGTCCAGGAAAGGTGAGCTTCTCCTCTTTTTTTTTTCTGTCTTTTCCTTCTGTCAATAATGAAATATGAACAGGTTAAATTGAATGCAAATTTGTATGCAATATTTAATTCCTTTGTATGCAAATTTCAATTCCTTTGTATGCAAATGTATGCAAATTTTAATTGCTTTGTATGCTAATGACCGCAAATTTGAATTGCTTTGTATGCAAAGGTTAGATTAAATTGAAAGTGAAAATTGATTGAATTACTTTTATACGAAAATTGATTGAATTGCTTTTATGTGAAAATTACGGTGTATGCAAATATTGAATGAAAAGATTGATGAAATACTTCCATTTATGTTTCGATTGGATTGTGCTTGCCGGCCATCGTGCCGTTGCTTTCAATTGGATTGTGTTGCCGGCCATTGTGCCGTTGATTTCAATTGGATTGTGCTTGCCGGCCATCGCGCCGTTGTTTCCTTGCAGGTTTTGGGAACCTCACCGTAGAGGGGAGGTGCTGTCGAAATTTTGAATTGACAGCTTTATGTTTCGTTCTTTGCAGGATAGGAGAGGCTTTTCCACCGTCTTCCACTCGTCATTTTGCGGGACAACAAGGTGAGACATAAAGGACCCCCCCCCCCCCCCCCCCGGCCTTTTCCATTTCTGTTTGTAGGAAACGCGTAACCTAGTTAGTCGTCTCCCGTTCGAAATAGATACAGTTGGAGATATGCCCGAGGGTTGCATATCTATGACCGTATCTGTTTCGAATTGTCCACGTTTCTTGGACAGCCCGAGGATGCGTAGATGGGGCTAGTTTCCATTGTCTATTTCGGTTTGAGACCGAGTTTCGGCCGCGCCTCCCTGTTGTTCTCCGGATACACAATCTCCCTCTCAGGACGTGTATTTGGAGAACAGCGGGGAGGTGCTGCCGAAATTCCGTCTCGGACCGGAGTAGACCTTGGAAACTAGCCCCATCTACGCATCGTCGGGTGGGATTAGGACCTATCTTCACCTATTAGACATTGTATGCATCGTGTAGATACCAATGAATTTTAAATTGCTCCGTCATATGATAGAAGATGGATGACCGTGCGTGGATGTACACAGGCCGTCCAAGGAAGGGTTCTGAAACAAGTGAATGGGTTGACAAGACCCTTGCTTTCTTGAAACAAGCATTTGCCAATGCCAGCAAAGGTGGAAAGACTTGGTGTCCCTGCAGCCGTTGCGGCAACACAAGGGAGCAGACAGAGGAGGAGATGGGGTTGCATCTTGGTAACTATGGATTTACGCCAGGCTATACCCGGTGGGTCTACCATGGTGAAGCCCATAGATTGAGGGAGGAGGTCGTGAGACAACGCGTCGATGATTGTGATGCTGATGGCGGGGCGGAGGACATGTTACAGGACTATCAGGAAGCCCAGTTCCGTGAACAACCTAGGGGGGAGGAGGAGCCAGAGGAGTCCGCAAAGCGCTTCTATGACATGTTTGAAGCGTCACAGAAACCTCTTCACGGGCATACCAGGGTTTCAAAACTGGATGCCATTGCACGTCTAATGGCCGTGAAGTCCCAGTTTAGCTTGAGTCGGAACGCGTTCGATGTTATGTTGACAGTTGTTGCCAGCCTGCTTCCGGAAAGTCACATTCTACCAATGAGCATGTATGAGGTACAGAAAGTGCTTAGTGCACTTAAGATGCCATATGAGCAGATACATGCTTGTCCGAAAGGATGCGTCTTATTCAGGAAACAGCATGCAGAAGCTAAATACTGTCCAAAGTGTGGGTCCTCTAGGTTCATGGAGGTAGACGCGGGTGATGGGCAAAAAAGGCAGCTCACGGTACCCGTGAAGATCCTAAGGTACCTTCCGTTCTTACCGAGGATCCAACGGCTGTACATGACCGAGGAATCCGCGAAATAGATGACATGGCACAAACATGGAGTTCGATACAAGGCCGATAAGCTTGTACATCCATCCGATGGTGAAGCATGGCAATGATTCGATAACATTCATCACATCAAAGCTCGGGAGGCTCGTAATGTACGTGTGGCCCTGGCAACAGATGGGTTCAATCCATATGGCATGGGGGCTGCCCCGTACAGTTGTTGGCCCGTGTTCGTTATACCCCTCAATCTCCCTCCAGGCGTCATCTTTCAACGACAGAACATTTTCTTGTCGTTGATAATTCCTGAAAACCCGGGGAGTAATATGTCTGTTTATATGAAGCCTCTGATTGATGATTTGGAACGTGCTTGGGAGGAAGGGGTATGGACATACAATAAAGCTACAAAGACAAACTTCAGAATGTATGTTTGGTACTTCTACTCTCTGCATGACATGCCGGCGTATGGTTGTTTCTGTGGCTGGGGCGTTCACTCAAAGTTTCCTTGCCCGGTATGCAAGCATCTTGTGAGGTATCGCCACACGGCAAGGGTTGGGATGTTGTGTACAAGGTATCGCCACACGGCAAACTACCGGTCCCAAACAATGAAGATTACAATGTAGACCCAAACACATATGTCGATGGAGAGTTCTTCCAAGAAGATGGGCTAGAAGAGGGTTTTGTGATAGACTTAACTGAAGAGATCGAAATGGAAGTAGACAATGAAACGGTTGTTGATGACGATGCTGGAGATGAGGTTCATAATGCGAACGACTTGAAATTACTTGAGCGATTACATTTAGACGACGATGACATTCCGCCTTCAGAACACGTGCAAGATGATATGGACCTTGATGATTATAGTGATGATGAGGCAAACAATGCACAAGATCCTGATCTTGATGATTATTTCTAATACATGTATGGCCCGTAGTAGTTAATTTAATTTTTGCAATACTATGTTACTTTCTATTACATGTTATTTTTTTTTGCATATATTTCGAAATACTGATGGATTTAATCTTGTTAATTGCAGGTGATTGATCAAAGATGGTGGGCAAGGGTGGTGTGACGAGGACACTCCAGTCGCTCTACCAAAAGGCGACTGGGAAGCGGTCCGCTGAGAGTTCTGGAAGCGGGAGGAGTCGAGTCAAGGCTCGAGGCAGCAGAGGTGGCGGCAGGCGTCGAGTGAGGGGGTCGAGGCCACCGTCCCCTGCTCCTTCCGTGCACGAGTCGGAGGAGGAGCGGGAGCAGGAGGCCTCGGAGGCCTCAGAGGAGCAGCCGGAGCAGGAGGCCCCGGAGCAGGAGGAGGAGGACGGGGAGGAGGAGGAGGACGGGGAGGAGGAGGAGGAGAACGGGGATGAGGAGGAGGACGGGGAGGACGAGGCGGCGTCTGAGGACGTGCCGAAAGTGTGGGAGCGAGGTAAGTAACTTTAACTTTTAAGGGAAGAAGTAAGTAACTTTAACTTTTAAGTCATTTGCTATGTTTCAAATCTCAATACAAACTAATCATTGTCTTGATCACTTGGGCAAGGGCTGGGAGACGATCGTTCCGGGTGACCACAAACGTCTTCCTGCCGGCATCCTCGGCCTTTTGTGCAGGAGACACTTTCCTGGCATGGTGCCACTGCGCGACGGGGGGCAGGAGCCGGCCTTGACGTGGGCCCACTACAAACGCGTCGCTGATGTCCCAGACGAGGATGGGAGAGACTTTCGCACCGTGGCGGACCGGGTAGCTGGAGAGCTGTGGGTAAGTCTTGTTTACATTGAATTGGTCAATACATCTCGTTCATTGGATATTCTTCAAATAATAAAAGTATACATCGCGTCAATGTGCAAGATTTTTTCAGGGTCGAGCCGGAATGGAGTGACCGTGCGGTGCGTCGGGTGTACAATGCATGTCCTAAACTCATTACGGACATGCATTACGAGGCGCGCGTCCAGGCCGTGAGGACCTACTACGCCAAAAAACTTGGTAGGAAGATTGAGAAAAAGGAGGCTCGGACCATATGGCTGGCTGCAGAACAATACATGCAGGTAATTTGACATTCTCTTGTTTTCTATACTTGATTAAGTACGCTTAATTTGTTATTCTTATAGTTTCACAATAACTAACATCTAACTTGGTCAAATGACGTGTAGGTGATTCCGTGTTGGTGCGCCTCTCACAGGGACTGCTGGGAGTACTTTGTGAGTAGGTGGTGCGACCTCGAGTGGCAGAAGACGCACGAAGCTTGCCGGCAGCGGCGTTTGAAGATGCCTGGTCCAGCACACCATCAAGGCAACCGTACCCTTGATGAGTACGCGGCTAGCTGGGTACGTGAATTCATTTCGTTGTTTGTCCTGCTCAATTTTGCATAATTTCTAATCATCTTTCTATTTTCTTTGCAGTCGTGGGCGCATGAGGGCCGAGAGTGCCCCCCGTTGATGGCTTGGGCATTGGCCCACAAGGGCAAGGCGTCGTCGATCGAGGTCGACTACAACCCGGAGGACGGGCCCGTGGTGTACAGCAACGCCACCGTCCACGCTCGCCTCCAGCAGTACACCGAGATGGCTAGGGAGAAGCACGGGCCAGAGTGGAACCCGAGCACCGAGGACCTTGATGGAGAGATCATCATGAGGATCGGTGGAGGTAAGAAGCATGGCCGGTACTGGATTGGAGACAGCACACTGGACACGGCCTCTACTCCCACCCTCTCTGAGATCCGAGCGAGGAGCTCGTCCTCAGCCCCGCCCATACGCCCATGGCCAAGCGCTGCACAGATTCAGTTTGACCAAGCCCAGGTTATTTCTGTTCTATTCGTCGTTTCGTTGAGTTTGACATATGTTTGCTTTGCATTGTAACATTGGGATGACATATTGTAGGCCCAGCTACGGGAGGAGATGGAGGCGAAGCTGCAGGCACAGGAGGCGAAGTACCAGGCACAGCTGATGGAACAGCAGGCGAGGTACGATGCGAGGCTGCAGGAACAGCACGCAAGGATGCAGGAGGACTTGCAGCGGCAAATGCAGATGATGTTTCACCAGTGGCACAGTGGTGGGATGCAACCGCCGCCACTACCTCTTCCTCCTGTCGGCACTTCGAGTCCGAGTCAAGGCACTCCGGTGAGTCTATCTAAATCCTTGTAGTTTCATTTCTAACTTTCAATTATAATATCGAATGCTTCAGCTTGTATGCTTCTATCTGAAATCTTGTGTTAATCATGTAATATCTTCTTCTTGCAGAATATATCCGCTGGATCCAACAATCAGCCGGTTTCCCCTCCCAATGCTTGGTCACCGTTCCCTCCTTATCCTCGCCCTCCTCCGATGTAGGTTGTAGTTGTATTTGTACTTCAATTGCATGAACCAACTAGTTGTGTTTGGGGATGTCAAGTTGAAACATTTCTATGTGTACTTGGAGACAAATATGTGTTTGTGATGGATTTCTATGTGTTTGTGGTGGTTCCTATGTGTTTGTGGTGATTTCTATGTGTTTGTGATGATATATATGTGTATGTGATGATGGTGAGCATATATGTATGATTTGGTGTGATTTTGGTCCAGGTTGCAGTGATTTTAAACATTTTATTGCAATCTGTCGATTTTTTTTGCCGAGTGCCTCAGATTTTTGCCGAGTGCCAAAACTGAGGCACTCGGCAGATGTGCCATTGTTTGCCGAGTGCATGTGCCTGGCACTCGGCAAACTTACCATTGTTTGCCGAGTGCCAGAGGCCAGGCACTCGGCAAACAAGGAAAGTTTGCCGAGTGCCAGGCCTCTGGCACTCGGCAAATTTTTTTGTTTGCCGAGTGTCTGACGTCAGGGCACTCGGCAAACCCTTTTGACGGCCGTTTCCCACCGTCTCGTTACTTTATTTTGCCGAGTGCTTTTTCGATACTCGGCAAAATCTTTGCCGAGTGCCCGACAAAAAGCACTCGGCAAACCCGGCTTTGCCGAGAGCTGTTTGCCGTCCGGTGTTTGCCGAGTGTTACACTCGTTAAACTTTTTGCCGAGTGTAATACTGGCTTTGCCGAGTGCCTCTGGCACTCGGCAAATAGGGGGTTTCCCGTAGTGCTTCCACCCGACGTTGTTGGCTGCTGGTGTCAGAGTGCCGGGAGGCTCTCTGGACTGCTCCGAGGGCAAGTGCATCGGTTAAGAACAACGCACTCGTACGTCCTGCAGCTCTTCATGGCCGGCGCCCGGCTGGTTCTGCCTGCAGCCGCGCGCGGGGACGGCTTCACGCGGCGCTCGCAGTTACTGCATGGTGCCCGTGCTGTTCTCGGTCCTTGTCGCGACGCGCGCGCGCCTGCGCCTTGCGACTGCCGGAGGAGCTACGGCGTGAGCTGTGCTCCTTGTCCTGGTTGCGGTCACCCGTCGAGGCAGCGTCTCGAGCAAGTCGGTCGTCCGCACCCACCCACCCACAGCATCAGCCGCTGCCGTAGGAACGGGTCGCTCTTCATCAGGTCCTTGTACCAGGCCACATTGTCAGACCTGTTTTTGGAATCTGTTGTGCATCATGTATCAGTTTCTAGATCAGTAGCTGATACGTACAAGAACACATATATAATAATCAAAAGCATACTTTGAATTAGTAAATAAGTAGTATACCTGATAGAAGACACCTTTAGTGACGGTACGACAAGGATTTATAATCATCTAAGTTCATCCGTCCGACTAATGACGAAGCAGACAGTAGAAAAACCATGGCCCATAGCCACAAGCAGACTTAGGAAGTAGAACCGAAAATCCAAACGTCGTCTTCTCTTACGAAGTCTTCTCCTACTAAATCAACGATTGCAAACACGTGAGTACATAAAGTACTCCGCAAACCCTACACTACTCAAGGGTATAAATACATGCCTATATAGTCTTAACAAGAAATAGGCTTCATAGTTCATTTTAGCAGAAAGCAAACTTTATGCAGGGCTTAGATAGAAATTCAAAGAATTGTAGAGGAGTAAAATCGTAGTTGATATAGTCATATTTTAGTTGGTTGACCCTGTGGGAGAATGATTCAATTCCGCCAATTCCTATATTTTAGTTGGGCCTTCCGACACGAATGTCATAACGACCCGGCTCACTAGCCATCACTTTCAAAACACGGGCAATCTAATACCCGCTCACACGCCAAGGAATAGATTGTGGCTAATCAATACGAGCTCATAACAATAATGTGTCATATGCCGTGACAACGTCCATCCGGATGAATTTTTCACTCTGCAGAGGTTGTATATCTTTTTCCACGAGCTACGCACCCTTAGCTAGAGGATACGTAACGTTTTATTTCATCTCCTCCGAGTAGTCTCACAAATCAGTTTAAAAAAAAAAAGAAGAGTAGTCTCACAAATCCACCACGAAATCACACTCAGGGGCTTATGACATGAAAGGTCACATTATGGCACATCCCACCTGTAACAAATAACAGGGTACTTCGTGTCCCTGTAACAAATAGCAGGATACATCGTGCTCCTGTAACAAATAACAGTATCCTGTAACAAATACCAGGACATGCGGTATTCCCGTAACTAATAGCGGGTTCCGCGAGCCGGATCACAGGTACGTTGCCTATGTCTTTTCCTGAGCTTTCGTTACCTCTACTGGCCTCCAGATGGAAATTGCAAGAGTACCAAGAAGGTAGGTTAAATCCTGCCCATTAACAGATTCCGTGGTTGTACGAGAAACATTATATTTACAGTCGCAAGAACCGTTCGTTATGTGGCCGAACAAGCACCATATTCCACACTCGGGGCCTATCACACCATCAACAATTCACTAGTGGCCTTACTCGCAATCCAACCCATCCCATCATTACCGTCACCATCATCATCATCATCACCTAACACAGTTGTACTACCCCCAACCCCAATTATCACACGCCACCAAACTCATTTAACATATTTATAAAAGCAAGTGCGTGAGTAAGGTGTAGCAATGTAGAACATTGCGAGGGGTCCTAAGCAGTTTCTAGTAGCAAGGCGATTATGTACCATCATAGAAATGATGGAACTATCCTAGGGTTATTAAGGTGATGGGTAAACGAGAGTAACAAGGATCCGTATATTAATGCCTAAATACGGGGCATTAATATCAGTGAGCAAGTAGGTCAATAACTACACAAGCAGTAAAATAACAAGTAATGCCTAGTACTTTACACAGCCACATAGGTGCATTACGAAAACAGTAGGTTCAATCATGACCAAGGAGAAGTAGAGCTTGCCTGATAAACGTTATCCTAATCTGGGTTCAACTTCTGAGTCTTCACGTTCTTCTGTCAAGTCGATGTCTTCAAGTTCCTTCTCGAAGCTTGTATCCTCCGACTTGGTCTTGAGTTTATTCTCGTGCTTCTCGTAGTCTACACGTAATAATGCTAAATAAATATTAACGCATAAATAAATTGAATCAAATGAAACCCAATAAGAATCAAATGAAATAAAAGAGAAAGATCAGAGGATATGGTTGGGTACAGGGAGTTGAACAGAGATGAACGGAACAAGAATCGTCGGATTCGGAGTTCGAACGGTGAAGATATGGTTTGAGGGGGCTTAGAGGGGTAACTATGGCGGATGTGTGTATAAAGGGTCTATGTAAAGGTTTGTGGAGTTGTACCAAAGGGTACTATGCGTTTCTGCGAACACGTGAACGCAAGAATCGCTCAAAACGGAGCTAGGGCTAAAAAGTTATGAGGGTTCAAAGGTCTAGGGGCTTATTTGTAAAAAAATAGAAAGATCCTAGGACTTATCTGCAAGAATACAGGGCCAGGGGATTTTCTAGGATTTCTGGATTTATTTTTCAATTGATAAATATGTGGACCAAGTCCACGGGGTTTGTGGACCGGGCGAGGTTCGTGGTCCGCTGGTCCACGGTGGACCAGACCAATCTGGGACGTCGGATATGAAATGGGCGGCCAAGATTTTATGAAATCGAAAAGGTATGCAGCTTCTAATCTGGGAGATCTGGTGATGGACGGTTGGCATGTCTCCGCGCGAGGTGGGGTGCGGCCGGAGACAGCGGGGGCGGCGGCGCCATGGCCGGGGCTCGCCGGAGTAGCTGTTTCGACGATTCGGTGGGCCAAACGCGGCGCGGAAAAGACCAGGAGAGAGAGGAGAGGGAGGCGAACTCGCTGCGGGTATGTGTCGACGACAAGGAGTGGCAGATAAGCTTGCGGCGGTGATGCGCGGAGTGCGGCGGTGACGCTCGACGGAGGAGGCGGTGGGAGTGGTCCTCGTCGTGTTTGTATTGCACGGGGAGGTGCGCGGTGCCGAGGCGGAGTAGGGCGGCAAGGTATCGTGGCCGGTCTCGTTGTGGAGATGGCCAGTGACGAGCGATGCGGCGGCGCGCGATGACGCTTGGTGTTCGTGCGTCTGTGGCCGGGGACTTGCTCAGCGAGCTTTCCGGGGAGGATGAGGGATGCGTGGGGTCACACGAAGGCCATTGGTGAGGGAGGAAGGGGCTTGCCGGCGGCGAATTTTGTGGCGGCCGGAGTTGGAAGAAGGGTCAGATTAGAAATTGTAGGGCTTTGGGGGTGGATTCATGCCACGATGTGGACGTGGGAGCACTCTGGGGTGCGGCGGTGCTCTGGGTGGGTTTAAATAGGGCGCGGATGGCCGGAATGGCAGGAATGCCAAGGCGGCGGTGAGGACACGCGCCATGCGTTTTGAAATGGAGCGGGTAGGGGCGCAGGCTTTGCAAACGCATGTGTTGGGGGGGCGCGCGTGAGGGCTCGTGTAGAGAAAGATGGACGTGGCGGCTCGGCGGAGCCTAGCGCAGGACGGGCGACATGCGGCGGTGAGGTTCTGCGGCGCGGCGTGAGGAAGACGGCGACGGCGTCGTCCGTGCGGGTTCGAGCCGGGCTGGCTGGGCTCAGCTGGGCCGAGGGAGAGGGAAAAGGGAGCGCTGGCCAGAGAGAGAGAGGGAAGGTTTGAGCGGCTGGGGGAAAAGCGGCCCAGAAGCCAGGAGGGGGAGGGAAATCGTTTAATATTTTCGGAAACGAATAATTCAAATAAAATTCTAATGAACTCCAAATGAATTCAAATAAATTCGGATAGAATTCATAAATTCAAGTCTGCAATCTAGCAATCATGTTGACAAGTCCCAATTTTATTTCTTTTTATAAATTCCCATTTTCCTATATTCTTGAGCTAATATAGCAAGTTTTTATATTTTGGAAATTTACATTCTAATTAAGTTTGAACTATTTAGTAAGTTTTTATTTCAGAAAAATTCAATTGGAAGGTAAGTGTAAGACAAAAATTTAAATTTTGAGTGATTTTTGCTTTGTTTTGAATTTTGGGTTGTGACACACATGCAGGAGCAGCCTCCCTTTCTCCGCGTAGTTGCCGCGCAGCCGCAGACCTGCAAGTAGTATACGACAATGCATAAGCTAGAATGGCTATACAAACTAGTTGGTACCCCCGCGTTGCCGCGGGACTGATTGGGAGCCAGCGACATGAAAGAATTTTACAATATTTCAACAAAACGGTACTTCATTGCTAAATTTTGATATATGTGATGAAATAAAAGTTCATCGTCATTCATGGCCTTGCATTTTCTGTTATATATACTGAGCAATAAGAAAAAACATAAATATTTTCAATATAGATGCAATTGTTTAGTTATATAACTTTCCATCACGCCTACTCAAATAGAATGGTATTATTCCTGCCTATTCGGAAAAGAATATCATATTCAGAAATGGACCAAAAAAGTCATGCTTGACATGTTTCATCAACATATAGGAAACATTCTTGTACAGAATCTACAGATCAGCAAAGGAAAAAAAAACTACACACTCTGCATATCAGGAAAGAAAAAACTACAATGGTATAACTCTGAACACATCAATCAGTTTTTGCATGTGCAAAATAAGTCCAGTCCTGCATGGAAATGTGCACAAAAGCCAGTATTAGATGAAAAACGACTTCAGTCCATACAGATGAGCAGTACAACACTTTTATTATCGGCATATGTATTTCCAAGGGAAACCATTTTGCAATATATAGGTGGGAAATGAGAAAGTCAGAAACAGAGTATCAGGATCAAAACATTTAGAATTTAACATTGTTGTCCTTGGAAAGGAAACACGTAGAAAAAGCAGAGAAGTGATGCTGTAATTCTCAACACTCCAGGCTCAAAATATTTACCCATCATCAAAGCTTTTCCCCCCATACCCTCTAGCCTGCCATTGTTCAATCTGCAATATCGGAAAGAACATTAGTCACCAATGTTCCATTTGTCAACATATTTGGATCATATATGGGACAAAGAGTACATACATTTGTTAAGGGACAGTAAAAAAAAATTCCTATGTATAAATGTGGCCAAGAGACAACAATTGTATCATTTTATTTTAGTGGATTCCTATATTGGCCTGCCATATAACAATATCTGTAATCATGTATGCACCTGTGTTCCTCTGTTAATAGACTCTAAGGTTCAGCCATGCCAAATACCCATTTTATGTTTGAAGCAAATCGTCAAATTGTACCTGTGTTCCATGTAATGCATCCATGGTCACTTCCTAGGCGAGAGAATTTTAAAGATTAACAACAAACTTAACAACAAACAACGGCATTTA
>CM017442.1:44556534-44925873 GCA_007726485.1 Eragrostis curvula | reverse complement strand
ACTTCTTGTTCTGTTAACTGAACAGCTTCTTCACCTGACTGCAGACCGTTTCCTCATTAACTATGGCGGGCTTTTGGTTTGCAAGATTATTGGAAATTTTATCCGTGATGCTATTATTGATTTTTCTGCCACGCTCTCTGAATGCTCAGATTTGTTTTTGTCTCATGATTTTAAACTTGCATGTTTTGTGTCCTGATTTTAAACTGCGTGTTTTTGCTCCTGAATTTTACCAATGGCAGTACAATTTTGTGCTCTGGTAGCAGCTTTTTCAGTGACTCATTTCCTTGTCAGAAACAATTCTGTTCAACCTACGTACTGCTGGTTCTGTAAATACTCTACAGAATTGCTAGTAGTACCTGGGTTAATAAGTAAGAGGCTGGTTGGAGTAAACCGATTATAGAGGTAGAAGCTTTGTTTAACTCACGCTGCTAGAGCCTGGATTAACGAAAATTTATTCCCTAATTTTGGCTAGATCCCGAAATATAATCAAGGTTTCGTACTGGCTGGCATAGCACAAGAGAATGAGTTTTGTAAATCCTGATGCTACGTACCCATAATCTCAGCCAGCGCCATGACCGTTCGCAAAGAGAGAGTGGTCACTCAGTTCACAGATAGAGTGCATTGCTGAACTAAACAAGAAATAGAAGAAACAGCGTATCATCTCAACTCTGAAATTTCTGAAGTATGAAGAGCTCCATCAACCTTATATCCAACAAAGACCATAGATCGACAGATATAACAACAGCGAAAGACACACACAAAAAAGGGTGATATAATTAAAGCTGCACACAACGAGATGAACTTACCGATGAGAAGCAGGATCGCATGGTGAATCTGTGTTGCTTGATCTGCGAGATGATCCCCGTAAGGTGAATCGCATGCAGCTCGCAGGAGCTGATCAGATAGAGAGGAAAGGCTTGTTGCATTGTTTGTCCGTGGGCTCAAAGCATTCTAGCAGGCCAAGAAAAGCCCATGGCACGGCAAGTTTATTGGGCCGCTAGCCTTTGAATCGATTTTAATGGGCTGAAATCTTTTGAGTCAGATCGTGGCGTTCCCGTCGTGAAGCTCGAGTTGGGTTTGCTGAGGTCTGCAGACTGCAGTTCGCTGCACGCCTCGCGCACCGACCACCCACCCCGCCGCCGCGCCCCTCCCGGCGCCGCCGCGGACGCACCTCCCCGGCGCTTCTTTCTCCTCCGGAGGTGCATTTGAGCACCTCCTTGGAGCCCCTATCCCCGGATCCCTCGCTGAGATCGCGCCACCAGCGAACGATTCCGACGGCCGGTCGCCCCCCGCGGCCTGTCAATTCATCCCGTGCAGGTGTGTTTCTCTGATTGTGGGGAAAGGTTTCATCCTTCATTTGTTGCTCGAGATAGGGGAAGAAGAGATTTAGGGCTATCTGGGTCCGCGTAGTTGTAGACTGATACATCAGAACATGAAAGGGGGTGGACTGGTACTAGCAGAGTGGGGAATATGGGTGCTCTTTGTGTCTTTCGAGTTCCGAACGCTGGTCAGTTTCCTGCTATCTCGTTATATACCGCTGGGATCACAGTGCTAGATGATAAGTCGTTCGTTTGCTAGCATTTTGGCGTCCTGCTGCATTCTCAAGAGTGGAGTTAATTTTCGTAATTTAAGTCAATGTTGTTTCGTTATATGAACATTTGTTTCCATACCGGATATATAATTCTTTGTACATTGAAATTTTTGTGCTCAAGGTTGGAAGCAGCACAACCAGGAATCATCACCGCTGTTGCTGGATGCGATTGTATATCGAAGCTAAGACAACAGCTTGTTTGATGCATTTATAAGGTCCATCATTCAAGGTATGTCGAGGCTTCTGTCACAATTCTCTTGAGATTTAATAGCTTGGTTCTAACTTGTTCTAATATCTTAATTGACCCTTTAAGGTAATGGAAACCAGTGAACCTGCGGACGCAGCGCAAGAAAATAATGCAGACCTACAAGCAGGGTCAGACGAGGATGATTTTGTCATTGAGGAGGTTCCGACTGATTCTGATGATGAAGCTGCAGAGAAAGGGGCGGCAATAATAGAGCCCAAGAGAGATATGATATTTCGTAGTGAGAATGATGCCGTTGCATTCTATAAGAGATATGCTCGGAAGACGGGATTTTCTATAACCAGGAGAAGCTCCAAAATCGAAGAGAATAAAGTGCGATACTTCACCCTTGCTTGCAGTCGTCAGGGCAAGGCTCAGAATAACTCCAAAAATAAATGGAAGCCGAAATCCTCCGGTCGAGTGCAGTGTCCAGCTAAAATAAATTTTTGCATTCTTGATCATGACAGTAAGTTCCGCGTAACTTCCCTTACACTTGAGCACAATCATGATCTTTGTCCAAACGAGAAAAAGATCATTGTATCGCAAAAGAAGCCTGACTCATGTGTTAAAAGAAGTCGGCGAGTATCAAATGGTAGCTCAGAGGTTCGTGCAAACAAGAAGCTTAGTTCAACTCACGTGCAAGCTGGACGCTTTGAGAATCTCAATGCTGGTGAAAACGAGTGCCCAAACAATGCTAAGGGAAAAAGAAGGTTGAAGCTTGATGCTGGTGATGCACATGTGTTATATCGATACTTCTTCCGAATGCAGTCCAAGAATCCAAATTTTTTCTATGTCATGGACTTTGATGAAGACTCGCAATTGCAAAATGTTTTCTGGGCAGATGCAAGAAGTAGGGTTGCATATGAATCTTTCTCGGATGTTGTGAAATTTGACTCTACATGCCTCACAAACAACTATGACGTACCTTTTGCTTCTTTCACTGGTGTAAATCATCATGGTGAATCAATTATTTTGGGATGTGGCCTACTCTCGAATGACGACACCAAGACTTTTGTATGGTTGTTTAAATCCTGGTTAGCTTGCATGTCAAACAAACCTCCAAAAGGCATAATTACTGATCAGTGCAAAGCAATACAGGATGCTGCTAAGGACGTTTTTCCTGAAGCTTGTCATAGATGGTGTTCGTGGGATATCATGAAGAAGATTACCAAAAAGTTATGTGCATTCTCAAAGTTTGAAAATATTAGAATCAGTTTGTCAAATGTGGTTTATGAATCATTGACAGAAAGTGATTTCGACAAAGGTTGGATTGAAATGGTCGGCAAGTTTGGCCTTCAAAACTACGAATGGCTTACTGATTTATACTTAAATAGGAAAAAATGGGTGCCGGCATATATGAAAGACAAGTTTTGGGCTGGCATGTGTAGCACAAAGGAGTGTGGATATGACAATGCTTTTATTGATGGATATATCGGGTCTGGGATCACACTGAACCAGTTCCTGGAGCAATACAACAATGCACTAAGAGACATGGTTGAGAAGGAAAATAATGCTGATCGCAAGTCTTTCCAAGAAGTGACACCATGCATTACTCATTATGATATTGAAAAGCAGTTCCATTTAGTATATACAAACAAAAAGTTTGAAGAATTTCAGGAGCAGATAAAAGGTAAAATATACTGTTATCCAACTCTTCTGCGACAGGACTTTTCAGTTTATATATTCAAGGTTATGCAAGATGTTAAAATTGGGGAGCAGCAACTTAGTGTGGACTTCACTGTCTGGTTTAAAGGTGACGGATGTGATGTGAGATGCACGTGCCATAATTTTGAATCTCGAGGAATCTTGTGTAGCCATATCATTTCTGTACTAGCTCTGATGAAGATTAAAGAAGTGCCATCCAAATATGTGTTGCAGCGATGGAGAAAGGATTTAAAACGTAGCCACACATCTATTACATGCTCATTTGATGATATGATCAATTCACCTGTTGCACAACGTTTTGATGAGTTGTGCAAGTCCTTCTATAAAGTGGCAGAAAAGGCAGCAACATATGATGAATTGTTCAACTTGGTGGTGGAAGGCCTTCGAGAGTTGCAAGTAAAGGTGGATGTGCAGCTTGCTACCCATGATAATCAGAATCAGATAGATAATCTGGCAGAGCATCAAGACGTGGAAATGCAAGCTAATGATGCTAGCTCCATTCTCCCGACATGAACAGCTGGTTTTTTTGTTAATAGTGCCTGTAAGATTCCTTCTTCTATCTGAAACATTGTGAGTAGCGACTGAAATCTTGTTCATCCATGAATCATGACGCATGCTTTAATTGGTCGGGTCTCGGTGTCATGTGGTTTTAGGATATATATTTTTTTTGGGGGGAGACTGTATAGGACCAGAATTCAACAACTTAGGCCCTCTTTGGAACGCAGGATTTTCACAGGAATTGTACAGGAATTTCACAGGAATCAGTTAACTGTTCATAGGAAAAACGCAGGAATAGGAAAAAATCCCGCATTCCAAAGGGGGCCTTATTGTTTTTAAAGACTGTATAGGACCAAAATTTCAACCGCACTGTCAAACGAACCAACTCTAGTCCGTACAGATTGTGAAATAGTGAGATGCAATTATACTAGAATTCCGGCAGGTAAGGTCTCTGTGAGAGCTGAGGCGCTGCCAACCCAGAAGTAATTGTTACCTAGAACTGTTATTTGTTCATCTGTTGGACCGCAAGTAATATGATGACTTGCCTGCTAGGAGTAAGTGATGCTGATGCAATTGAATATTTGTACTGTGTAGTGTTGGTTTAATCTTGAAGAAAATTTTATGTTCCTTTTTAGATCACAAGCAGTATATTTGTTTTCTTAGTTGTTATTTGGCTAGGCTGTGTAATTGTTCTCAACTGCTGGTGTGTGGTTGACCTTGAGAAATAACTCTGAGAAGTAATGAAGTCAAACTCTTAGAAATCACATGGGGTAGTCTCTATCTTCAAATTATTTTTAGATCTTTTCTTGAGTCTTGTATACTCAATAGGATCTGAAGTCAACTGTTCCATCAAACTAATGTGATCTAGATGGCCGCATACTACACTTAATGTACCGCAAAAACTTGATTTCTATATTTAGCTTATGTTGTTGTGTTACCGCCCTTACTATTTTTTGTATTGCTTGATGCCAGTTAACTTTCACGTGGCAAACATCACCGCCTCACCAAATTTAGCTTCACCTTCTTAATTTGGATTTGTATATATATGACCATTAATCTACCGGTCTTTGTTTGCAACCTCCATTTGCTGGGTTTGGAATCTTTAGGTTCCAGGGGGAAGTCACGATGAGGTACCTCTGCTACGTGACTTTCCTGGCCATTTTGTCTATCAACCTACATTTCTGCGCATCAGTTCGTCTCCTAGCTGAAAATCCAGAGGTCGTTCCAAATGCCCTGCCGCCGGCTGCTCCCGCCGAGATTCCGGTCACCATTCCGGCCAGCATTCCAGCCAACCTGCCGGCGAACATTCCTGCAAACCTTCCGGAGAACATCCCAGCTAGCATTCTTGCCAACCTGCCTGCAAACATTCCGGGCAACCTTCCGGCGAACGTCCCAGCGAACATCCCGGCCAACCTGCCGGCGAACATTCCGGCCAAGCTTCCGGAGAACGTTCCGGCCAACCTGCCGGCGAACATTCCGGCCAACCTTCCGGAGAACGTTCCAGCCAACCTGCCGGCGAACATTCCGGCCAAGCTTCCGGAGAACGTCCCACCAAACGTTCTGGCCAACCTGCCGGCGAACATTCCGGCCAACCTTCCGGAGAACGTCCCAGCAAACGTTCCGGCCATCATGCCGGCGAATATTCCTCTCAACCTTCCAGAGAACGTCCCGGCCAACATTCCGGCCAACCTGCCGGTGACCACTACGGCCAACCTTCCGGTGATCGTCCCGCCGGAAACGGTAGCAGCAGCCCAACCGGACGTGCTGGGAAAACTTCCCGCCACCATCCCACCGGAGGTGATGTCCAAGCTCCCCGCCGACATCCCGCCGGAGATGCTGGCCAACATCCAGGCGTCGGGCGGCCAGCTGCCACCAAACATACCGCCGGAGGTTCTGGCCGAGCTGCCGGCGATGCAGGGCCAGCTGCCGGTGAACGTCCCGCCGGAGGTGCTGGCCAAGCTCGCCGCCACGGCGAACAAAAAGCAGCCGGGGGCCGATAACGCGACGGCGGCGTCTGGCGGGATCCCACTGGAGGTGATGGCCGACCTCGCCGCCGTGGCGAAACAGCCCGGGGCGGCGTCCGGCCTCCCCGTCGAGATGCCGAAGATGCCGGACTTCTCTGGGCTGGCGAACCTATCGTTCCCGCCGATGCCGTCGGGACCGAAGATGCCACAAATGCCGCACAACATCTCCATGTTCGGCTACGAGGTACCCATCCCCAAGTTCATCAACAAGATGGTCGATGGCCAATAGCTGCAACGACATCATTGCTTTGGTGTGCCACATAGTTGTACTCATCTGTGATGTCAGAAAATTGTAATCTGATGGTCTATGATCTTTTCATGTACATATCTCGCTGATCATTTGTGCAAATTTCTGCATTGTACATACTAGCCTCATATGTCCCGCTAAGCAGGCTTAGTTTGACAGCTCAGTTGTTCCCAATTTATCCACATAAATAATCAGAAGTTGTCAAACATCAGGATTTGTAATAACAGCTTACAAGTAGATTTCAAGAACGAACTGAAAAGCAACAATAATTAGCAGAACTTTTAAAAAGGATTTTTTTTTCAACAACAAACAGAAGCTATGCAAACAGGACCGTACTTGAATTTGTGTGCGAAATTGGTGTTATTGTTGATGTAATTGTGCACATTTTACTCTATTTACTCAAAGAAAAGGATTCCAGTGAGAGCTGTCACAAGGATATCAAATCTGGACTGAAGACTGAATAAGCACGGAAGGCTCCTGAAGATTGGACCCTCGTTTGGTGGCTTGCCAATGCCAGACCATTCTGGTCTCTTTTTTTGCTGCTCGGTGACAAAGTAGTCTTTTTATGAATTCTGCTGGTAACTACGAAATGTAATAGATCACCTGTCGAACTGGACTGTTTTTATTTTTCAATAATATAAAACCAGATCAAGCCTAATTCCAAAGAAGGGAGCGGACGAGACGATCAGATTTTTGGACGGTAAATTAAATCAGCGCCACAAATCGACGCATCTCGCATTTGGCTAAGAAATTGCCCACGTTACTGAGCCGACACTGCTCGTCTGTCTTACTACCATCCAAGCTCGATGCTTCTTGAACCAAATCTCTCGCGTAAACTCTGAACGCGAACCGTCATCAAGTCATCCCGAGAAAAAAACAGAAGAGGCATCGACATCACCCCTGTCTGCTCGTTGCAACCTTCTACCAGCTAGTTTTTCACGAATCGCCAAAGTGTGTTCCCTCCCAATGAAGGGTTTTTTTTTTTCTTCAGTAAATTTTACAGCGATTGAGATTCATGTGAAAACTCGAGTTTGACACGAGGCACGGGACGGGTAAGTCGCAGATTGCCGTCACACCGGTACACCGTGACAGGAGGCAGGGGGGAGCCCGGGAGAGAGCGCGAGAGCCAGTGGAGTGAGTTGGGGAAAACATCGCGATCCGACGTGGCCCAATGGCGCGTCGCGGAGCCTTATCCGGCGTGGCCGCCCCTGATCCGAACTCCATCCGCTTGGCCTCCGACCACCACAAGCAGCCTCGCGCCGCGGGCCCCGCGCCGCCCTCCCCTCGTTAACACACCGCTCTCGAGGTCCTAGCAGCTGCTAGTGGCAGTGCCTGTCATCCACACTCTTCCAGCTGCAGCCGGCGAGCCGAGACGAGAGCCATGGCGTCCACCTCCTGCTTCCTCCACCAGTCCGCCCGCCTCGGCGCCGCCGCCTCCACTCCCCGCGCCGCCGTGCCCAGGACCCTGTTCGTCTGCAAGGCGCAGAAGCAGGACGAGGGCGAGGTCTCCCGGCGCGCCGCGCTCGCGCTCCTCGCCGGCGCCGCGGCCGTCGGCGTCAAGGTGTCCCCGGCCGCTGCCGCCTACGGAGAAGCAGGTAAATGAACAACCTTTTCTCTTTTTTTCTCGGACAAACCATCAATTGCTAGCTAGGATTAGGATCTGTTCATGCATATCATGAACGCGAGAAAATGAAGGCGGCAATTAACGTTTTGTCGGATGGATGAACGACAGCGAACGTGTTCGGGAAGCCCAAGGCGAACACGGACTTCATCGCGTACAGCGGCGACGGCTTCAAGCTGCTGATCCCGTCCAAGTGGAACCCCAGCCGGGAGCGCGAGTACCCCGGCCAGGTGCTCCGCTACGAGGACAACTTCGACGCCAACAGCAACGTATCCGTCATGATCACCCCCACCGACAAGAAGACCATCACCGACTTCGGATCACCCGAGGAATTCCTCTCCAAGGTATGTACTTTGTCTCTGTCCAGTGTGTCCACTGCTACTCTGCTTCTGTTCTGATAGATGAACTCTGTTTCGAGAGAGAGAGAGAGAGAGAGAGAGAGAGAGAGAGAGAGAGATGTATCTAAGTCTGTCTGTAGAACAAGAAAAGTAGTATGTAGGAGCATTGCATCTGCTTAGCATGCAGCTTGTAGCTCCGTACATTACACAACTGAAATTGAAATTGATGCATATCTTTTATGCGATGCTTCTCCAGGTTGACTACGTTCTTGGCAAGAGTGCCTTTGACGGCAAGACAGACTCAGAGGTAACGTACATGCCGATGTTCAACTAGTCCGTGCTGTCACAAGTCACAACAGGATATCGTAGACCTGAGTACTGAACAATCGATGCATTAAACGATGATGCAGGGCGGGTTCGACTCCGGCGAGGTGGCCACCGCCAACATCCTGGAGAGCTCGGCGCCCGAGGTCGACGGCAAGAAGTACTACAGCATCTCCGTGCTGACCAGGACGGCCGACGGCGACGAGGGCGGCAAGCACCAGCTCATCACGGCCACCGTCTCCGACGGCAAGCTCTACATCTGCAAGGCGCAGGCCGGCGACAAGAGGTGGTTCAAGGGCGCCAGGAAGGGCGTCGAGAAGGCTGCCAGCTCCTTCAGCGTCGCGTAATGACATTCGTTGCTTTCAGGGGATGCACGTACCGCGTGTGTGTAGATCAGGACATGCATGTGTGCTCCTTTTCATTGTACATGAGAACACAACTAAGGAGAGAGAGGTCCATTTCCCTGCTGCATGTATGCATCAAACGATGTTTGAAAACTATTGGTAGTAATAATGCTTCATTTTTGTACCTTCGTGCCTGAGGTAAGAGGTGCATAATATAGATTCTATTTGATTTGATTTGCAGCCGCAGATTGCTGGTAGGTGAATTTGACAAATTACTACGTCAGTACTGCATCACTTACTGGATGTACCAATTTTTCTCCTCTCTGAGACTTAAATTGACGTGAACTCATTTCTATGCCATCTTTTGCCACAATTGCGGTGACATGTAGATATATACGAGATTATTCAGTCTGCATTGAACTTGATGAATACTATGGTTTGGTTCAAGATTAAATTCTTGAAGCTAGAACAATTTTGTATTGAAGCTCAAGTATTTTTTTGTTATTTCCGTGAAAATGACAGGATCATGAGAAAATTGAAACATCTAGATGGTTGCAACGAGATCTAATGGCTGAAAAACTAATTGATTAGCAAAATCTCATTTTTATAGGATTGGGATCTAACGATAATAGGAATCGAAGTTTGTGTAAAAACTCTAACTGCTTAATTTAAATAGTGCACACTTGCCTCCATTATACGATAAAAAACATTAGGGCATAATTTCATATACGCAATATCTAAAACTGATATCTCGTGATGTCATCGGTTGAGCCCATGACATGTGGTTTAATTTCTATGCCATATCAAGGATTAAGGCATTTTACTAGTGGCATATAAGGATATAACCAAATAGTTTTACGTTACAGATACCATAAAAGTTTTGTTATGTGGGGGTTGGAGGGGGGGGGGGGGGGGGGGGGCGCGTTGCCTGGGTATGTGTGGAACTAAATTCACAACACAAATGGTCCCCATAGCATCTATTCGAGGCTCTTTCTTTGTTTGAAACACAATGCCCCAATCATGCTTCGGGTTCGCCACCCTCAGGCCCTCACCATGCCATTATTACATGCTGGTCTCTTCAAACCCATCTCCCTTCTTGTTGCCACAATGCTTGTCACTATGTTACTAAGTCCCCAAAACCTGGCTATAAAAGAAAGAAGATATGTGTAAATTAGTGTTTCAAAATTGATATTTTGCATAAAATACCAATTTTAGAGTTGCAGACAGATATTGCATACTGAAAAATTGATATACTAAAAATATAAATTTTAGAGTTGTACATACATATTGCGTAAATTTGATATGTATAAATCAGTGTTTCAAAATTTATATATTGCAGATAGATATGTGTAAATCAGTCAGTACATCATTTTTGTGCTCTATGTGGTGATGTACTGCTTGTAGATTAGAGTGTTAGATAGATATTGCAGACTAAAAAATGTGTGTGATGCACTGCCTGTATTTCTGATTGAAAAAATTGTGTGATGTACTGACTGCATTTTTATTGTAGCTCATCATGTCAAAACTAGAGTTGCGTTATATAACTGAAGAAAACAAATGAAGAAATAGAAGACACATTATATTGACAGAACTTTATTTTGAATATATTTTTCTTGGGATAGTATATGTCAGTTCACAGAGGTTACCAAGGGACATTGGGTGTTTTAGTGATGATGAATGTAGACATAATGACAGGAAATATTTGCTCAAAGAAATGAATCATTAAGATGTAAAACTTATGAAAAGTATTATGAGATCAATAGCAAGATACTTTCTCGGAGTGGATTTGGTTGGGATTGGGAAAACAATAAGCTGCAAATTGACAGTGAGAAAGTTTGGAACAAATATGTTGAGTTTTTTATATGTCCTTGCAGCAACTATAATCTGTGATTTTCTTTTGTAAAATAACATTGCAGCAACTTTAACTAACTTGTATGTGCATATGTAGGCTAACAAGGCAGCAGCTTGTTACAAGACCAAGATGGCTGAGAGTGCTGAAAAACCAACTGTAGAAGGTAATGAACCACCGACAAGAAGACCATCACAGACTTCGGATCGCCCGAGGAGTTCCTCGCCAAGGTACAGTATTAGTCCTTCTATCCACTGCTTACTCTCCTTCTCATAGATGAACTCTGTTCTGTTTCGATAGAGAGAACAGATATTTGTGTATGTAGTGTTAGTATATAGATAGAAACATTGCATATGCTCAGCATGCAGCTCCGTACATTACACAAGTGAATAATTGTTGAGATTTTCAAATTGATGCACATGTGTGTTTCGATGGCTCTGCAGGTTGACTACGTTCTTGGCAAGAACGCCTTCGACGGCAAGACTGACTTAGAGGTACTGTACATGTGGAGCATGTCTACAAGCAGCTGTGTTTTTACTCTGCTGTCACCTGAACAATGGTGTTAACTGAACGATGATGCAGGGCGGTTTCGAGTCCGGCGAGGTGGCCACCGCCAACATCCCGGAGACTCGGCACCAGAGGTCAACGGCAAGAAGTACTACAGCATCTCCGTGCTGACCAGGCAAGCACCAGCTCATCACGGCCACCGTCTCCGACGGCAAGCTCTACATCTGCGTTGGAACGGAGAGGAAGATGGCCACGGCTCGCAAGACGATCGACGGCTTGGTTGCCGAGGCGATCGCCCAACGCCGCCGCGCCGGCAAGCTGAGCAACGGCGACTCCGCGGACTTGCTGTCATCCTTCCTCTGCCACGACGACGACTTTAACGACGAGTTCTTACGGGACATGACAGTGACCCTCTTAGTTGGGGGCCGCGACGGGACGGCCGTCACGCTCTCGTGGTTCTTCTACCTCCTGTCCAAGAACCCCCGCGTCGAGCAGCGGCTCCTACACGAGCTGTCCCTCCTGATCGCTTCTCGAGAAGAAGCAGGCGGAAACAACAATAACACGGCGGCGGCCGGCGGCAGATTTGTTACATTCGACGCGAGCGAGCTTGGCAACCTGGTGTACCTGCACGCCGTGCTGTGCGAGTGCCTGAGGCTGTACCCGGCCATCCCGATCTAGCACAAGTCGGCGGTCGCGGATGACGTTCTGCCGAGTGGCCACGAGGTGAAGGCAGGCGAAACCGTGCTGGTGTTCAACTACTCCATGGGCCGGATGGAAGGCGTGTGGGGCAAGGATTGCACGGAGTTCATGCCAGCGAGGTGGATCACCCAGGATGGGAAGCTGCGTCACGAACCGTCCTCCAAATTCTTCGCCTTCAACATGGGGCCGCGAACGTGCCTGGCGTTCGTGCAGATGAAGACTGTGGTGGCAGCTGTGCTGTGGAACTTCGCCGTTGAGGTTGTGCCGGAGCACAACGAGCCCAAGCTGGCCATCTTACTTTACATGAAGAACGGCTAGCCGTCAGGGTGAGGAGAAGGAACGTGGTCCAGGCTACCTCCTAGCTCAACTCCACGGCGCCTTTAGTAGTGTCACGCCTCACACGGGTCGCCGGCAAAGTCGATGTGCGTTTGCTGCAGTGTACTAAAACTATGCCATTTCGTGCATACCAGCAGATATGTGCTCAGTCATTCGTCGTGTAATATGCTTCAGTCGTATCCAATAAGATTTGAGCTGTACTTTGTTGCAGTTAATCACATGTTTCATCATCAATATAATTGTCCTATGATCTCTGCCTTTAAGCGTGCTTTTGTAGTGCTATTCGTGGCAAGCAATTGTTACTCCCACGTGATGACGATATAAACAAAAGTTATAGTTAAATTCTGCTGTGTGCGTTATTCCTTAGAATTCGGCTCAACAGATGCTCATTCATATGGAATTCCAAAGCTGCATGTGGCTAAATAAGTGTGAAAGATATCTTTGATTATTTTTTATTATTTTGAATTATCTATTCTTTGACTTATAATGGTGCGGTGGGTAAGTTAGAAATCGATTTCAAGGGTATTTTTAACTATTTTTATTATTTTGGATTAATTTATTTTATAAATATTTAAAAGGGTTTTGTGATAATTGTTTCATAACGGCAATTGTGGGTAATTTCTTTTCTTATTTTTTTTGATTAACATGAGAATTTTTAAGCTTTGAGAGCGAACGTGATGGCTCCTTTTCTTGGTCAATTATATATATAATAGATTGATAGATATATTTGTACTTGCCCTATGGATATTCTCAATGGTGTGCTCCTTGGACAAGTGCCCGGAATTTCTTCTTTTCTGGCCATAGCAAACAAAATAAACAAGCAACCGACTAACACTGTTATAATTCCCAAGAGTTGATACCGTGCTTTTTGATAAGTACGTACTATAAGTAGTCCTAAATAGTCATTGCAAAAGAAAAGAAAGTCCTAAATAGTCCCTCGAAGAAAGAAACAAATATTTTAAAATTTACAAAAAAGAAAAAAAGTGTCCGAAATAAGATTGTTCGTCTCACCTCGTAACTAGTCTGGACTTTCCAAACAGTTGTACATATACATATACTAATCCATGTATTGCCCATCGGGAGTAGCTGCGAAGTTTCTACGAACGCGAGACCGCCATGGACGGCCAAGACGGCGGCGACCTCGATCGGATCAGCGCCCTCCATGACAACCTGCTGCACGTCATCCTTGGCTGCCTCGGGTCCGCGCCGGCCGTCACCAAGACGGCGGTCCTCTCCCGGCGATGGCGGCACGTGTGGACTGGTGCCAGGAATCTCAGGTTCGAAAACTCAGACATGGCCGGCAAATCCGACTTTGCCGGCTTCGTGGACTAGGTGTTCTCCCAGCGCGGCGACGATGACATGGAGTCTCTCAAGATCAAGGTCACGGAGAAGGGCAGCCTTGCCTCGCCGGAGCAGCTCAACGCGTGGCTTGGCTACGCCGCGCGACACGTCGTCAGATCCGTGGAAATTATAAATCGCGACACGAAGCCAGATGATGAGCAGGTAGTCGTCGAGGTACCGAGCCATGGCAAGGCGGAATCCATCCCGCTTTTTCTCCAAAACCATAGGCTCCAACTCCCGGCCACAACCGCAACGGCAAGGTACAAAGCGCTAACAAACCTCGAGCTCTTCTGCGTGTCGTTGGACGAAGATGGCAGCTCGCTCAGTCACTTTGTGGAGTCCTGCTGCCCTCGCCTTCGCCGGCTTCGTATCTGCGGTCCCGGAGGGCTCCGGAACCTAGTGCTCCGCTCCGAGGTGCTCGAAGAATTCACCATCTCTTCTGCACTCGACTTGCAAACGCTAGAGGTGTGGACTCCCAACCTACGCGTCGTCGAGCAGTCCCATTGCTTCACCTACCGAAAAATCCGTAACAACGGCTGCGAGTACGTCGACGGTACCAACAACAAGCTGGCAAGAATCCTGGCACCCAAACTGGAGGAGACTGATAGCATGTACTACTTTCGTGGCAGTCCAACGGAGCTGGACATCCATGACCTCACAAGTGTTCGCCGTCTCTCCAATCTCCACATAAACATGCACGGCAAGTACCACCGCGACATGGACGTCGGTTTCTGGCTCCTCGAGAGTTGCACGAGCGTCGAGCACGTGGGGATACTGCTTGGCCACATGCAGCATGGCGACGAAATGGACGAGCTCGCCGACCCGACGTCGGAAGGGAAGGCGCCTTTCCCCAAACTCAGAACCATAGCCGTGCGAGCGTCCTACTACCTGAAGCATCCAGTGGCGGATCCACCGGGGCAGCAGGGGGGTCTCAAGCCCCCCCTACTCGCCGGCAGACAGTGGAGCCCCCCCATTAGCCCCTCACCCCCCCCCCCCCCCCCCCCCCCCCCCCCCCCCCTACATTTTTGTTACCAGGGAAGAGAGATTGGAGACGTTGGTCCCGGCTGGAGGTTGAAGAGACAATGCTTGATCTCTCGCTATACCTCTATTTGTCCGCGAGATTGCCCTATGCGGCAGATGTTCGCTGTGCCGTCGTCCATGCCGCCATGGCTGGATACGAACTGGAGAAGAAGAGTAGCGACGTGGGCCTGGGCTGATTTACTTCTGTTTTCTCCATTGTTTTGGCCCATAAAGATGCTGACCCATGGAATAATAGTGCAGCGGGAGCCCTTCAACTAGTGATGTCCAAACGGGCGGCACGGCACGGCACGGCCCGGGCCCTAAAAGGCACGGCCCATTTAATTTCGTGCCGGCACGGCACGCTATTAATTTCGTGCCGTGCCGTGCCGCCCGTCGTGCTCGACTCTCGGCCCACGGCACGGCACGTAATGGGTTAAATGTGCCGTGCCGGGCCAAAAGGCTTATAAATTATTTTCGTGCTTATAAATTATTTTCGTGCCTTAGCAGCACAAAAATCATTTTAACACTAGACTTAAGACCAAAATTCACACAAGTTCGCAAATAGAACCACTTGAATTGAAACAAAACTTCAACCATCCAAAAACACCACTAGAATGACCTAAAGGAAACATATTACAAGCAAAAAATTTTGCTAAAGGGCCGTGACAGGCTTCTAACGGGCCGTGCCTTCTCGGGCTGCTAACGGGCTACACGGGCTAAAATCGGGCTAGGCAGACCATCCTAATTTCGTGCCGTGCCCGTGCCGCCCGTCGTGCTAGACCCTCGGCCCATGGCACGGCACGCACGGGCTAACGGGCCGGCACGGCCCTAAATTAATCGTGCCGTGCCGTGCTTGGGCCGGGCCAAAAAATTCGTGCTTCGTGCCAACCCGCTTGGCCCGGCCCCTTTGGACATCACTACCTTCAACTCCAGGGGCCAGGTGAATTGACGACGCAATCAAGAGTTCAAGATTTCTGCATGGCTTTGGAGACATTCTCCTTTTAGTTTAATCTATAGGATAACATAATTGCCTACAATTTCAGATTAACATAATTGAAGTACTTTAATTCCATCACATTTTATTGCCTACTTCAATTAGCAAAGCGATATGATAGCAATCCACGAGCCTTCGATCTAAACGCTAAGAAAATCAGCAACATGCTTTACAGTATACGCTGTAGCAATTGACCCTGCTATATCTTTATTCGCGTTCCGCCGCCGTGTAGTTCAGCCCCACCCCCCTACAATTTTCGTCTGGATCCGCCACTTGAAGCATCACTTGGTGGCGAGCATGTCTGCTTTGCTCGTGAGGTGCCCTCACTTGACGTCGTTGCGTCTTGACATGCACAATTGTCTACAAGAGGCGACTTTGAGATGCTTCTGTGACGCGGTTGCAGATAAGTGGGAGATTCATGGGAAGGTGGCGTTGGAGTCTCTGGAGGAAGTGAAGATGACCGGCTTTGGTGGAACGGAAGAGGAGATGCAGCTTGTGAGATTGTTGTTTCAGAGCTCGAACAACTCAATCAAAAGCATGGAGCTACTACACGCCTCGGCGTCGAAGGTCACGTACGCAGGAGCGCAGCCTGACATTAGAGATGTCGAGACGATCTATCATGAACTGATGAAGCTCCCTTGTGCCGACAGAGGCTGTTTGCGCCTCTCGGAAAAGACATTCACCTGGACGTGCCATGACACCAGCTAAAAGAAAGGGCAGAGTCTCATTAATGTAGACATTCACTTCATGAAAGGCTCTTTTTATTATTTTGCATCAGTTAGTTTACCCAGTATTTATTAACTTACCCATTGTGTCCTCAATCTTGTGACAGACGTATATATACCCTTTCTTGGGAACACAAACATTGAGTTGAGTTGAATGGACTTGGCTAGTAGTCCAGGCAGGTGCTCAGAATTTCTTTGGTCGTGACTGAATATCCGAGTTTCAGAGGAGGAACCATGAATCAGTGGTAGATTCAAATTTACTTACGCTTGCGGATAATGAACTGAGTTGATTCATGCACAGGACCTGCTAGTAGGTAGCAGCAAGTGATGCCACACAGCCACAGCCAGCACATCTATTTTCCCAGAGAAAGCCAATTATTGCCGCAGGTTCTCGCTTTGATCAGATCATGAACGGCTACCATGCATTGCGGACTGCTGCTCGTGTTGAAGTAGAGCGTGCAGGCCCTGCTAAGTCGTGATGGGTTTAATGGCGTCGACACATTCATGCAGATTGCAACCACAGGGCCTGAATCACCTAGCTTAATGCGTATTGAACACCGAGACCAGGTTGAATTTTTGTCAGGACTGCAATAGCTGATAAGCGTCTTAGCATGGGGTTCATGACAGTTTCCAATGCTGTACTTTAGCTTAAGCAAGCTACCTGGATAGAGGTGGTGCAGCGGGGAAAAATAGTACTAATACAGCAATGACCAAGATGAGGTACATACCAAGCAAAGGTATATAGGCTGTTATTACTAATTAACTAATCATTCAGGCCTTACCTCCAACGTTTTTTCTTCAGTAATTCTTTTTCTACATTGCTTGGCATATCCTTTCTCAACCAAGGCGTGGCACTTTCATCACTACTCAGTCCAGATAGTACTCAAATGCAGAGGTATTATTCTAGATACGGTTTTGTGTCATCACAATTCAAACCGAATAATGAAAAAAAATAGCAGTTGTTGAGGATTTTCTACTCTGTCAGCATGATTCAACCCAAATATATACTACTTTTATGTAAAAACTACCCAATGGATAAGTTCAACAACTAAGGCCTGTTCGGTTGATTTTAGTTTCAGATTCTGGCTACAAACTTCGAGAAAAAATCAACCATGATCGATCAATCAGAATCAACTTTTCAGAGAAACACCTCTCATGTTTACTTAAAAAAAACACGAGATTCTGGTTTCTGGCTTCTCAACTTATTAAAAACCAGAAAAGATTTCTCAAATAAACCAGAAACTAATTGATTCAATCGACATATATGATCACCCTTCATTTTTATTAGCAAAAATTTGATATGGTTCTGTTTTGGCTCTTACCAGCTGGGACGTGCTTTCATACCCTACTCTAATCAAACAGATACACTGGATCACAAATTGGGATGCAAAACAAACTTTCATTTTTTAAAAAAATATGCTTTTGCCCATCAGTGTTTCGTTTGATGTTTATGCTTGGCTATAGCTTACTTTTGGAAGTAAAGTTCTTGGTAGTTATAGCTTATTTGTCCTTTGTCGTAAAGTATGATTTGAATAAAATCATCCCATTATCTTGAAAATATGAATCTAAAAAACTCTTAAGATGCTAAATAAAATAGTCTTGCAATTCTAGCCGCGCTAATAGAGCGGGCCATCTTACTAGTATTATGATAATAGAAGATTATAGATATATTGCCTCTCTTTATACAGGAACAAACTTTTTTTTTAGGATTATACAGGAACAAACTTGACCTCTCTACGTATAATCTATTACAGTTTTTAAAACTCTATCGAATTTTTCGTAACTTAATGGGTAAGTAACCACTGGTGGGCAACCTTCGGACCATAACATGGGTCACCTTCTTCTTGGTGGTCTCTCCTCCTCTTGTTAAAAAGTCGTGTCTTGGGTGCTACCACCACCTGCTGATGATGGGCTCTATTTGTGTCGCACGTCGCGATGTAGCTTGTATATGGCGGAATGTGAGATTGCCACGCCAGCACATCAAACCGTGTCTCCCCTGCCGGGGGGAGGGAGGCGCCAGTGAGCAGTCCCAACATTGTCACCTTGGGCTTGTTGACTTGCGCTTGTTGTAGAACAAGCAAGGAACGCCAGGCGCGTCCTTCACCGGTCGGAAGAGGTTGTAGTGTCCGGCCTTATCTTCATCCAAGCCATCACCGGCGGCACCGAGCTACAGCATTGTTGCCTCAGATAACACCTTGAGCACACAGCGCCAGGAACGCACGCAGAGAGGCGGCAATGTTGTTGGCCACGGCGAATATATAGCGTGGAGCTGCGACTGATGCCTGCGCACAGCGTCATAGCGAGACGCGCAAGCTCTGGGCGCTCGTCAGGGTCAGCAGCCCCGAAGGCAAGAGCTCTGAAGAAGTACCAAAGGTCCTCTCGGCATAGTGCGCACAGTCTCAGCGGCGAGACGGTGCCCATGCTCGAGTGCGCCTCCTTCCTGCTGATGAGGATGACCTTGCTCCCTCTGAGAGCGCGGCGGCGAACGGCTGAGTGGAACCTTCTCCACGACTCCTCGACGTCTGGATCACGGTCATCGACATCGATCACTATTAGCGATCTTTCAGTGAAGTAGAACAAGCTCCGGTGATGATGATCATGGATGTGGAAATCATCAAGATGGTTACTGCTTAGACGGTGAATCTTGACGAAGTGCTCACGCACTCCAGCAAGGTTCGCTTCCCGACCTCGTGAGGGCCGATGATTGGGAGGATGTCCAGATCTTGAGAAGGCCGTGACAAGAAGCTGATGATTTCTTCCTTCTCCATCTGCAGCCCAAACATGCATGCAGTTCTCCATATAAAGGTAGGTGCTGTATGGCTGCCTGGTGACGCGAGGGCAGCTGCTGAGGAGAACAACGAACTCCCTCATATCACTCAGCGCGGCTTCAAGACTTTCCACCATGTCGTGCAATCTCCAGCTCCTACCGAGTTCCGAGGCTCGCCACCTGAAGGTGTCGATTGCGTAGGCGGCTCGGCACAGCTCTCGTCTCAGCTGGCTGAGCTGCTGTAGCATCGCTCGGTTAGCAATCTGCAGCCCCTCGGCTTCCTCAACGATGACACGAGCTCGCAGAAGCGCTCGTTGCAGCCTGTCGGCAGTGTTGATGGCGCCAGGCTCCTGGTACTTGCCGATGAGGAAGGAGAACAGTCGGCCAACGAGGTCGCTCGCCACCGCGGACAGTAGGACGTACATCCATGGCTTGTGTAGTTATTGTGCCCCTCACCTCTGGAATCAGACCGAGTGATCCTGCATTGCTTGACGCAGGAACGGATATAAAAAGAATGTAGCAGAGGAGTCCAAAATGGTGCGTCATTTTTCATTTGGCGTGCGATTAGGGGTGTGCACCAGTCATCTTACATGACTTGGCATTCCATTGGGTGGAATTACCCCGTATTTTAGGGGGCTGTCAAATTCACCTTGACTTAGAGCAACTCCAACAGACTAGCTAAATTTGGCTGGCCAAACTCTTGATTTAGCTAGTATGTAAAAATGAAAAGGTCCCAAAAAAGTGATCAAACCCAACAGGCTAGCTATATTTTTAGCTTTTCTATATTCAAATGGTTGTGGGCTGCGAAATTGACAAATAGTTGAGAGAAGCCTGTAGTCTTATGGGCTTGGATCAGAGTTCTTGTGAAGGCCCAAAGGAAGAATATGTTACATGCATGTCCCGGCTGCACCTGTCGGCTGCCGTTCGTGAAGATCGACGTGGTCCAAAGGAAGGTGCCATCGCATCAACGTGAAGATCGACGTGATCGCATAGCGTGGCCGCCGCCGCGCCGTCTAGTGCAGCGCCGCGACGACGCTGTGGTCTCCTGGTGAGCGACGACGCATACGCTGGTTGTTTCCTGGTGAGGGACATGTGCTTATGCCAAGCATGTATATATAACCGAGATATTTACTGAACGACAACAATTAGTAACTTGTTTTACAGCTTCAACGACCAGCATGTATACATGGTTTACAAGCAAGCCACTCAATTGTCAGTATTATAGAACCAAACAGCATTTCAATCATCCTCTGATGTACTTTCTCCTGCCGAGTTTACAAGATTATAACACTAAATTCAGTTCTAATTAATTATTAGCCTAGCTCTTATCATTAGCCTAGCCAAAAACTAAATATGCAAGATCCAGTCAGGACTCCTCTGTAGCATAAAAATGTCATCCAGTGGATCTCATCAGTCACTGGGAATGCACAGATTTTTCAGCTTCATCTAGTGAGAGGTTCAACCAGTAATTCAGTCATACAACTAGAATATTCAGAAGTGTTCCTTGGCCAACATGCTGGCTGCCGATCAGCGGGATAGACCAGAGATACAGTGGCAAAGCAGACTAAAACAAGTTCCTTGGCCAACATGCTGGCCGCAAATTAAAATAAAATAAAGTAAAGCAGGAGGCTAACTACAGATGGGAAAAAAACAGCGAGAAATTCTACAGCCCGATTGCAGGTGCAGGAGCCTGTTCGATGAACAAACTACAGATGGGAAATAAAATTGCAGCTGCAGGAGCCTGGGAAGAGGAACTCACCGGACCCCTCATCGTCGTCGACCTGGGCGGCATCAGGGAAGACAAGCTGCGACGGCCGGCCATCTAAGCTCATGGGAGGAACCACCCGACGGCGCAGCGCTGCAACCGTTCCATTACCCATCCAATCCAAATCGGTTGGCTCCTCGTTTCCTTCGAATCCCTGACTTCCATCGCCTTCAAAAACACCGGCGAAGCGGGGCATCACAAATTGGTGGCCGTGAGCCATCGCCGGCGCCGCAGCACGGGGACGAGGTGGCATGGATTGGGGCGCCACAAATTGGGGGACCTGATTGGGGGCCCCTCCGAGAGCTCTTGCCGCAGCATGGGGACGAGAAGGCCTGGTCATGGCTTTCGGGTTGCTGTGCTTGCAGAGATTGGAGAGCGAGATTGGATCGGGGGAGGGAAGAATAAGGGGGCGATGCGCGCGGGAACGAGGAGGGCGCGGGCGGGAAAAGAAATTGAGACGGCACGCGCGCGGGAGGAAGCAGATGGCGAGGCGAATTGCCTTGGCAAAAAAGGCCAGCGGGGAGTGCGCGATGGCCAGGGAGATGGCAAGGCGAGGAAGATGACCAGTCTGTTGGAACGTGTTTTCACGGTTGTTTTGCTATTTTTGCTGAACTGGAAAGAGATGGCCAGTCTCTTGGAGTTGCTCTTATATGCCAAGAAGTTGCTAGAGAACTTCAACTTGTTTCCAAGTCAAGGCCGTATTAGACGCGCTACCGACTGAACTGTGGCGGTTTATGATGCATGTCAAATCAAGTCATTATCGTGTGCCTCTCAAATCAAGCAGGTGTCATTGTGGAAACACGCGCGCCAATTCTTCCCTTTGCCCCGGCCGGCTGATCCTCTACGCGCCCGTGCCGTTTCTGCGTGCCACCGTGTACGTGCAGCTAACACGAGCGCGAGACATATCAATCATCGCTTGTCAGTCGGCACTCGGCAGGCATGTGACCCAAGAGCATGGCTAGACCGAGCCTGTCTGCCGCACACTGCCAAAGTCCACGGTCGTGCGTGCTATCGACCATGAGTCCAACAGCCTAAGGCCTGCGAATCCCATGGAGCTCAACGAGGTGCATGACGCGCGATTGGAACGGCACGGGACGTTCACGACTTCAACAGTCACCAGCTGCGTGCACAAAGAAAACCACGTCGACTAAGATAACGGGAGCTTAGGCGTGCAATAGAGCGCGCACTGCCAGCGCCACGCTCAGGTCAGTCCGGGGTAGAGGTAGGTATTTCCAGCAAAATCTGGTTGTATTTGAAAATGTTAAACGTAATAGTTATCTAGCTAAAATGCTAATTTCCGTGAAATTCCCATATAATTCCTATGAAAATCTTGCGTTCCAAAGAAAGATGTATGGACGGTGTTTCCTGGATCATTGGATGCTCTACTTAGGGCCTCTTTGTTAGGGTTGTGGCTGTGCTGGCTTTGGCTGTGGCTGTGGCTTCTTTAAAAAATAGCTGTGCTGGCTGTGTCGGCAGTTGAGCCTAAAACGTTTAAGGACAAATATGTAAAGATGAGGGCATCATAGAGAAAAGAAGCCGGTGAAGCTACCATTTTATGGCTTCATGGTTCTCCTTATTTTTTGATATTTCTTCCTCTTTTTTGAAGGAGAAGCATCCCTTTGGTTGGAAAAGATGTGAAGCTGCTGAAAAAATCATTAAAGAAGCCTTACCAAATGAGGCCTTAGTGTCATGGTATATTCTAGATTGTACTCCTGAGTAACTAAACCCTCCGCAAGGTATGCCCCCGTATGGTTCATTGATTCTTTCCACCTCATAAATGCCCTCAAGTTCTTTTTTGTTAAAACAAAAAACAGTGGCCTCAAGGTCATTCGCAGTGTCTCCGATGATTTTAGGAAATTGTCATCAGTTGATTGATATGTTGTGTGAGGCAACACAGGAGCCAGAAACTACACTACCAGAATTCAGAATTTTCTTGGAACTTAAAGTATTTTATTTCCTCGCAAAACAAATTCAATTCTAAATGAGTTCACAAACTGGTAACCACATTGACACCGAAATGCTCATTATAGCACGCATATATAACAGGTGAAACATGAATACTATGGTCCATTACAAGTCTATTAATTGCTACATGTAAGGTAGTACTAGTCCATGATGCCTGCATTGGTCCCATACTAATTAACGCAACATGCAAAAGACTAGGGCAGTGCATGGTAACACACGTCACCACATTTATCATAGAACTGGACCAATTTAATTAAGAGGTCACCTACTTTGTTTGTAAATTACAACAATCTGAACATGACACCAACGCAGCGGCGCGACTTCATCAAGCAATGAGATTGCCAACGAGAAGCACATCCTGTTTACCGCAAAGCAGGTTGCCCCGTATACGGACAGAACAGGTCGGCCGAGCTCGCCTCGACGGCGTCGTCTACAAGGGCGTCAGCCGTCAGGTGACGCGCGAGCACATGAGCAACGAGGTCAAGGAGCAGCAGTCGTTCATGGCAGCTTAATTTGGAGGACGTGACCTCATCAGGCTGATGGGTTTCTGCGTCGACGCCAGCACGCAAGCGCTGGTGTACCTGGCAGGGGGCGCCTGGAACCCCCGGGCACATGGCGCCAGAGGTCTTAGCGTCGGGGCCAGTCACCGAAAAGTGCGACGTGCACAGCTTCGGCTTCGTCGGTCCGGAGCAACTTAACAGAAACACAAGAACCTGCAATATCCACACAACAGCATGCTTTCTCTGGTGAGGTCATGAATTTTCTTTATTTCTCACAAGAACGTATAACGATGACGTCAAAGATTTCACTGATGACAAAGCTCTCACTATGAAGATCTTAAAAATCGTGGACGCGGTTGTGGCACTCAGACGGATATTATTTCAAGGTATGAAACAGATGGACGCGTCACGCGCAGTCTTGCCCCACCCGGTACGTTTGGCATGTCTGACTGACTAGCACTCCCGGTGCACCGAGCCACACGCAGTCTTGCCCCACCCTCATGTGCCATCCTGCTGTCTCTTCCTGCCTTCCATTTCCACAACAAGATATCAAATGTTTGGCACACAGTTTAGGTTCTTGTGGCCGACAGTTTTATTTTCCAACTGAGTGGGTGACAGTTACCTAGTACTTTTGCACGTGTTTCACAACAGTTTTTTGCTAATTAGCTACAATGTCATTCCCGACAGCCTCAACAGCCACAGTATCAAAACTGCTTTACCGAAGCTACTAAAACTGTAGGCCACTTCCATCAAAACTGTCGGGAAATAATTTAATTCTTGTAGTGTTCTGTGCCGGCCGAGCATATAAATCCAACAATTCATTATTTCTTCAGCAGGCGACAAACAGTAGCCACGATCGGGTCAACACGGTTCGCACCTGTGATGTATGTGGCCAATCATCCTGTTTCTGGACTTCCTTATCTTATTTGATTCTTGCAGCGAGCACACCACTGCCTCGCCGGCGGCTCCAGGCCCGCTGCCAAAGTCTACTCCGTTAGCAGTCTCGGCTAATCTAAAACAGGAGCAATTCCGGCCAGCCAAGATGGCAAACGCAGCCGTTGCTACGGGTCCTGTGATTTTTTTATCCTCCCTTACTAACTGCCAGAAAAGTGCCAAACCCTTGATTACTTATCTCGTTTTGTTCTATCTTTACAGTGATCGGCATCATCATTTTCCTAATCTTCGCGTTCGGATGGGCAATCCTTTACCGCAGATGCACCGGGGAGACAACGATGACCGCGGCGGTGCCCGACAGCCGCATCAGGCACCTGACCATCGAGAAATTCATCTGGGAGATCCGGCACGAGAAGCCGTTCCGGTTTACGCCGGAGCAGATCGCCGGCTTCACCAACAACTACTCGACGCGGCTCGGCGCCGGCGGCTTCGGCGCGGTGTTTAGGGGCGCACTTCCCAACGGCCTCGCCGTGGCGGTCAAGGTATTCCACCCAAGCCTTGATCAGAGGTCTGGGCAGGAGCAGTTCATGGCGGAAGTGGGCACTATCGGGCGGACCCACCACGTCAACCTTGTCAGGCTCTTCGGCTTCTGCTTCGACGACGCCCTTCGCGCTCTTGTGTACGAGTTCATGGAACTCGGCGCGCTCGACGCCTTCCTCCTGCACCGAGGCCGCGATGTCGGCTTTGAAACGCTGCGTTCCATCGCCGTTGGGATTGCAAGGGGCATCCGGTACCTGGACGAGGAGTGCCAGCAGAAGATCGTGCACTACGACATCAAGCCCGGCAACGTCCTCCTCGACGCCACGCTCACGCCCAAGGTTGCGGACTTCGGTCTTGCAAGGCTTGTGAACCGTGCGGACACGCATGTCTCCGTGTCCGGCGTGCGCGGCACGCCCGGGTACGCCGCGCCGGAGATGTGGATGCAGTCGGGGGTCACAGAGAAGTGCGATGTGTACAGCTTCGGCATGCTGCTGTTCGAGATTGTCGGTCGGCGGAGGAACTTTGATGAGGCCGCGCCGGAGAGCCAACAGTGGTTCCCGAAGCTGGCATGGATCAAGTATGAGAGCGGTGGCCTCATGGAGCTCATGATCATGCCGGGCCGCGATGGTGAAATTATGGAAGCTAACGAGGATATGCAGCAGTGCAAGGATATGGTGGAAAGGATGTGCAAGGTGGCGTTCTGGTGCGTGCAGCAGCAACCGGAGGCGCGGCCACCGATAGCCATGGTGGTGAAGATGTTGGAGGGTGAGATGGTCATAGCTGCACCGGTAAACCCCTTCCAACATCTGATGGCGCCGCCAGTTGTGGTGAACCAATGGACAACGATAGGGACAAGTGGCCAAAGTGGAAATACAATCTGGGGAGATGTGATTTCTGAGAATAGCAATGAGATCGTCTCGCTTTGACACTTTCACACAAATGAGATCGTCTTGCTTGGCTATTTGTGTAGAACTAAATTCACAGCACAAATTGTTTCCATAGCATGTATCCCCATCTCTTTCTTTGTTTGGCATACAAAGCCCGTCATGCCTCTAGGGTGGCCGCAACACTTGTCACTAGGTCACTAACAAGTCACTGAGAAGTGCGACATGTACAACTTAATTCAGTTAGCACCTGTTCGAGGTCATCAGAAGGCTTCAATGCGCAAGGTGGCTTGTTGTTTCTTGTGTGTGCAGAGCAGCCAAACGCGGGGAGGACGATGAGCATGCAGTTGAGCACTGTGGTGAATATGTTGGAAGGGCAAGTGAGTCACCATTATGCCGCAGGTATTCCCCTTCGATTTGATGTACCCTTCTCGGTTCTCACCTTTTGGAAGAGAGGTGATCACCAATGCACCAGAATATTATGTGTACCGCTGCCTCCAAATTGGTGATTCAATGCAGCTAGTTCTCATCTCACGCCACGGTGACCAACATGAGGGGCACCCGAGGGTACATTAATTGCGCCCGAGTGGCTCTGCAGCGAGGCGCGCGTGGACACCAAGGCGGACGTGTACAGCTTCAGTGTCGTTCTGCTGGAGATGATCTGCTGCCGGAGGTGCCAGGAGCCCGAGCCGGACCACCGCGGCATGGACGATGAGACGGTCACGCTATTCGGGTGGGCGGGGCAGCTGGTCGGCACCCGGAGGACGGAGCTCATGCTGCCTGGGGACAATCACGACGACGCCGTGGAGGACCGTGGAGTGGTACGCGCGCGTGGCGTTCTGGTGCATGGAGCCGAACCCGGCGCTCCAGCCGACCATGCATCAGGTGGTGCAGATGTTGGAGGGCACAATAGAGGCCGAGGTGCTGCCGGACCCTCCTGCGTGTTACCTGGAGTCCTCACCATTAATCCCGTCTATAAGATAGACAATAGGTGTACAGAAGTTTAATTTGTTATTACGTTACATTTGTCCTCAGTTCACCGTGTGCGTCTATGTATCTGGTCCTGCAGTTCAGGGAAAATCAAATATCCCGTTCTTCAGTCTCGTAGATGCACACATGTTTAAAATATCATCAAAAAATAAAAGGTTATATGCAAACTATATATATTGCTTCATTACCTAGAATTGCATACTTCATTCATTCATAAATGTATGATATTTAGAACATCTATTTTACTTTATTTAAAAATAAATAAATGTATGTATTTAAGAATGGTGGTGGCATGATGCTGCGTGGAGCAATTGATGCCTATTTGTCCCGGCATGTTAAACCAACAAGGAAATTGAAAGGCCCTCTATTAGATGACACCGTGCCTTTTCCTGTGAACAACTGGACATCAATAATGATGCTAAGTTGGTTGTTTGGCTTCGCGTGGCTTGGTTTTGTACTGCATACACGCTTTTCTACTGTAAAGGGATCGATGGAGTGAACAACATTGCATGGTTGCTTATTCACATATGCAAGCTTCCAGCTGGATATGTGCGTGTACGCTTACATACAAAACACCCTCACATACACCATCAACTAGACTATCTTTTCTAAGTTCACAACCTTTCAAGAAAAGAGATGCAACAAAAAAACTAGCTGGCTAAAAGATGCTAGCTAAAACTGTACAAACAAGCAGTGCAACAAACTGAACGGTGCACACATGCGTGGCATGACAAACATACAGCCGGCCATGGCCTCCACCTTTCCCTTTTCCGTTATCGATGGTCCATACGTTGCATATAAGGTCGTGTAGTGTGCTTGCAATTCCTCAATCGGCTCATCGATTTGTAGGAACTAGTAGCAATTGATCCAAAGAAAATGAGGAACTCCGCATCCATGTCAAATGTGGTGAAGAAGGGACCATGGAGCATCGAGGAGGATGCCTTGCTGATGAGGCTAGTAGAGCAGCACGGCCCACACCGCTGGAGCCTCATCAGCGCCTCCATCGCCGGCCGCTCTGGTAAGTCCTGCCGCCTTCGGTGGTGCAACCAGCTCAACCCAGAAGTGCACCACTGCCCTTTTACACTGCAGGAGGATGCCCTCATCGTCTCCGCTCAAGCACGCCATGGCAACAAGTGGGCCGCCATCGCATGCCTCCTTCCTGGCCGCACCGACAACTCCATCAAGAACCACTGGAACTCCAATCTCCGCAGGTTTAGGCGCAGGGAAGCAGCTGCAATCGCAGCCATGGCCTCGACCTCTGGTTCCACCACTCCCCAGGTGGCACCCATCAATATGCTGCGGGTTGACAACAGTCTTGTTGCCAATCAACCGATGTTTAAGCGACAAGGTGTGGTGAGTCATCAATCATCTGCAGTGGTTATTATTCCTGAAGCAAGTGCTAGCTTAGGAACCAACTCCAATAACACTAGTGTTGTGGGTGGGCCTGTCACCGATCCACCTATGTCACTATAGTTGAGCCTTGGCCTGCCACTGTTACCACCAACACCTCATCAAGCGACCAAGGAACAAATGGAGCCAAGCATGGGAAGTGCCAGTGACAAGGCTTCCACCAATTGTTCATCGTCACCACCAGTAGTGGATGGAAATGCACAACTAGTTGCAATGATTCGCCAAATGGTAAGGGAGGAGGTGCAGCTTCAATCACAACAACTCGCCTACTCATTCATGGCGGCTGCAACTAGGGCCAAGGGTCACCAGCATTGATCATTTCTATATCATTCCAATAGCTATCATGTAACCTCTATCGCAATCCATGTGTTTGCCCCCAAATTCAGATTAATGATATGTATGCTTTGTTTCCCTTAGGAGAGTGTGAGAATGTGTAAATGAATCATATCAAGATGGTAATTGGAGTTTAAGAGAAGCATTTCCTTTATTATAATGTGGGAATGTTGCATGCAATTGATAACCAAGTGAAATAATAGCAAACATTATGGTATTCTTTCCACAGTGTTATCTGGAAGCATAATTGTGGAGGTGATCACCCAAACAATGGATTTATTGATCTTCTAGTTACTAGTAGAAGATTGAAACTACAAAAATGGAAGATTGTAACTACAAAATGATGTGCTGCCGCTTAGCAATTATAGCCGATGCACAAAGATGTCAGGTACTGAAAATATGTGTGAATTTCATTTAGCTAATTAATGTATGGATATGAATTTATTTCTATATTTTGTACTTGCCTGTAGCAATGGGATCACAACCATGGTGATATTCAGTAGATACCATTGAAATTGTTAGGCCAGCGTGTGTAGCAGACTCTGTGGAAATAGAGTGCCAACCTAATGATTAATACAGGTGGCATCACCCCTGAATGTATTGACGATTGTCTATTATACTTGTTTTGTATGAATATAATAAAAATTATTATGTTTTTATTTCATTTGAACACTTTCATATGCACATTTAGCGTAATGTATGTTGTAAAGAAGGACCTAAAAAAGATGCGGTGGTAAATAGCAAATTTGCATCACCAAACATAGTAACTTCACTAGAGAAAAAAGTGTTGATTTTGCATTTTATTTAAACTCTTGAAGGTTCGTTTTTTTTTTCCTATCATGGGAACTATTTAGAATCTTGTAAAATTAGTGCAATTATGTGGATAGTGGAAGCTTAATTAAATTGCTAGGTTGGAGAAGCTCTATTGGTAATTTATGAACACCACAATCCATATCATAGGGTTGGTAAGGAGTGTTGCTGCTAGTTCTCAGGTGACACATTTTTGTAAATCTTGTCACATTTTTGAAAAAATAAAATATAATGAGAAAAATTTGTATTATGGGAGGAGAAATTTCTCATTAAATGAAGCAAGAGCATTTTGTTCTTTGGTAAATAGGATCATGTATTTGTCTTGGTAATTTTTACGGGACAAATTTGAATGCACCCTTGGAACATTATTTTCTTGAAGCTAGAACAATTGTGTGTTAAATCTTAAACATTTTCTGCTATTTTTTGAAGATTTTTTTAGAAAAGGGAATCGAAAGATCTAGATGTATGCATTCATATCTCATGGTTGCAAAATTGTGCGGTGGCTCATGTGTCGTGCGCAGCACCTTGCATGGCAGGCCGCCGTGAAGGGGTGCCTGGCACCCACGGGGTACATGGCAGCAGAGGTGTTCGAGGTTATGCGCTACATGCTTCTCTTATGAGGTGCATCCCGACCGAGAAACTTAACAAACAGGAACCTGCAATCTCAACACAGCAGCATGCTTCTCTTATTTTGCTCGTGCCGGTTGCCGAGCACCGACCGACACATCACTCAAACTTGGGCGGCCCAGGAATCGGACCATGGAGATTCAAAAAATAAAACTTTGACAGTCTAAATTATGGATAGTCACATAATAGAATGCCAACATCAGTGGTTGATAAAATTGATCCCAAATTAAAATTGAATGCCAATTTTTTTTTTGACAAATTTAATGCCAACATCCGGGGTCCAATCCTGGGTGCGATGGCAATGGTTCTTTATCGTGGTTCCAGTACTGTGTGGGCGGCAAAGATTGGGTTGATTGAATCAATTGAATGAGGAAGACGAGTGCTCTGCTCTCTTAATGGATCAGAGGAGAGAAGATCGAATGGGCCTACTTATTCATGGTATTTTCTGTGTGTACTCCTTATGCATGGTGCCAGAGTAATTTACTCCTCCACAATGTATGTTCTCCAATTCATTGATTCTTTCCACCTCGTCAATCATATGCCTCAAGGTTACAACCAATGTCCCCGTATGATTTTAGGAGATTGTTTGGCAGCAATTTCGACAATGAGTTCCAGAAAATTTTCCACCATGTTCATTAGCGCCGGCGCGTTACTAATTTTCAGTTTTTATTTTTCCCTTTTGCCGGTTACCGTGTTCTTGGCGAGTCTGAGATAGACCATCTTACACGCATGTCATCAGTTGATCGATATGCAGCTCTTCTGTTGCTATGCATCGGAGCAATCTCTTTGATTTTCTACCTCGTCTATGGATACCTTCGTCGGCGGCGGCTACAAGGGCATGCTTCCCAATGGCCTCGACGTGGCCGTCAAGGTGCTGCGCGCGAGCACATGAGCAACGAGGTCAAAGAGCAGGAGTCGTTCATGGCAGGCCGCCGTGCAGGGGGGCGCCTGACACCCCCGGGGTACATGGCAGCAGAGGTGATCGAGGTTATGCACTACAGGCTTTCTCTTGTGAGGTACATCCCGATCGAGAAACTTAACTAACAGGAACCTGCAATCTCAACACAGCAGCATGCTTCTCTTGTGAGGTCATGCGCTACATGAATTTTCTTTCTTTTCTTTTCATAAGAACATATAACGATGACAAAGCTCTCTCACTATCCAGATCCTTATTAAAACCGTGGACGCGGTTGTGGTACTCCGACGGAGATCATGATTATTCAAAGGTATGCAACAACAGACGGGCTGCATGTTTGACTGACTAGCACTCCCGGTACACCGAGCCTTCTGCTCAAGGACCTACTACAGACACACGCAGTCTTGCCTCACCCTCATGCCTTCCTGCCTTCCATTTCTGTGCCGGCCGAGCACCCAATATAATCCAACAGTTCATTGTTTCTTTTGCAGGCGACAACAGTAGCCACAATCGCGTCAACACGGTTCGCACCTGTGAACTGTGACTGTGCTATGTGATCAATCATCTTCTGTTTGTGAACTTCCTTATCTGGTTAATTCTTGCAGGGATCACTACTGCCTCGCCGGCGGCTCCAGCAGGTCCACAGTCAGCTTCGCTTCGTCCTCTCCTCCCACCCTGTATTCTTGTGCTGGAGGTGCAGCAGTCACGGATAAACTCAACCAGGAGCAATTCCGGCCAGCCAAGATGGATGACGGACATAAACAAGCCATTGGTGCGGGTCGCATGACGTTTTAGCTTCGTTTAACTGCCACGCAAAATTAGTGCCAAATCCTTAATTATTGATCTCGTTTTGTTCTATTTTTTCAGGGATCGGCATCACCTTTTTGGTACTGACCGCGTTCGCCTGCGCTATCCTTTACCGCAGATGCACGACTCCGATGCAAGACAACGGCATCAGGCACCTGACCGTCGAGAAATTCATCAGGGAGATCAGGCGCGAGAAGCCGTTCAGGTTTACGCCGGAGCAGATCGCCGACTTCACGGACAACTACACCACCCGGCTAGGCGCCGGCGGATTCGGCACGGTATTCAAGGGCGCCCTCCCCAACGGTCTCATCGTGGCTGTCAAGGTATTCCACAGCAGCCTTGACCAGAGGTCGGGGGAGGAGCAGTTCATGGCGGAGGTGGGCAGCATCGGGCGGACGCACCATATCAACCTAATCAGGCTCTTCGGCTTCTGCTTCGACGACGCCATGCGCGCGCTGGTGTACGAGTTCATGGAACACGGCGCGCTCGACGCCTTCCTCCTGCACCGGGGCCGCGACGTCGGCTTTGAAACGCTGCGTTCCATCGCCGTTGGGATTGCAAGGGGCATCCGGTACCTCCACGAGGAGTGCCAGCAGAAGATCGTGCACTACGACATCAAGCCGGGGAACGTGCTCCTGGACAGGACGCTCACGCCCAAGGTCGCCGACTTCGGGCTCGCGCGGTTGGTGAACCGTGAGGACACGCATGTCTCCGTGTCCGGCGTGCGCGGCACCCCCGGATACGCCGCGCCGGAGATGTGGATGCAGTCGGGCGTCACGGACAAGTGCGACGTGTACAGCTTCGGCATGCTCCTGCTCGAGATCGTCGGCCGGCGGAGGAACTTCGACCAGGCCGTGCCGGATAGCAGCCAGCAGTGGTTCCCCAAGCTGGCGTGGACCAAGTACGAGAGCGGTGGCCTCATGGAGCTCGTCGTTGTGCCTAGCAGTGGCAATGCTGATTCTGTTATTGCTAACGAGGATCCGCAGCGGTGCAAGGAGACGGTGGAGAGGATGTGCAAGGTGGCGTTCTGGTGCGTGCAGCAGCAACCGGAGGCGCGGCCACCGATGGGCTTGGTGGTGAAGATGCTGGAGGGTGAGGTGGACATCGCTTCGCCGCTAAACCCCTTCCAGCACCTGATGGCGCCGCCGGTTTTGGTGAACCAATGGACGCCGACAGGGACAAGTGGCCAAAGTGGAAACACGACCTCTGCAAACGTGATTTCTGAGGGTAGCAATGAGATCGTCTCCCTATAACACTTTCGCCGTTATGTCTAGTTATTATGTCTCTATTTTTCACATGCACAAGGCAAATGTATCTTGGCAATAGTACTCGTGTGAATGAGCACTTACTGATTGGAGTTGGACCGGTGTTTAGGAGGCACGTATACAGCCCACATATCACTTTGTACTTCTCTTGTAACATATGACTTGCATGCGGCTCATGAACCACCTTCCTCTCCAGACTATCGCGCGAGAATATGCCGTATCCACCTCAATTTCCCCACCACACAAATACCAAGGCTTGAAATGACCAGACTGCTCTCCACGTTTTCTCTCAAAGGCTAGAAATGATCACATTAATTGGAGAAGAAAATTACACACACTATCATTATGAAAAAATAATTTTTCTGAAATATTTCTGTACATAAAAAATTACCCACACTGCCATTATCAATCCTCAAATTTCCCTAGATAAACTTCTTTAAGATAAATTAAAAAAACAAAATCAAGCGTATGGCACCATAATCTGGCTGTAGGTGCAACAAAGTCAAAGGGAGATGAGATCCTTGCCGCCCTCTGAGAAACCGACGGGTGCCGTGGCTGTGTCCCCGCCACTCGTCATCGTCGTCCACGGCATAACCTCCAAAGGTTGCGCCATCGGATGATGGTGAAACGGGTTAATCGGCGGAGCGATGTCCATCTCGCCCTCCAGCATCTTCACCACCACGCCAATCGGCGGCCTCGCTGTCGGCTGCTGCTGCACGCACCAGAACGCCACCTTACACATCCTCTCCACCACCTCTCTTCGCCGCGCCACGTCCACGGCGCCATGGCTCGGCACGGGAACAAGCTCCATGAGGTCACCGTTCTCGTACTTGGTCCACGCCAGCTTGGGGAGCCACTGGTCGCTCGCCTCGTCGAAGTTCCTACGCAGGCAGACGATCTCGAACAGCAGCATGCCGTAGCTGTACACGTCGCACTTCTCCGTGACCCCCGACTGCATCCACACCTCCGGCGCGACGTATCCTGGCGTACCGCGCACGCCGGACACGGAGACGTGCGTGGCCGCACGGTTCACAAGCCGCGCGAGACCAAAATCAGCGACCTTGGGCGTGAGCGTGGCGTCCAGGAGCACGTTCCCCGGCTTGATGTCGTAGTGCACGATCTTCTGCTGGCACTCCTCGTGGAGGTACCGGATCCCCCTCGCGACGTCGGCGGCGATGTCGAGCAGACCCGTGAGGCCGACGTCGCGGCCCCAGCGCGGGAGGAATGCGTCCAGCGCGCCGTGCTCCATGTACTCGTACACCAGCGCGCGCGCGTCGTCGTCAAAGCAGAAGCCCAGGAGCCGGACCAGGTTCACGTGGTAAGTACGCCCGATAGTTCCCACCTCCGCCATGAACTGCTCCGCCGAGCTCCGGTCGTGGCCGCCGCCGGCGCCGACGCGGAGGACCTTGACGGCCACCGCGAGGCCGTTGGGGAGCGTGCCCCTGTACACGACGCCGAAGCCGCCGGCGCCGAGCGGGGACGAGAAGTTGCTCGTGAACTCGGCGATCTGCTGCGAGCTGAACCGCATAGGCCGGTCGCGCTCGATCTCCCGGAGGAAGTTCTCGACGGTGGGATCGGGATTGCTGCTGGTCCGGTGGTGGTCGTGCGGTGCCGCCGTCACGTTCGTGCCGCCGATGGCGCGAGTCAAGTCGCCGTGGACGTGCTGCGCCGAAGAAGGGGCCCTCACGATCCCAAGGAAAAAGGAAGAAGAGACCCCCATGGATGGGAGGGAACACGATAAGGTAGGGAGACACGACCACGAGGGCTAATTACAAAGCCGCAGGCTAGGCAGGGATCATCGCTGCAAGAATCAAACATGCAGGAAATTGAGTTCAGAAACAGAAGACGCTGATGAGAGGTATTAGCAGGAAATTAAGTACAAAAGTTGTAATCTCCTGAAATAGGGAGTCAAAGTTATAATATTTTTTTTCTGAAACTAGTAACAAAAGTTCTAGTCCTTATACAGCAAGGTACACCTTTCTTTAGAGAGCACTGCAGTAGTATTCTTTTCCTCCGGCCGAGCGCGCACGGAAAAAGAATCGAGTGACGGACGAATCGTACCTTGCTCCTCCTCGCCGGCGTGGCCGGCCGGGGTGGTGCTCCGCCGACCGACGCGGAGGCGTCTCGGTAGAAGCCCAGCTCTTGCAGCAGCTACTGGAGTACTGGTCGGGGAAGGCGCGGATAACGTGGGCTAGGGTTGCCGGCCGGCGGCAATGACCTCACGATGACTCCGCGGTCATAGCGCGCGATGGACACCGGTTTCGATTGTCGCTCTCCTCACCAATCACCGGAGATGGAACTGAAAATGACATTTTGTCTAGAAAAATTTGAACCCTCAAAGCACCGGAAAAGAAAGGAAAGGAAATCACGGGAGGGAGGAAAGGAGACGCACGCTACATGATTTGCGGCGAGTAGAAGGCAGGTTGGGTGAAAAATGTTTGTGGGTCATGGACGTTGACACAAGAATTGCAAAACCGGTGCAAACCGGACCGTGGGAACAACAAAACAGGACCCTGCAATCTCCACACATCAGAATGATTCCATTGCTTTGCTAATTCATGCGCTACATGTTTTCACAAGAATATGTAACAATAATTGTAAACCCTGGATGTTATCGAGTTCCCAACAATTCATGTCTCCTGGATGACAAAGCTGTCACGATCGAGATTTTTAAGATATAGACTTGGTTGACGAAACGGGAGATGATTCCAAGGTTTGAAACAGATGGACGTTTGGTAATTTCAGCTGACTAAGCCTTGGGCTCAATTGAGGTCCAGCCAGCCACACGCATATTATTGCCTCAGCCTCATGACAGACAGCCTCCTGGCTTCTTCCAGCTTCCATTTCTGTGCCGGCCAAGCACCATATTATTCAAAAACTCAGTATTTCTTTTGCAGGCAAGAACAGTATATCCACGATCGCATCAACCTCTACATACGTTTCGCAGCTCTGATGTAAGTGATCAATTATCTTGTGTTTTTGAGCTTCCTTTTCTGATTGTTTTGATTCTGCAGCGATCACTGCCTCGCCGGCTACTCCAGGTCCACCGTCATACTCGATCTACTGCCTTGTATATATACCTGCGCAGCAATCTGGACTCGACTCAAACTTACCAGGAGCCAAGATGGACAACGGGGGAGTCGCTGCTGCGGGTCCTGTGTCGTTTTAGCCTCTCTCAACAGCCACACAAGTGTCAGATCCTTCATAGTTACTGATCTCGTTTTCTTCTAATTTTTTCAGTGATCCTCATCGTCCTTGTCCTAAAAATCATCGTTTGCGGCTGCGTTATCCGTCACCGCGTATGCCCCCGGACAACGCCGGTGTCCGACAACCGCATCAGGCACCTGACAATCGAGAAATTCATCTGGGAGATCAGGCACGAGAAGCCGTTCCGGTTTACGCCGGAGCAGATCGCCGGCTTCACGAGCAACTACTCGACGCGGCTCGGCGTCGGCGGCTTCGGCGCGGTGTACAAGGGCGCGCTCCCCAACGGCCTCGCTGTGGCGGTGAAGGTTCTCCACAGCAGTCTTGACCAGAGGTCCGGGGAGGAGCAGTTCATGGCGGAGGTGGGCACCATCGGGCGGACGCACCACGTCAACCTCGTCAGGCTCTTCGGCTTCTGCTTCGACGGCGCCGTGCGCGCGCTGGTGTACGAGTTCATGGAGCGTGGCGCGCTCGACGAGTTCCTCCTGCGCTGGGGCCGCGACGTCGGCCTCGAGGCGCTGCGCGCCATCGCCGTCGGCGTCGCGAGGGGCATCCGGTACCTGCACGAGGAGTGCCGGGAGAAGATCGTGCACTACGACATCAAGCCCGGCAACGTGCTCCTCGACGCCACGCTCACGCCCAAGGTCGCCGACTTCGGGTTGGCGCGGCTCGTGAACCACGCGGCCACGCACGTCACGGTCTCCCGCCCGCGCGGCACGCCCGGTTTCGCCGCGCCGGAGATTTGGAGGCAGTCGGGCATCACGGAGAAGTGCGACGTGTACAGCTTCGGCATGCTGCTGTTCGAGATCGTCGGCCTGCGGAAAAACTTCGACGAGGCCGCGCCGACGGAGAGCCAGCGCTGGTTCCCCAAGCTGGCGTGGACCAAGTACGAGAGCGGCGAGCTTATGGACCTCGTCGCCGAGCCGAGCGTGGCCGCGGTGGCGGCGGCGGGCGACGCGGCGCGGCGGAAAGAGATGGTGGAGAGGATGTTCAAGGTGGCGTTCTGGTGCGTGCAGGAGCAGCCGGAGGCGAGGCCGCCGATCGGCGTGGTGGTGAAGATGCTGGAGGGCGAGATGGACATCGCTCCGCCGGCAAACCCCTTCCAGCACCTTATGATGTCGCCGATTGTAATGAACCCGTGGACCCTGACAGCATCGAGTGACAGAAGTGGAAACTGGGCCTCAGCAAATGTGATTTCCGATGGTAGAAATGAGATCATCTCAATTTGACAAAAAAAATTTGGCGAAAAGCGAATTTCATTGATATTAAAGTATTTTACATCCCTGATTACAAAATCAACCCATACAACTCCAACACCATTGATGGAAGACAAGAAACCTTGAAAGAGTCATAAATTCTACCCTTTAGGATTACCATCCGAAGCGGATATGCCACAGATGAGAACTCCAATCTGAAGGAACACGACAATCTCACTGTCCACCACCACCGCCATCCTCGTCTCCGAACGGGCAAAATTGAAACCCATCCCTTTCGCAAAAGAGAGATAGTCTCCTAACATTCCACACACAAACACAATGAACTTGTCCCCGCCGAGCCCGTCATTGAACCCATCGTCGTCCCCTTCAATAGATTTGCCGTGGGAGAACATAAATCTGATCAACATCCAAATGCATGTCGACGAAAACCAAAATCTCACTCAAGAACCACGGCAAGACAAAGGAAGGGCCAAAGTACCTTATTCTCTGTCGATGATGGCGCCTTCGTCTCGCCACCACTGTCGAGACACTTCATCCTCCACGGCTCCATGGAGATGAACTTCACGACGACCACTGTCGTCGTTCTATTTGACTAGATGAAGGAACCCTAACCCTAACAGGCGCCGCCGAGAACAACCACCACGGGAAAACCTAAACCTAGACCTAACAATGAACACAATGAACTTTTGGATGCCGGGCCGCCCTCCCCGCCGGCGGTGAGGCCGTCGGAGGTGAGGGGTTGGCCAAACCACCGCGAGGAGCTTGGAGTTGCTTGAGTCGCCGCTGCCCCGTATACGGGGTATGTACCCATTCTCTTTGACACTTTGATGGTTATGTATATATGGTTACTCTTTCGGCACATGCATAAGGCAAATGTATCGCCGAAGATAAGTTACCTAAAGTGTGAATGAGCACTTATTATTGGACCGGTCTTTAGGGGGAGGTATATGGCCTACGTATCACTTTGTACTTATTGCTCTTGTAGAATTGGACTTGCACGCTATATATAGTTCAGTTAACTGTAATCTAGATCTCTCTCCCTAGGCAAGCCAGAACCATCAGATGAGAAGCGGACGGCTCATGGACCTTCTTCCTCTAGACTACGCAGAGAGCTTTTTTATCCCTTGTGCGAGAATAATACACTGATCCGCCTGGACTGTAATAAGGTTAAATGCTGACACACAGACGCTAGATGATCAGTTAGATGACTGTAATTTCAGTTAGATTATCTTTCAACAGAAATTGCAATCTAAGTCAGGTGCTATCTCTTTGGTGCTTACTTTGTTCCTCTCGATCTTTCACTTTCATCCTGTTTTGTATAAGATTGGTTGAAAGCGATGCACCATGACCATATGGCCGCCCTGCGTGTTGAAAAGAGGTGGGAACAGCCACCAGCGTGCCGTACAAGTTAGGTTACAACAGATAGATATAAACTCGAGTTCAGGAGAGACAGCATCAAATTCTTGGTGGGGCGAACTCGAGCTAGAAACGACAAACTAAACTATAATTTTGGACATATTTTGAAGAAAGCCTTGCTGAGATTAACTCGAGCTAATTGTCATTGCAACAAGATTAATTAGCTAGTGACTGATCATAAGCCTTGCTGAGAATTGTATACCAAGTATTATTACTGTGAGAAGATAACTTGCCGTTACTAAAGTACCGTGCACACTCGAATCCTCTTTTCATGAGCACCACACCAAAGTTCAGAGATTGGTTTCTTTTTTTTCTTTTTTGATCATTCAGAGATTGGTTTCGAGGTCTTAGAAGTCAGACGGTGGGGGCGAGCATGCAACCCCTACTGAATAGTACAATATTGTGCAATTAATTAGTGAACTAATAAAGTTGGAACCATCTCAATAGTTCGGATAACGATCTATGTTAATTTTAGCACATGGAAATAAATAATCCTAAAATGAAAAATGAAAGTACAAATGTAGGCCCCATTTATTTTTCACAATAGTCAAGATAAACGAAAGCCTTGGCTTTATTTGATAAATTAAGTTTTAATGATATGGTTTAATTTGACCGATACAGTGTATAGTACAAAATGCAAGAGGATTCTTCTTCTTTTTTTTATGCGAATACAAAATGTAAGGCTAGCCGTGGAAAAGGCGCATGCAGCTTGACTAGTTTGCCCTGGGAAAAGGGATTGATCCCATTGAAATATTCAGGTTAAGAAATAGCATGGGTATTATGTCTTCTAAAAAACACATGCTAGTATACTCCTTTGATTTACAAGAACCACAAGATGTTTATAGATATGTCAATTTATTAGAGGAGAGAATCGGCAGCAGATCACGAACGGAAACACTTCTATGTTTACAATTATTTCCCTATGTTTTCTTATTTTTCTACTTCTCTGTCCACAAATATAAGGCCCTATTTGGATGCGGAAAATTTCCCCAGTCCTGAGTTTTGTTGTGAAATTGAATTGATTCTAACTTTTACTGAACAATTGTATCACGGATTGAATAACGTTTAGAACTGAGTCGACCACTATGGCACCACTTGAAACACCACTTGCTGTGGCCATGTGCCCACTACTTGCCATCTTTGTCCGAAGGTATGCCACCACCGGAGCCGCCAACTGTTGCCGGAACGGGTTCACCGGCGGAACGATGATGTTCATGTTTCCCTCAAGCATCTTCACCACATTGCCCATCGGTGGCCTCGCTGTCAGCTGCTGCTGCACGCACCAGAACACCACCTTGCACATCCTCTCCACCAGCCCCTTCCACTGTTGGGCATCATCGTCGATAGCCAATGCAGTATGGTCACGGCTCGGCACGGCGACGAGCTCCATGAGGTCGCCCCTCTGGTACTTGCTCCACGCCAGCTCGGGGAACCACCGCTGGCCCTCCGGCGCGGCCTCGTCGTGGATCCTCCACCGGCCGACGATCTCGAGAAGGAGCATGCCGAAGCTGTACACGTCGCACTTCTCCGTGATGTCCGGCTGCACCCGAATCTCTGGCGCGACGTACCCAGGCGTGGCTGGCAAGCTGGTGGACATGGTGACTTGCGTGTCCGCCGGCGCGCCGGACACCACCGTGACGACGTGCGTGTCCGGGTTCACCAGCCGCGCGAGCCCGACGTCGGCGAGCTTGGGCGTGAGCGCGGCGTCGAGGAGGACGTTGCTGAGCTTGACGTCGTAGTGCACGACCTTCTCCTTTCACTCCTCGTGGAGGTGCCGGACCCCCCTCGCGACGCCGACGGCGATCTCGAGCAGTGCCGGGACACCGACGTCGCCGTGCAAGAGGTGGGCGTCGAGCGCGCCTTGAACACACCGTGCCGAGGCGGCCGGCGCCGCTGAGCCGAGTGGAGTAGCTGCGCGTGAAGCCGGTGATCTGTGAAGGCTTGAACCTGAACGGCTTCTCCTGAACGGTAATCTCCGAGAGGAATTTCTCGATGGTCATTTGCCTGATCCGGCGGTCCGACACCGTCTCCTTCTCCTTCGCCGCGCCGGTGCCATTCAGAATATTGAACGCGTCGTGGTGCTTCAAAAATCGGTAGACCCCCACCAAGATCAGCACGAAGCAGCCCACGGCCGCTACCACAGCCGCTGCAAGCATCAAATGCAAGAGTAGTCTAAAAAAAATGTAATATATAGTAGAGAACCAATGTAATGGGAACCGGTTCTGCAGACGAAGTAGATGCAGTGTTATAGATGCATAATGCGTACCCGTGTCATCCATCCTGACAAGATCAACAGAGACACAAGCATGGCCACAGCCGGCATGTAGAAGAATGCCACGGCAGATATATATAGGAGAAAGAAAACTGGAAGAAGGCAAAGAATATGCATGCCGACCATGGAATCTCCGACGAATGCGCTTCCGTAGAGCTTCACTGACGGTAAACACAATACCGCTCGGAATTTTCTAGAACAATTATCCTAGAAATGACCATCGAGGTCCTCCCTCAAGCCAAAGAAACCTCGTAGATCCAAACTGCGCAGGTGCAACAAATTAAATTCAAAATCTGGACATGCAAACAGCAATGTCTTTTTTTTTTTTTGAAAGGAACATGGCAGGTGCTCTGCCTTTGCATTAAGAGAGAAAAGAAGTAGTCTCATAGATACAAAAACATCAGACACTCAACACAGGCCAGCATGAAACAGCAAAGTCTTGTTGGATTCTTTTCTATCTCTTTTTTAAATTAGCAAACTCCCGGGATTTTTTTAGAAAAAACAACAAATATTATGACATGCGGCATGATTTGCACTCCATGATATTGTGACGTACGGCATGATTTGCATGGCATGTGGGACACAGAACCAGTACAAGAATCCAAATAGCTCCAGGCTGTTCAAGAGTCAAGACGCCATGGCCAACGTCGCCTTCTTAGATGCTAAGGACCCATTTTTTCAAAAAAATAAATAAATTTCATTGATATTAAACCATATTACATACATTGAAAAAGGAACCCAAATAACTCCAATTTCATTAAAAGAGACAAAAAAAACTTGAAAAAGCTACAAATTCCACTAGGATCACCATCCCAGACGTACGGTTACATCCTGACAATGCTGGAACAACGCCTCAAATCGGCCCCCATCTAAGCTCACCACCGGCCACCAGTAGTGGACTTCTTCGAATCTATCTCTTAACTTAATATTTAGCCAAGAAAATGAGCCACCACGTTCGCTCTCAGATTCTAGAAATCACATATTAATTACTCACACTGCCACATTAGTCTTTAATACGCTCATATACTTTTGAAAATTACCCATCATTTTTATTATGAACAAATTAGTCCAAATTATCCTTAACAAGTTTTAAAAAATACTCATTGTTGTCATTACAAAAGAATAGCCCAAAATACATATATATAAGTTTATGATTACACATAATAATCATTAAAAATAATAAACTTGAAATAATAGCGATAGAAAATAATGATGCTAAAATAATAATAAATTAACAAGATATACAATATAATAGAGCACTAGCAACTAAAATGCGGGAATTGTATACAAGTTAACTTAATATTTTGCCAAAGAGACACCATGTTGGCTCTCGCATGCTAGAAATTACTATATTAATTAGAGGAAAAATGAAAGAGAAATTACACACCACTGCCAAATTAAAAACAAATAGTCCAAAATCCTCCACATATTTTAAGAATTACCCGGATACGACGTTCTCAACTCTTCAAAAGTATAATCATGAGTCCACAATTGTTGCATACTTCTAACTCAGTTAGTTGAATGTCAATGCATCACGAGAGACAAAAGTTGCATAGTGGTACATGGTAGCAAACTGGTGCAAGATGTAGTTGTGCCATTATTGATACTAGTCATTAAATATATAAAATGATCATCATTTTATCAAAAACATACAAAGTAACTCATTAATGTTCTATGCATTTTTATTTTAAAATAAATAAAGTTATGTGTGTTTTGATGAATTTTTAGATGCAGAGATATTGTAGAGTAAATATATTTGACCAAATTAGAGGCAAAATCCCACCGGACGGCCCACCCTCTTTGGATGGTCGAGCAGTCCCACTGGGAGCATCCAGCCCACAGAGGCCTCTTTGGCCCGTGCTACATCAAGCCCAAAGGTGCAGATTGGCGTGGCAATCACCGACTTATTACCAATTCTACCCAATAGGCCAAGGAAACGAATCCCACACATCACTATCATCACATAACCACCTTTGGACATCAACTGACACAAGGAAGCAATCTGAAGTGTCCACGAGTGAGACGGTGTCCAACCGCCACAGTGGACAGCCAGGCAGGCTTGGCGCACATTCCAAGCCAACCTTTGATCCTCTCACTTGTGGTACCAATGTGGTACTATTTTTTGGGACTACCATAGCAACCATCGTATGTGAGCCGATTTTTGTTCTTTTGGGCCGGGACTTCACAACATCCCATCATGGATCAATCCATCTAAGACAATTCCATCCTATTCAACTCCATTCAAACAGCCAAACACCATCTTAGTAGAACAGAGTCGAGAGCTCATTTTCCCTCACCTTTGCTGTACATCACAGTGGCTCCCTGAACCAAAAGGTTGTGAACCTCCAGCAAGCACTAGAAATATCTGCCACATTGCTTTCGCTATAGGGCTTCTGTTTCCTCACGTCAAGAAGTAGACATGTGCCGTAAGCGCGTTGATCTATGAGGGAGTATATTTGGCTCCATGGTCAGTCAACTTGGCTGACCAGCGCGCTCCAAAGTTTACTGTCTGAGCCTTGACTTGTAACCACACGGTTTGCTGCCTCAACCTCACGGCAGCTTCCTGTCCTTCTCCTGCCTTCCATTTCTGTATCGGCCAGGTAGCACAAAGGAAGAAGTTCTCGATCATTGCCGAACTGCCAAGCCGGCCGGCGGCTCCACCATCATCCCTCGTCCGCTCCGTGGCTCACCGTGTTCCTCTCGATCCATTCCATGGGGGTCTCTTCTTCGTCGCAGTGAGCGAACAGGCAGATAACTGGTGAGCCGCGCCGCCACGCACGTCACCGTCTCCGGCCCGCGTGGCACGCCCGGGTTTGCTGCGCCGGAGATGTGGAGGCAGTCGGGGGTCACGGAGAAGTGCGACGTGTACAGCTTCGGCATGCTGCTGTTCGAGATCGCCGGCCTGCGCAGGAACTTCGACGAGGCCGCGCCGGAGAGTCAGCAATGGTTCCCCAAGCTGGCGTGGACCAAGTATGAGAATGGCGAACTCATGGACCTCGTCGCCGGCGCCGCGCCCAGGCATGGCGGCGTGGACGACGTGGTGCGGCGGAAGGAGATGGTGGAGCGGATGTTCAAGGTGGCGTTCTGGTGCGTGCAGGAGCAGCCGGAGGCGCGGCCGCCGATCGGGATGGTGGTGAAGATGCTGGAAGGCGAGATGGACATCGCGCCGCCGGTTAACCCGTTTCACCATCTCATGGCGCCTCGATCCTTTGGTGACTATGCCGTGGACGACGACAACGATAAGTGGCGGGGACACGGCCACGGCGCCCGTCGGTTTGTCTGAGGGCAGCAAAGATCTCATCTCGCTTTGACGTTGCTGCTATGATATCGTTTAGTAGAGCTAGGACTTTGTTGCACATACAGTTAGATTTTTAGTCTGTCGTACTCTGGGGTTTGTAGTTATTTGAATTTGACAATTCTATTTCGTAGTTATTTGAATGAGAGCCAGGATTGTCCACTTCTTTTATTTTTCATTTCCGAACCTTCATTATTCTCAATAGTCAAACACAATATTCTGATGATTTTCCATGAAAAGAATTGTAAGTTGACTACCTATTTGCCCCTGAATATTCATGAGGGGATAAAAAAAACTGGGTAAATGCAAAACAAATTAACGCCAAACAATATGTTGGCAAGGAACGCCGTTCAACTCTATCATGAATGGTGTTTTGTGTTCAAAGAAAACATCTGGCATAGCAATTATGTCCCACTAATGTTTCGCTACTTGTGTGATCTGCTTCTTCAGGTTGCACAAAGCATAAGAAGCCCAACTCATGGATTGCTCAGACAGTAAAGTATCACAGTGGACTTACTCATTTTAGAAATTATCAATTATTATTTTATAAACGAAAAATCTCTCTAAATTTGAAATCCTATGAAGCAATCATATGGCCCATCTATCCTTTAGCCACATATGTTCTGCAGAAATGGAGTAAAATACATGTGCCCTTCTAATTAGACATAAAACGGAATCCGTCCTCCCTGGGCGTAAACATGGAATTCAACTTTGGTGTTCTTGCTGCATTTGCGGCGAATCCTTCTGCATACTCGCGTGTTTGATGAAGGAACATGGTAGAAGCATGCAGTGATGTCAACCCTTTTAAGGATTTCTGTGTTGCATCTGGAGAGCAATAATAGAACGGATTCTTCATGTTTCACTGAGCCATTAAAGGACCATATTTCTATCTCTTCGAGTGAATCAAAAGTGATGTTGTCCACCGTGTGGTTCCCTTGAAGATGACAAGGACACTTCGAAGAAGCCCTACAAGGGTTCATGATCTGAAAACAAGTAGAAAGGACCGTGATCAACGAACACTAAAGTTTTCTTCTTGGTATATATTCAATTGTTCTCGCTATCAATATGCGTTTGTGATATTGCCGTGTTTAAGAAGTTGGATTAGTTGAGCTACTCCCAGTATATTACGTACCTCATGATTCCAATTAGAAACAAAGAGTGAAAATTGGAAAAACATAAATAAAAGAATATAAAACTATTAATGCTTACTTCACAGTAACTTCCAACTAAATTTCTCATAAATAACTCGGCCTGTAGGGGGTAACTAAATTTCTCATGAAAAGCACTTTCCTGTCGTTTACTTTCATGATCCATAATAGAATATATATTGAAAACATTACGTTGGACGCTTTGACCCACAGTTTTGAACCTCTAGAGCTAATACTTAGCAGGCTAATGGATAATGTCCAATTATGAGCGGGCCAACTATTAGCTAAGGGTGTTAATTATGTTTTCCAGAGCCATTTGTTGTCTTTATTTTTTTAATGCTACTTAAACTAAAATACCGGGAGCTTGCCTCATTTAGTGTTCAAATTGGAGAAATGCTACTCGTGAATCTCAAAACATGTAACATTTACCTCTGAGGGAGGAGTTGAATCGAGTTGTAATTTCAACTTTCTTATGTGGCTACATCTTTCAAGAAGATAAAATATGCTTGGTGTTATCCGATGGTAACCGCACACTGATACCACAAAGTTTGACATGTTGGAAGCGTATCCATGTTCTTCTGAAAGTTCATGTATCCACCCTGTAAAGAGCACAAAATTAAACTCAGAATCACTACGGGAAACAGCTGCTTTGCCGAGTGTTTTTTTTTTTTTTTATTTGCCTGGTGCCTGAAAAAATACACTCGGCAAAGTTTCAGGCACTCGGCAAACTTCGATTTTCCGGTAGTGAATGGTTAAGAGCATCAAACCAAAAAAATTTACCAGTTCCGTACCTTCGTGTGCATATTCTTTACAATTGATTGTGACAGTTATTATATCATAATAGAAGTTTTTGAAGATTAAAGAAATATAATCACAAGCTAATATCACTTTCGTATATCAAATTCTATGAGCTATGATGACTATCATAAGTTCTACAAAATATACTGTGGCATGTTTTATAGACACCTTTTTGGTGTTAGCTAGATAATATGTTGTATGGGAGTTTATTTCTGATTCATCGCTGTTCAAAATAAATAAAATTTCAAACCGACAGCATTCTTTTCTTCTATCTCCCACTCAGCCTCAAGCCACACTCTCTCTGACCGGACTCCCCATCCTCCTGCCGCCCTACCTATCTCTCTTGCGTTGTCCCTACTGTCAAGCACTCACCTACCTCCAGACCCGGCCAGTGGCATCGTCCTGTTCACCATGGCTCTAGAGCCACCACCATCGTGATCGTATCACCTATCTCGCACGCAGTCTCTCCAGGCCCATCTCGTAAGAGCAAGGTTAATGATATACCGGCAAGAAGCTCAAACTACGTACTACCATGTCATCTTTACACTACTAGATAACAGAATATCCCTGTGTGCCAAAATCATCAGTTTTGTAAGAAACACAACAAGAATATATTCTCAATCAGCAATAGAGGGATCCGCCAATTCATCGAATGCATTCAATGGCAGGATTTAAACTATATCCAACTTATGTAACCTAGTTTTGTCCTAATATATAGAAATAGATCATTTCAGCACAGTGAACTGTTTTCATGTCATACATTATGTAGCACTAGCACGTAAAGGAGGAAAAAATGTAATATGAAAAAAACAGTTTAAATAAATGTAGACGAACCTCTGGAATGAAGAGAGACAGCCTCAATTCATCAATAATGTCAAATTTCGACATCAACAATGTTGATGATAGGCTGACCCAAAGTCGACGGAGATGGCGTCCAGTCACAAAAAACTTGTGACGGCTTGGATCATAGGGGTAATCCCTCCATATAAGCTTTTCCAGCTTTGGTGCTGTAATGTACGCCTCCTTCGCCATATCTACAGAAATCTTCGTCAATTCTGGGGTCCTGATGTCAAGCTTGGTAGTGCTACTGACATGGTATGTGAGATGCTTGAGAGACTCAGAGATTATGGAGACATCACAGGGCGCGACAAGGTGGCCATAAACGGAGAGCTTTCCAAGGCGTGGGCACTGCAGAGATATTAAGCGCTCCAGCTCACGGCCATCCATATAGGGCTTGTATATGTTCAGGTCCGTCAGCGCAGCGAAGGAGCCGGACTCTGGTGGCCGGAGCATGAGGCGTGAGCAGCAGGCAGAGATTTTGATCTCCGTCGCTCTCTCGCAAAGAGGCAGCACAAGCGCCCGATATGGTTCATTCCATCGGGACAGAGATAAATCAAACATTGAGAGATATAAGCTCCCAACCAGGCGCTGGGAGGCAAAGTGCAACCACGGGGCCAAACGGTTGAGATCGAAATTTGCTCTGCACAATTGGATCTCGATCCGGCGAAGGGTTGAGGCAGAGCAACCCCTGAGAGCGGCATCTATCACTAGTACAATCGTGGCCTTCAGTGACGGACAAAACAACCCTTCGGTGGCGGACGAAACAGCCGCCACTCGGGCTGCGCCACTGGTAATATTGAAAGAACGGTGACGGACGGAACGTCCGCCACTGCTGTGGCCAAAAGCAAATTAAAAAAAAAAAGAAGAAATTCAGGAGCGCTGGACAGCACGGGCTGGGCTCGGCCCAACCCGCACCGCCACGGCAGCCCCAGATTCGTCGCCCCGGCTGCCGTCGCTCCGCCGGAACCCTAGACGACGTCGGCCGCCAGCCGCGTGGAGCCACCGACCACCGTGCCTCGCCTGCTTGCCGCGCAGATCGAGCCGTGCCCGGAGCAGGAGCCGAGCAGCGCCTCCAGATCTGCCGCGGACTTGTCGCCACCCGGGAGAGCCGGCACCGCGCCGCCACGCCGGCACCGAGGGAGGGGACCCGCGACACCATCGCACCCCGGTGCCGCGGCTCCCGCGCTGAATCCGCCGCCGCCGCGCCCCGAAGCCGGGCCTGCCGTCGTCGTCGTCGTCGTCGGTGGAGCCCCGCGTTCTGATCTCGCCCCGCCCCGGAGCCGCGGCTCCCGCGCTCAATCCGCCGCCGCCGCGCCCCGAAGCCGGGCATGCCGTCGTCGTCGTCGTTGGTGGAGCCCCGCGTTCGGATCTCGTCCCGCCCCGGAGCCGTGGTCGCCGTAGCGCTGTCTCTTCATTGGGCCTCGAGGGAGTGGGGGAGAGGGGTGGAGTGCGGCGGGGGAGCAGGTTGTGGAGGAGTAGGGAGTGGCGAGACCTGCTGGATCTAAGCTGAGAGCTGCGTGCAGAAGATAGAGTGTGAGAGAAGGACGACGGTGGGAGAAGATAGGAGGGGGGAAAGGAACCCTAGACTTCGTTTATATATGGCCTCAGTTTACTGGGCTAAAACGGGCCAAAACGGGCTCAGATGACACTATGATGCCGCTGACATCAGAAACGTCCGCCATTTCTAGCCTTCTCCTCGATGACGTCAGCAGTGTCCGCCACTTTTGTCTGCTACAGTAACTCGCGCGAGCCTACAGTGACGAATGGAAGGGCGTCCGCCACTAAACTTTTTTGCCTTGCGTCACTGCAGGGTCTTATTGTACTAGTGTATGGTTTCCGGTGTTGAGCCTGGCATAACCTTGTCGTCGCAGGCTAGGTACAGCTCGGGCACGCTAGCTCAGATGTACCGCCATCGACGGGAGAGGACGCTGGTGCGAGCGGCGGCCGCGGTGGACGACAGGCGGACAAGGATGTGGTGCAGGATATCGTCAGGAAGGTCGCTGATGAGGTCCTTGCCACCAGGGAGGCGCCGGCTATCTGCTTCCATCTCTGAGATTATTGCTCGGTCATGGCCTCATGGGGAAGCAGGAAGAGGAGCCAATGTCGATGATGGCATGGGGACTGGGAGTCGGTGAGTTGTTGGAAACACTAGTTTGACTCGTCCGGGCCTCCGGCAAAGAAGTAGGAGTCCTGGGCTGCCGTGAGTCTGTGGAAGACGGATCTTGAACGAACGTACGAGTCCTGGGCTCACACATGTAAGACTGTCTCCAACGGTGTTGGAGACCCAACACCCAAATGGGATGGGAATAGTGCTCAACATACAATACGTAAAAAGATGTATCTCCAACGGCAAGCCCCAAATTCTTCATCCCATTCATCCACCTCGCCGGAGCCGACGCTGCGCGCCCGCTCCGCCGCCGCGCCGTAGGCGAGCTTGGACGACCATCCCGGCGTGCGCCCGCCATGCCGTGTCGGACCACAGCTCCCGCCCGCTGCCCCGTATGGACGAGGACCACCGCCGGAGCAGCGTCGCCTTCCGCTCCTCCGCCTCCGTCTCTCCTCCGGATTCGCGTCCCTCCGCTGCCACGCGCCGGCCATGTCGACCGGGATCTGGCGTCGTGTGCGAAGAAGAGAAGGGGCTCGGCGTGCTCGTCGGCGCCGTCGATGGGGAGCAGGCCATGCCCCGCGGTGGCGGCGGACGGGTCGAAGCCGCCGCCCTGCTGCTGCACCCTCAGCTTCTCGCGGCGGCTCTGCTGTGCCACGTGCTGGTGGTCCTGCTGCAGCGCTGCTTTTCCTGCTGGCTGGAGCCGAGCTTGGGGAGGAAGAGGAGGACGGGGACGAGCTCGGGGAGGAAGAGGAGGACGGGGACGCCATTGCCATGGACGAGCTCGCGGTCAATCACATCGCAGCCATGGCCCGCGACGCCGCGCCGCCGAGGCGGCCAGCTCCTCCACCGCGCGCGCCCGCCCGCCGCCCCGTCCGATTCGCCATGGGAGGCGGTGCGGCTCGCCGCTTCGCGCCGCCGCGCGCTGTACAGCTTTGACTCCCGCGCCACCGCGCCGTCGCTGTCTCCCGCGCCGCCTTCCGCCTTCCCGCGACCTCGCGGCAGAGGAAAAACGATTGGCTGTTCTGCCCGCGTCGGAAGCGAAGCGTCGCGGGGGTTGCGTGATGTACTTCTGCGGAGCCAGTGCCCGGGCAACAAAAATGCGTCGGTCGTTTGGAGCAACCGTTGGAGATAGTTTTCTTCTCTTTCACCCCCCATTTCCTATGTAACTCCTAAAATGGAGCAACCGTTGGAGATAGTCTAACATGTGCATCTTTAGAGTCCTGGGTTTAGGGGCGGTAATGAACAGTAATTAGGCTATTAAAACCATTTATTTTGGCTACAAAAACCATTAATCACCACATTAATTAGCTAGATAATTCAATCCGTCCACCCCTTCCTGCTGACTCTGCCTCCGCTAGTGCCTGGGTTCAAAAGCATATCGGGCATGTTTGGTTGCTGCCGTGAGCTCCATGCCTGGAAAACAGTCAACTTGTTGTCATAGTGTTAAAAAAAAAAAAAAAAAACCCTTCCTGAGACGATGATACGAATTTGCATGGTCAGGGACTTCAAACCTTTGTTGTTTGGTTGCAACCTATTCCTGAGCAGAAAACGGCAGCTCTGAAGTACGTTTTGTTGCTCACAATGCGTAGATCTTCTCTGGCCGGAGCAGCATACCAGAAGCGTGCTTTGGCCGGAGGCATGGACCAGCAAAACAGAACTGGTAGGATGTAAAGAAGGTGCGAATGCAATCAATTTTGCCTATTACGTAGGTAGGACTAGCAAAAATGCCCGAGTGCTGCCATGGGCTAGCCGAGAAAAAAATCTTGATATATTTAATAGTTTGTTAATGTTATTCATACAATCATATTATATTTGTTTCAAACTTAATATGATTCACAGCTTTATGAGAGAGTAATAGACAATATCTAAACAATCTAAACAAATAAAGAACCAGTTGCGAGAAATACACTTTTGATCTGCCATACTGTACCCCATCTGTGTATCAACCATTGATAAAAAAAATCGCCCAACTCAACCACCATTAGATCCTGCAGTAGGAATTTGAGGAAGTTGGGGCCATAACGTTTCTAGCCCCGAGCGTCATTTGACGTTCAAATTTCCTGACATCGGTAATACTTTTTCCACTGTGAGGTGATCGCTACCCGGCCGCAATTCCCCCCTCCCCGTTTTCAGCTAATTGTGATTGCCTTCCGTTTTTTATTTGAAATTTGAATTCGTCTGTTCCACGACCTCGCAGAGTTCATCTATTCCGCGACCTCGCGGAGATAGGTGCCATCGGGTTTCGTCGACCTCCGCGGGGTCTCTGCAACTGCACGCAGCATCCAGGTTTGGCCAGGGGTACATGTGTTTGATCCTCGTCTAGAGAGCGCCGTCGGTGATCAGGATCCTCTTGTTCGACGACGGATCACGGTGAGATTTCTGCTCATTTATTCGTTTTATGGATCACTTCACGTTGCCCTATCAGCTGGTGTCATGAAACATTCAGTCTCTGTTCCGTTAATTGCAGATTTGATTTTGCCGGATGCGCTACAGTACTCGCTGGTAATCTTGTATTTTGCCGGACGCGCTGCAAAACTGCTTAAAGCTTTTGCAATCTGTCACACGGTGCCTTCATCTTGACGCCTACAATCCTCAAATTGGTACCATGGGTAAGCAATGAATGGGTTTACAATGCTCAAATTGGTCCGTGGCCGACATAGTCAAGCGGCGGCGGGTCTGTGCAGGCAATGAAAGGTCGATGACCTGCTCCTCCTTGCAATTGGCTCAGCGGCGAGGTGCCTGTCATGAACCTAGGTGCGGCCACGTAGCAAGCAAGGGTGTGGTGAGTTTCTATTCTTGACGATAGCATTTTTCAATTATGTCTCTCCTAGAAGTTGGTTAGCGACTTCCCATTTTGTTCTAGGATTCTTCTTTTTTGTGGACCATTTGTGGCATGCAGGAAGAGGCCGAGCTGCTGCAGCCGGCTTTGAAAAGGGAATTGATTGTGATTTGGAACCTGTTCATATACCAAACGTTCGCTAATTAGTCTTCAAAATTGTAGCCCTTCAGGAGCTCTCGTGAATTCCCAGCAATGACTATCTTTCGAATGAAGTATTCCAAGACCAAGAGTTTTCACAACCAAAGCTATTGAAGTTGTTCCCTCCCATGAATCACAGCTTTCTGGACGCAGGGAGAGGTAGGTGGTAGAGGCGCTGAACTACATTACATGGATGGCGGGAGAAAAAAAAAATCTGAAGCAGGTCGCTTTCTCTCTTTTCTTTGGTCCAACTTGACTTCTTTCTTTCTCAAGATAAGAGTTGACATAGCTTGAAGTGAAAGAATGTAGTGAACTCCAGCAAGCCGTGACCTGCGGGGTAGCACGGGGAACTTGCTGAATCAACTCCTTGGAATCGGAGGCCTGACTGAGGGTGTTTGTTGTTTTCGAATTCACGTAAATGTGAATTAAGGTGGAAATTACGATATAATGGAGTGGTTAGGCACGCCTTTCAGATAAGGCTGTTGCCGGGCATCTGTTGCTTATCCGGCTATTTCCCCTCAACAAATAAAGGCTTGGGCTAACAAAATCCTACCTAATGGGGAAGTCATTGGCGAAGTCACAAGGCCCTCCACTTTTCATTATAAAACCGATAAACCAGAAAAAGATGGATTGTTTTGCGAAAGAATCTTTGGGCCCATAAAAAGTGGAATTTGTGCTTGCTGAAATTCTCGGACAAATCTGTTTGGAAACAGAGCTCTTTTATCGCGGAATTAGACCAGCTATTAACGTTGGCTTATCCGTCAGTCGCGTCGAACATTGTGGCGCGTCGGGTGATGCAGGCGCATGCATCAGTGATTCAGAAGACGCAGTGAGAACTGATGGCCAATGAACATTATGCCGACCGCTACAATGCAATGAACATTATGCCCTGATTTTGTTGTTGTGTTGATCTCTGAATTTGTCTTCAGATTACTGCAAATAGATCTTCATATTACTTATCATACTGAAATCATGAGGCCTGATAAAACACTGGATTCATAATGAATTTTCTCCTTATTACAATTGTCTATGCGACAAGATCCCGTGGCTGCAATATGGAAAAGCAAGTTTACCCATTCTGAACGTAGCATGGTTGCAAAAGTCCAACTAAAGCCTGTTTTGTATGCAATATACTTCCTGTAGTTGCCAAGAGACCCACTTACCAGATATATATTTTCTAGCTTACTTTTTTTTATGATAAACCATACTTAGAATTAATATACCAGGAGAGGCATATTTTGGTTGCAGCTCTAGCTGTACGTGACTCTCAATTTGGCCTGTATCCTTGCTGAATGCGTTCATGGTTCAGATAATAGATAGGGTTGACTGTTGTGCTGCCTTTGGGATATTTCAGACGAGGAATTGGCTTGAGGATCATTTTTCTGAACATGTTCGCTGGATGCTGCAGAGTACTCAGTATAACCGACCCAACAGGCAAGAGCATAGCTAGGTTCAAGAAGAGAGAAAATTATGGTACTCTTAAATTTATCTATTGTTTCATTTAATCAATCTTGTGGATTGGATTCATAGGTTTTAGCTAGCAATGCTCCTTAAATCAAGGAAAATCAAGCATGCATGTGCTCGCAATACTTTGTCACCTCGCTTCCATATGAAAGATCGATTGCTTTTATATTATAGGAGCCCTGCTACGATGATTCACGATCAAGGTTTTCATTACCGACGGTTACCGACCGGTAACCGCGATTACCGGACTAACCGGTCCGGTCCGGCTAGTCCACTAGCCCGGTTTCGAAATTTGAAATTTGAAAAAAATTTAAACAAAAAAATATGTAAATAAACTAGAAGGAATTTGCAGCACATTGGTGGAAACGGTTCACAAAAACTAGATCGTTTGATAGGTTAAATAATTGCGGGAACATTTCTAGGTGAAAAGAAAAAGAAAAGGGGCATTGGTGTTTTTACCCCTGGTTTGCATCTCAATTGTGATTTTACCCCTTGTTTTTTAACTTTGCGATTTTACCCCTGGTTTTTCAAATTGAAGCAAAAACTTACCCCTATTTTGTGATTTTACCCCTAGTTTTGAAGCAAAAACAGGGGTAAAATCACAAAATAGGGGTAAGTTTTCGCTTCAGTTTGAAAAACCATGGGTAAAATCGCAAAGTTAAAAAACGAGGGATAAAATCGCAATTGGCTTCGAAACCAGGGGTAAAAATCACAACCTGGAGCCTACCCGTGACCACATCAAAAAAGAAATTACCTTATCCTTTTACCTTATCCCCAACCTGGAGCCTACCCGTGACCACATCGCTGCCTCCGCGTCCGTTCGAAGCACCGCAACCCCGGAGCCGCCAATCGACGTCGCCCGCCGCCAATCGAAAGGGGAACGCCGGCAGACTCGTCGGAATCGACGATTTCCTCACGCGCTACTCGGTCCCCTCCTCCCCCTCCGGCCAGAGTCGCCGTTCGCCTTTGAGTTCCGGTCGCCGGAGCCGCGAAATCAACGAGGCGGACGGCGGAATCGACGATTTGTCCTCGGTTACCGATCGGTCGACGTCAGTAACCGAGGGATCCCAGGTAGCGGATGGGCGAGGCGGTCGGCTTCAGGAAACCGATGAATTGTGGTATATTGTATGAGGTTGATTGGTGCAATCATTTATGAATTCTATGTTGTCAATGTCTGGTTAACCATTCTTAGAATATTTTAGCAAAGGTCATGCCAAAAATTCAAACATTTTAAGCCTCTTTTCGCAATTTTCAGTCAAACCGGCGAAACCGATCAAACCGGTCGGTTTGATCGACAAACCGGTTGGTTACCGACGAAACCGACCGGTAATCGAGTTTTTGAATTCAAATTTTGGTTTTTGCATTTTTGCTCGGTTTCCAACCGGTTACCGCGGTAACCGGTAAAACCGGTGTAACCGGTAAGGGCCTGTTGGAACGGTAGCAACGATAATGTAAACCTTGTTCACGATGCTTCCAGTTTTGAGAATGTACTTAGCTTTGTTTCTCTTAGCAAAGGAATGCATCATTCGCCAAGGGTTGTTTTAAGGTTTCTTTCTAACTTTTACTCAATTCTATCACGGATTGAATAATGTATAGACCTGAGTCCACCACTTCGACACCACTTGTTTTGGCCATGTTCCCGCTACTTGCCATCTTTGTCCGAAGGCATGCCACCACCGGAGCCGCCGACTGTTGCCGGAACGGGTTCACCGGCGGAACGATGCCCATGTTTCCCTCAAGCATCTTCACCACATTGCCCATCGGTGGCCTCGCTGTCGGCTGCTGCTGCACGCACCAGAACACCACCTTGCACATCCTCTCCACCAGCCCCTTCCACCGCTGCGCATCATCGTCGATAGCCAATGCAGTATGGTCACGGCTCGGCACGGCGACGAGCTCCATGAGGTCGCCCCTCTGGTACTTGCTCCACGCCAGCTCGGGGAACCACCGCTGGCCCTCCGGCGCGGCCTCGTCGTGGATCCTCCGCCAGCCGACGATCTCGAGAAGGAGCATGCCGAAGCTGTACACGTAGCACTTCTTCGTGATGTCCGGCTGCACCCGGATCTCTGGCGCGACGTACCGGACACCACCGTGATGACGTGCGTGTCCGGGTTCACCAGCCGCGCGAGCCCGACGTCGGCGAGCTTGGGCGTGAGCGCGGCGTCGAGGAGGACGTTGCTGAGCTTGATGTCATAGTGCACGACCTTCTCCGTGTCGTGGAGGTGCCGGATCCCCCTCGCGATGCTCACGGCGATGCCGAGCAGCGCAGGGACACCGACGTCGCGGCCACCGGGAGAAGTGGTACACGTCTCATGATGGAACACTATCTCAGACGGGAGAAGAGTCGACGTCTGTGATCCAACCCAGCCCCGTCTGTAAACACAGATTCATCACAGACGGGTCTGTCTAACCCCATCGCAGACATTATCACAGACGGCATTTCCCATCCCCCGTCTGGTATGACGTACAAGGTTTCAGCCTGGTACCTTATACGAGACGTGGCACAATTCACCCCATCTGTGGGTCTTTTTACCCGTCTGAAACCTTCTGTCTCCTATTTGGGGTTCTGTAGTAGTGGAGGTAGACGTTGAGCGCGCCGTTGTCGACGTACTCGTACACCAGTGCTCGCACGTTGGGGTCGTCGTGGAAGAAGAAGCCGAAGAGCTTCATGACGTTCTCGTGGCGGCCGGCACTCCACATAGTGCGCACCGCCGCCATGAAACTGCGCCTCCTCGACGTCGAGGTTGCGGTGGAGGACCTTGACCGCCATGGCGATGCCGTTCGGAAGCGTGCCCTTGAACACCGTGCCGAGACGGCTCACGGCCGGCGGCGCCGAGCCGGGTGGAGTAGCTGCACGTGAAGCCGGTGATCTGTGAAGGTTTGAACCTGAACGGTTTCTCCTGAACGGTAATCTCCGAGAGGAATTTCCAAATGGTCATGCGGCTGACCCGGCGGTCGGACACCGTCGACTCCTTATCCGCGCCGGTGCCGGTCAGATTGAACGACTAGTTGTTCACCTCTAGGAAACACTAGAAATATCCCGGCGTCCGTCCCTGACGCCTACGGCAAAAAGAAAACGCCGTCCGCCCACCCCCTTTTACGGAATAACTTTTCTTCCACCTTTTTGCTATATCTGGTAATTGCTTTGGACGGCCGAGATGCTTGTTTCTGGCGAGTGGGCCCCCGAATTATTTCGTCCTTTTCTATCGGGGGCTGAGGTCGCGGAGGCGGAGGGCGCGGCGGCGGAGGCGAATCCCCGGCGATCCGACGATCTTCCGGCGATCTTCCGGCGACGAGTTCAGCTCCTTCTGTTTCGGCATTGGGGGTATGTGTTTTTTGATGTAGTCGCTGATCTCTGATGTTCTCCTCCTTTTTGGCTAAATCTCTCTGTGACTCGAATCGAATTTGATGATTAGATGATGATTCCTGTTGCTAAATCTCTCTGTGTTGCGCGGTCTTGTTCATGGTAGGGCTTAGTGATTAGTCGCGCTATTCCGTCCAGTAGCATGATAGGGGTTTTGTTGCGGCTAGGGTTTACTGATTCGTGGAGTGATTCATTCTAGTAGCATGATTCTCTCTGACTCGAATCGAATTAGATTATTAGATGACGATTCCTGGTGCTGGTTCATGTAATTTTCGTCTTGTTCATGCTGAGGTTTTGTGATTGGTGGCGCAATTCGATCCAGTAGCATGATAGGCGTTTTGTGTTCTTTGATTCATGTGTTCACTGCAGTGGTTGTAGCTAGGGTCTTAGCTCAGGTAGGTTTGTATTTAGGCCTGATTTTTTTACAAGGTGTAGTCAGTGTTCATGTTACAGTGCCATGTATTTATGAGGTGCCATTGCACACTGCTTGTATGAAATGCTTGTATGGAGAAGATTTTTTCTGTGTACTTAACTACTGTTTGTTGTATGTTATAATTGATGACCATGTTTCATTTTCAGAAAATGAATGATCCTCCGTTACGAATCAAGCATCGGTTCTCTTCCAAGAGAATGGAAGATCTTGTTCTGACATTAAATGATGTGCAAAAAGGTTTTGTCCAGAAGAATGGGTTCGGTTCTTTGCTTGAAATTAAGAGTTTCAATGTACCTGTTCCTCTCATTGAATGGATTATGGAGCACATGATTGTAGGTGCTTTTCAGTTCAAACATAGGGATAAATCAATCAAGTTTCACCCTTCAATGGTCAAGCAAGTTATGGGATTTGAATCTGGCTCGATTCCTGTGGAGCTTGATAGCACTGACCCTATTCTTCTTAGCAAGGTTGATGAGGTTATGGGTGATTATATTGTTTCTGGGAAATCACCAATCAGTGTGGCTGTTTCTAAGATGGAAGGTGATAACAATGAAGCCTCATTTATGAGATCATTTATGCTTGTTGCAATTGCTTCTGTTATCTGTCCGTCGACTCAAAATTATGTCAACTTGAAGTATCTGAATTGTCTGATGGATCCCTCAATGATAAAGGAATATGATTGGGTAGGCCATATGTTAGAATATATGGGGTCTGAGATTAAAAAGTTTCAAGGCGCTGTTGATTCATTTGATCAAGCTGTTCATTCCAATCGCATCTATATTGGATCATGTCTACCTCTCCTTGCCGTAAGTTGCTCTGTTTATTTATAATTTTCTTGAAATGTAATTGAGTTCCAAAAATGTGTTGTTCTTAATCAGATTATTTTTATGCAGATCGTGTACATTGACTTTCTGGATCTCCTTCGCGATGGTAATCACCATAGCATCTCTGATGTTACTCCCCGGATTTGCAATGTGTCATCGAGTGATTTTGAATTTGCAATGAAGGTTGATCGTAACATTCATGTGCCTGGGAAATTCATTTTCGGAGCCATTGGTGTAAGCTTTCCTATTTTCTATTTTTGCTCACTAGTTATTTTTGCTTGCTATCTGTTGTTAATGAATGTTTAAATATACAGTTCCGAGATATTTCTTGTACGCCATACAAGTATCATGTTCCTGGCGTCTCTGCTGATAACCATGATAATACTGCTGCTGCTGTTGGTCATGTCTCTAATGGTGCTAATATCAATCCTAATGTGGCTGGTCCTTTTTCTGGGGAAGACATTTCAGAAAATGTACGAGTTTTCTCTTCTTCATATTTTAAATTCAGTTCACTGGTAATGTTACCTTTTCTCTAATGGAGTAATTTATTTCTGTATCTAGGTTGATGCTAGTATCAGACCCATTCTCACTAAATATCAGGAATCATTCAAGAATGAAGTTCTCAGTACTCTGCTACCATCAATAACCGGTTCAGTAATGCAATCTATTGTTCCTGTTTTTGCAAAACATATGTCACAGATGTGTGCTGAGATATATACAAATTGCATGTCAGTTAGGGCAAATGTTAATTTTCCTACTCCTCCCTCTGGTGTTAATGTTGCGGATAGTGCAGTTAATGGTAATACTCCTCTGTCTGATGGGTTAGCAGTAAACCTTGAACCTTCTGTTCCACCTCCTGTTATAAATGATCAGTCTGTTGGCAGTGGTGGATTTCCTGAAATGTCTCCTGCAAATAATATAACTCATCTTATTGCTGCTCAAGAAGACATTTTGTATGCTGCAAACTATGGGATTAATGCTGCAATATCTGGCTTTCATGATGAGAGCTTTGTGTCATTTTCTGAATCTGGCGATGAATCTGGTATTTCTTTTTGCACTTGCCATTTACTGCAAACTGTACACCTGTTATGTATAGTATAGTCTGATATCTCTTTTTTTAACCTATCCAGGTGGTACTTCTCCTGAGCGTGTAACTGGTCATAGCACCATTCTGAAGCGCAAGCGGAAAAAAAGATGTCTTATATATCCTGATGATAGTCCCACAGTGAATCTTACTGTAACTGATGAAATGGAAGCTGTTTATGCCCAATATGTTTCTTCTGTCTTCATAGACTCCCAGAGTGATGATGATATGTACGTTTTTTATATGTTATGTAATTCTAATTTACTCATATTCTTGAGGAACAGCTCCATATTATAATTCATATCTCGTTTCTTTGCATTACTAGGCCTCCTTTCGTTGAAATTGAAGGATTTAATTGCTCATATTTGAGTTTTCGATCATCACTTGAACCAAAAGGCTCAGTTACTGAAGATTTTGTTGGTGTCTATGTGCAATGGTATAACCATCATTTTGCGCGCGTACCTGATACTAAATTCTCAAGGCAGCGTGTTGCATTTTCACCATTCCTGACGGTATGAAATTCTGTTGGATATGTCTTTTCATCACCTCGTCTCGTATGTTATCAGTTTTATCATCAATATTTATTCCTCTTTGTAGTCAAAGCTAATCATTGATCCGAGAGAATATGATGTTGAGTCAACTGAGGCAGAAATTACTAGAATCAATGCAACTTTTGAGTTGATGATAACAGACCTGGTATAAATTTGTTCTTCTGACTTATTTTCTTTATTTAGTTTGTATCAATGTGTTAACTCATAATTTTGTTGGCAGTTTTTCTTCCCATTTTGCATCAATGATAAGTGGGTTCTCATCTGTATCAATGATCTGTTCACAAATATTAATGTATTTGATCCAGCAAATTTTTTGAGTTCCCAAGCAAAAGTAGAGATGGTTAAGAATGTGGTAACTTTCTTGGCTCTTAATTTACTATAATTTATGGTTTTTATTGATTCATACCTATTATCTTCATGAAAAACTGATTGACACTGCTATTTTAGGTGACTAATTTTCAAAGAAGCTGCTTTGCTGCCAAGATTTTTGATCGAAATTTGGGGGCATATAAGTATGTTGATCCTGTCTGTCCAAAGTCAAAGTATGTCCTGTGTACTATACTACAAGATTTTAGCATGTTATTTGTTTTTACTATACTACAAGTACCATATCTGATAGTATCTATTTCTCTCTCACTCAGGGTTCATCACGCATTATATGTTTTCCTCTCTATGGAGTTCTGGGATGGCAAGGTTTTAAGTAAATTTGGACCTGTAAGTAGATTTAATTTACCTCTTTTCTTCTATGTTTTTTTCTAGATAAAATTATACTTCACTGTTTCAACTTTTTAACAAATTTCTTTATTTAATTTCAGTCCACAGCCAACCAGTTCAAGAAAGTGCTGTCACACAGGATTATTAGCAGTCCACTTAACAAGTTTCGCCAATCTAGAGAGGATTGAGATGTTAGTCTGTGTAGTTTGGCAATATGCAATTACTATGTACCAAGTTTGCAGAACTACCTCAGTACAATGTTAGTTGTAGGCAAAGATTATGTAACGAGCTATTTTGTTTAAGCTGGGAGATTGTTCGCACGCTCTGATGCCGAGTTATCGCTTTCACAGAATTTAGCTGTTTCTCTGAGCCTCTGTTTCTTGTTCTATACCTTGTTCCATACCATGATGCATGATATTCTGAGAAAATTAGTATAATGTTCCAGGCTATGATTATTTTTGTTACTGTATAGTAAATCTTCAGAGAAACAAATGTTATGTTCTACTTTCTCATTTGAATTCCCATGTCACTTGAATTCCACTGATGTTCTAGCAACCGTGCCTTTGGTTTTACTGGAAATATTTATGCATGAATTTTTTCTTCTTTTTTTTTTACTGATCAATGTAGTATGATGTTCAACCGTGTTAGCATAAATGTTTTAGGCTACATAGGACTTTGTTTTGTCTTACTTTCATAATTTGTTTTGGCTGTGTTCTGTGCTATTGACGTCTATGTTCTGACAAACGTAAGATCATGTTCCATGTTATCAATCCTAATGTTTTATTTAGCACATAACTTGGATCCATGTTCCACAATCATTCCAACCGTAGTCCATGTTCCACCTGGATTGACGTTATGTTCCGGTTAACATAAATTAATGTTCTGAGTCATGTTCTGGAGTACTTTTTACAATGTTTCACACTAGTACGGCAAATGTTCTATCTTCGATGTGCCTTTGTTTCAGTGAAAATCATTTTGAATTATATCAAAACTGTTTTTCTATCAATATGTTCTGATCAACATATCCTTATGTTCCAGCGTGTTATCATAAATGTTCTATGTTTTACAGGACTGTGTTCTTACTTATTTTCGTATTTTTTTTACAGTGTTCTGTGCTGTTAACACCTATGTTCTCACAAAAATAAGATCATGTTCTAATGTATCATTCCAAATGTTCTAGGTAGCAACATGATTTTTTTTCTCAGTTATTTCCATTAAGAGTATTTTATTGTTCCAGTATCATTCCAAAAGTTCATGTTCCATCTGTATTGACGTAATGTTCCAGGTAATATAACATAATGTTCTCAGTTGACTAGTATAATGTTCCATAGCACGTATAATAAAATCACTTCAAATTGGAGTCATGTTTTGGCGTATCTTATACAATGTTTCAGACTAGTATGTCTAATGTTCTATCTCCTATGTGCCTTTATTTTTAATGAAAATCATTTTCATTTATATGAAAATCTGTTTTTGAACACTATGTTTTGCCGAACTTATGTTAATGTTCCAGCGAGTTACCATAAATGTTCTAGGTTAAATAGGACTTTGTTTTGACTTACTTTCATAAATTTAATTTGATAGTGTTCTGTGTTAATGGCGCCTATGTTCTTGCAAACTTAAGATAATGTTCCTGTATATCATTCCAAATGTTCTAGGCACAGTATTACTTCGTTTTGAGTTTATTCCATGTTCCACTAAATCATTTTGTTGTCATTTTGACGTCTCTGTCTTTCAGCAACTTAAGATCAAGTTTTCACTAATTTATAGGAAGATTTGGGTATTGTTCCCGTCTAAGCATTCTATGTTCTGTTAAATGCTACCCCTTGTTTCACCTGTATTGCGGTCATGTTCCAGGTAATATAACTGAATGTTCTAACCTAACTAATATAACTGAATGTGCTAGCCCTTGTTTCTATCTGAATAAAACATGTATGGCTACCGTAACACGTTTGCACTGGCAGACAAATAATTTTAAACATTCATTCAAATCTAAACGTTTCCAACGGTACTATAATATCATCCATACAGATATAACTTACATTTTGTATAATAAATAAATTAAGTAATTTTATTCTAATATTATGCAACCTAAAATCTATGAAGCATTTTTCTCAGCATCCTTCTTTGTAGATTTTGCTCCTTTCTTCGCCTTTGCCTTTCCTTTTTCTGATGCTCGAAGTAACCTGTTACCTTTAGTCACACTTTTTGCCTTGGCTATTGGTGGATCTTTGTAAATCACTGAACTAGCTGCACTTTCTAGTTGTCCCTCTTCTGTGAACTCACTGTTGATTGTCTTCACTGCTCTGTCTAGCTCTTCCATAAATCTCTTACTCTTGTCGGGATTTTTGCTAAAATCTGCACATACACTAGATGCCCTATTCATCATCGCAGCATACCTCACTGCAGTCTGTCTTTGATCATTCCCTGTACTTTGCAGACAGATTTCCTTTTGTATCTTCAGTTGTTCCTCTTTCCATGTTTTCCTCCACCTGTCTGATATGTACTGCTCTGGTATTCTGTGGATGCCTAGCTGTTGTAACAGTCTCAAGACATGGCAACATAAGAGTCCATCTCGATTATATTTTGAACATATGCATTCAAACTTTGAAGTTTCCTTCTCCATTTCAATAACGAAAGAATCTCTTCTTATCTCTCTTTCTGCATACTCCATATTCAATTGCAAGTTATACCTTTTATCCCTTTCGACTTCCTCAACTGAGTATGCATCTGAAAATTTCAACTCCACTAAAAACTTCTCGTATATGCCGTTTGTGTATATTTCTGCTGCATGTCTTTCAATGGGTTTCATTGTACTGTAAATAGGCTTTAGTATAGTGGACCCAAAGGTATCCTTGTTCTCTATTTGTTCCTGTTCCTCTTGAAATATTTCATACTGCTCAAGGAATGTTTCAATGCTGTCTTTGGGCATTACATAATCTTTGAAATTAGAATTTGTACTCTCACTTCGACCTGATGACCGAATAAATGGGCAGAATATGTTTCTGAGGAACACTGGTACCCATACATGTCTTGTGTTGTACATATTCCGCAGGTACTTATGCTCAGTAGCTTCGTATTGTTCTGTCATTGCAGTCCACCCAACCTGAAACTCTTGTTCAGTGAGTGAGTGGTATATCAATTTTTCAAACATATCTTCCATACCTACATTTGCTGCAAACAATGCTCTTAAGTTTTCTCTTGCATTTCTCATGATGTGCCAAAAACAGTTTCTATGGATGACTTCAGGTAAGACTTCTGAAATTGCTTTCTTCATAGCTGAATCTTGATCTGTCATAATGACAATTGGCTTTTTTCCTCCCATGACCTCCAGAAAAGTTTCAAACAACCATGAGAATGTTGTAGCTTTTTGATCCTCCAATAAAGCCCAGCCGAATACTATTGTCTTCCCATGTCCATTAATTCCTACCAGTGGCGCAAACAACATATTGTACTTATTTGTACTGTAAGTTGTGTCAAAGGATACAAATTCTCCATACAAGGTATAGTTGAGTCTTGCTTTGTAATCTGTCCAAAATAGGCTTCTAACTGTATTGTCGTCTTGTTCTGTTCTCACTGCACAGTAGAATCCGGGTTGTTTCAGTTGCATTTTCTTTACAAATTGCAGGGCTCTGTCAACATCAGTGTTCTTCTGCTTCTTTCTCCTGTCATATTGCTTCAGATTGTTTAAATCATCTTTGGACCAAGTCATAGCTTTGAAACTTCCTGTCATTTTTCTGAAGATTGCCATAATTTTTCTTGGTTTGATTCTGCTCTCTTGAAGAATCCTTGAAAACTCCCTCTCCTGTACAGACATGTAGCGATGTTTGAGGAAGAACTTTGTCAGTGATGGACTGCTCACAAGTTGATGATTGTGCTCCATATCGAGAGCAGTGATGACCCAAGTATTGTCCTGAAGTGTAACTCTGACTTTCATTTTACAGGATGTTCTGTCTATTACATATCTTTTCCTTTTCTTTGTAGTGGTTCCCTCTTCTCTCGGCTTTCTGCTTCTGTTGCATTGCAGAGTAATCTTGCGCTGCTTGTAATTTCTTCCTTTTATAACTGAGAATCCAATGAGTTGCCCATACATGTTCACAAATCGGTGGGCCTGATCAAGGGAAGCAAAACTCATGCCAAGTTCCGGTGCTTTAGCTTTAGAAACTTCTTCTGGTGTTGGGAAGAAATATTCTTCATCTTCAGGAACAGTGTCATCATCATTTATGTTCTCGGTATCATCTTCATCATTCATGTTTTCCTCATCCATTATGGAATCCCTTTGTACTTCATCTTCTAGCCTGCTGATAATATCCTGTTTCAGTAACGTATCATTGTTAGTTTCATGCCAAGTATTGTTTCACAGATTTTACTTTAATGAAAATTTGTGTCATTGTGTTTCATTACCTGAATGTTGTTGTTTGTTTCCGCAATTTCAGATGAATGCTGCTCAATCAAGCCTTCTGCTGAATGGCTGTCTGTAACCGAATTGCTATACGCCATCATAGTAGCTGAAGTCTTCTGCATCATCTCTAATTCATTTGACTGATGGCTTTCATTGGACGGTATCATCTCTGTTGTTTTTGGCTCGTATCCTTCTTCCCTCCTCTTTTCAAACCTCTGAAAATAAACAACAACAAATTTTAGGTGACTGTTCAATTTTATGAAAGTTATAGCACTCACATGATGTTACCTGTTTCAAATCTGAAATTACTTTGCTCACTCGAGATTCATTGTCTGTTTTCTTTGGCTGCTCGTCAGAGATAAAATTTTCCTGTACAGTAGATATGCAATTTCAGATTGGTTTGACATCTGCATCAACGTTTTTTTTTCCAGCTCAAATAGTGGGCAGACACGGATTTCCAATTACCTTTTGTGTCGCATCAATTATGTAGTTGTCCTGCTCAATACGTACTGCTGTGTGCTTCGTAATGCATTCACCGGATAATGTCCCAGCCTATTCAATTTCACTTCGAGATGTTACTTCAGAGCAGTATGAACAAGAGACTCCTTCGAAATTTTGTAGGTCACGTACCTTCTCTGCTGTTGATTCTTGTTCCTCCGTCATAGCTGCTCGTTCTTCCTGTTTTTTTTCTCCGATCTGCCGGCGACGCCGCCGCCGCCGCCGCCGGGTTGCTGCTTAAACTCTCCAACTCGTCTCGGCCCCCGATTTGGGGAAAGTGAGCCTTAGGCGAATGGAAATGACCTTTTCCCCTTTAGTCCTTTACCCTATGCTTGGACACGTCAGAACAAATAAGGGCAAATTAGTAATTACGTCGTCGCGGTACCTTTCCCTCTTTATTCATCAGCCTTAGGTCGTAACCATTCTCTTCTTTCCTATCGAGTCGCTCCAATGAAGAGGCGCGAATCTTCCTAAATTTCTTCCTCAAATCGTCTTAGGTATCTTCCTAAATTTCTTCCTCCATTTCGATTTCAGTCACTGAGGTCTGTCGCCATGAGTTTCTGCATCTCGTGGTCTGATTTTGCGTACTAAATTCTGTTAAATCGCCTCATATCGCTAATCGCATCATGATTTTGGTGTGTTTGCAGTAGTCTTGTATACTTGTTCCATCTGATTTTACCCTCAATGTATTGGGGATGAACTGGTTTGTCTGATTCTGTTAGGGTTTCGGGCAAAAATGGATTCTAGTAAGAGGAAGCGTTCGTCGCTTGGTGACCAGGAAAATTTGAAGAAACCCAAAGTAGTTACTCGCTTCAAACACTTCTCTTACTATTGTTTCTCATGATGCAGTTAGTTTATTGAAACCATGTTACTATTTTTCGCAGGTGCCATCATATTCTGAATCAATTGCCTTGTTTATTGATGTAGTTAGTGGGCTATCTGAAAGACAAAAGTCAGTTGTCCATGGTTTGGGATTTTCTTCACTACTTGGGTTGTCCTGCTCTGATGTTCCTAGTAATCTTGTTCACTGGTTAGTGCAGCACTTTGATACAGATACAAGAACTTTGAACCTCCCTAATGGTTTCAAATTCATTATGAACACTAATTGTGTGAAGAAAATACTGGACTTACCATCTGGTGGATCTTATATCTGTGGTAAAGGAACTTTGGAGTCATATCAGTACATTTCCCATAAGATAAAATCAGATGGTTTGACTCCTTCTGTCCATGAGCTCTGCTCTCTTATAAATGATGACGTTCAAGAAAATGAGTTTGCTCTGGTATTCGTGCTACTTGCTTTAGCTGCATTTCTGTGCCCCAATACTAGAGGTGTTTGCAGTGTAAGATATTATCCGGCTATTGTCAATGTTAAAGCCATAAAAGATTGTGATTGGTGCACTTTTGTTCTTGAATGGCTTGTTTCCTATATCAAAAAGTTCCAGGCTACTAAAGGAACATCATTATCTTCTTCTGTAGGTGGCTGCACCCTTCTGCTAGTGGTATGCTTAATATATTAAACGATACATTTTTTTTTCACTTGTTTCATATGTTCTTTATTTTGTACTTATGTTATTTTTTACTATTATTTCCTGTCAGATATCTTATCTTGAATTTCTCAGTACATCTGAACTCAAGATTGGTTCACAGTTGCCAAGAATTAGTGTGTGGACATCCAGATATGTCCAGACTTTTACATATCTTGATTGTATTGCTGATTCTGGGTCCTCTTTTGGTAGACTTCAAGTGAGTGCATTCTGCTTTTCTCATTCATCTAACTGCTTTTTTTCACTCACCTCAACGACTGCTCTTTTGTAATAAATATATTTCAATAAATTTTCAGTTGAAGCATGTTTGTTGTACTCCTTTCAACGACTGTTTCACAGCTGCCAGTTATGATTCTGTATTCATTGAAGACATTCAAAAGCTCCTCAAATCTAATGTCGCTCCATGTTTGGAACCTGTAGTAAGCTCCCCCCCCCCCCCCCCCCCCCCCTTCTTGAAGTTCATCTATAGTACTTAGTTGTTTTACAACTGAACTTTTCTGATCGTATGTTGTCTTTCAATAGGTACTCAATCTTGTTACCGATCTATATTCCAAACTTCAGCAATCTGTTCATCCAAGTAGCTTGAGTGCAGTCTGTCATTCACTTCTAAATGTTGTTAATTCTATGTGTTCTGTCATATCATTAAGTGCTCAGAAAAGATCTTGCATTTATTTGGAGGACACCGATTCAGAAAATGAGTGTGAAGATATCATGTTACGTCTTAAAGTTACAGAACCATTGTCCAACAAGGAGAAGATTGCAGAAGAAGTCCTTGAATTTTTTTCTAAATACTTCACTCCACTCCCTGTTCCAGAAATGAAGAATGATGTTTCTGACTTTGCTTCAGACGTCTCTTCTATTTTTGACAGTTTACAGGAAGCAAGTTTTCCGCTTCATGATGATCTTATATCAGAATTTCATAGCTTCAGTTCTAGCATTGAAGATTTGGTGTTTGCCCGTTTGGAAATTCAGAGTGTCGATGTCGAAGAGCTTACTTTTGATCTGAATTCTTTTGCATTAGGTAAAATATTGATGTACAGTCTTTTAACTTTAAATTCTTTTGACCCGAACTTGATTTGGTTTTTATATAACCTTTTTTTTTGGGTAGAGGATCAAATTCCAAAGAAAAAAAGTCCAGACCAATATGCGGATGTTGAATTGATTGAATCAATGCTGAAATCTTTTGAGGAGTCTTCTAAAGCTGTGTCAGTTCCAAATGTAGAAGAGTCTTCTAAACAGATGTCAGTTAATGCTACGAACCTACAATCTTGTTCACAGATGATGGTACCTGCTGGTAAAACTATATTGGACTCATGCTATCCAAATTTTGATCTAGTCAGCGACTCTTGTGAAAATGTTCAAGATAATCATTTTACCTACTCATTATTGAAAGGCATGCAAAAGGATTTCAGGAATTGCAGCAATATGATTGATGAGGAAGCTGTTATAAGTGGTTCTCGTAGGAATCAGGCAATAATTAATGCTACTACTGTTGAGAAGGATTTTTTCCAACTGTTCACATCTAGAATTGACAGAAGCACACAAAGGTGCAAATCTACCGTTATATACTGTTTTCTTTTGCAGTTTGATTATCTGCATTGTTGTAATTTTGTTTTCTACTGTGTAGCATTAAGGTCTTCCAAATCGGTCCTACCTATGTTGATCAGTTCAAATTGTCTCTTTCTATGATGAATAATGGCTGGATCCACTATCATGTAATGAATTCTTTTCTGAAGATGCTTGGTTGTGAACAAGATAGTATTGTTGGTGTCGAAGGACATGTTTGTCAGCAGTACATTGATTCACAAACATCAGTATGTATTTTCTTTTATAGAGTCAACTGATCTTTGATTTAGTGCTCATATTCTAATTTTACTGATATATGTTCAGGCTCTGCTAATGCAATCATCTTTGGATCACAACAAGTACAAGAAAAATTTCCTTGAGATTGTTGGATTTCGGCTTTACAGAGCTGGCTTGGTATGTTCATTTATCTGTATTTATAATTTCATTGTAACTGATATTGACAACAACATTGTAACTGAAACCTTTTTTGCAGCTGCATATACCTTGCTTCATAAAGAACCAATGGTTTCTTGTGGTTGTTAATTTCGTGAACCAAAGTTTTGATATTTTGGATTCTGAAAAAAATCCAGTGGAGACCAAGAAGTTAGCTTATGCAGTTATACATAATTTCAAAGTGTTCTTTGAGAATGCTTTTCCTGGAAACTTGATATATGATATCAAGCAATTTACTGTGCGCTCCATTACAGTGCCCAAGCATAATTTTAGGTATTTTTGTCATTACAGTGCAATATTCTCTAATATTGTAAATTTAGTCTTCTCATTTTCTATAATATGTTCTTCTGTCATACAGATTTGATTCTGGGGTGTTTGTCATCCAGTTTGTCCTAACATTCAGTGGAGATAACATTGAACCCTTCTCTAATGTTAGTTAATACATTTCTCATTTCTCATTAACTGCTGCTAAGCAGTCAAATAATTAGTGTTGCTTCTTACATTGTTTCAGGCTGATTTACCAGCTCTTCGTTCGAAATTTCTGTTTCAACTGCTTAGTAGCAAATACAATGAGATTCGGCCTGAAGTTTTGTACAACTTTCTTATGCAGCATGTAAGCTACTGTTTCCTATATTGTGCCATATGAATTATTTTTAAATGCAGTTTGCAGTGATCAGCTTATTTTGGTGAATTGTTGTTTTGGCAGGAAAACCAGATATGATATTCATGGTTCCTGCAACCTGTTATTTCTCTCAAGGATCAGAACCAATCTTACTTTCTGTAGTTTCCAATATGTAATATATAGTAGCATTGGCACAGTCTGTAACACTCGTGGTGCCTGGAACATGCAAGTTGTGGTGCTTGGTACAAGTTTATTTTGTGATGGAACGTCCTTACTGGGTACAAGTTTATATTTGCTCAGAACGCTGTATAATATATGTTATCCTGGGTGCATTATATGAAGTTTAACTATTTGTTGTTTTCTGGATGTAATATGTGCATTAACGATTTTTTGTTACCCTACTGCATTATAGTATCATATTTGTATTTTTATGATACTATAATCGCGCAGCAACAGCTATAATCGCGCGGGTAGAAACAGTCGTAAAGGCCCAGAAAAAAAAAAGCCCATAAGAAGCAGTCCACAAAGCCAGAACGGCGCGCGGGAAGGTGTTGTGGTGGGAACGCGCGCGCGCGCTACGGCGGGGGGTGGGCTACCGCCGATTTCTGTACGCCCAGGGCGTCAGCGACGGGGCCCCGAAATATCCCCCATATTGCTTTCGCCAGGGCTTTACTTTCCTCCACGCTACGCTAGTTGCTTGGAAACCTGCACGCCAAGACGTAAACATGTGCCGTAAGCGCGTTGATCTGTCAGGAAGTCTTTGGCTCAACTTGGCTGACCAGCGCTCCAAAGTTTACTGTCTCAGCCTTGACTTGTAAGTTGTAACCACACGGTTTACTGCCGTCTCAGCCTTGACTTGTAACCGCACGGTTTACTGCCTCAACCTCATGCCAGCTTCATGTCCTTCTCCTGCCTTCCATTTCTGTACGTATCGGCCAGCTAGCACGATATTGAAAAACCATCAATTTTAGTACTAGTACTTTTGCAGACAAACCGGAGGCTCGACCATCATCCCTCGTCCGCTCCGTACCTCACCGTGTTCCTCCGATCCATGGGGGTCTCCTCTTCGTCCCAGTGGCCGAACAGGCAGATAACGCGCTTCCACGGCGACCTGACTCGCGCCATGGGCAGCACGAACATGGCGGCGTCGGCCACGGCCGTGCCGCACCATCACGACCGGGCCATCAGCAGCAATCCCGATCCCACCATCGAGAACTTCCTCCGGGAGATCGAGCGCGACCGGCCGATGCGGTTCAGCCCGCAGCAGATCGCCGAGTTCACGCGCAACTTCTCGTCCCCGCTCGGCGCCGGCGGCTTCGGCGTCGTGTACAAGGGCACCCTTCCCAACGGCCTCGCCGTGGCCGTCAAGGTGCTCCGCGGCGGCGTCCACGACCGGAGCTTCGCGGAGCAGTTCATGGCGGAGGTGGGCACCATCGGGCGGACGCGCCACGTGAACCTGGTCCGGCTCCTGGGCTTCTGCTTCGACGACGCGGCGCGCGCGCTGGTGTACGAGTACACGGAGCGCGGCGCGCTGGACGCCTTCCTCCTCCGCGGGCGCCGCGACGTCGGCATCCCGGCGCTGCTCGACATCGTCGCCGGCGTCGCCAGGGGCATCCGGACCGGCAGAAGATCGTGCACTACGACATCAAGCCACGACCTGACCAGCGGCAACCCCGATCCCACCGTGGAGAACTTCCTCCGGGAGATGGAGCGCGAACGGCCGATGCGGTTCAGCCCGCAGCAGATAGCCGAGCTCACGCGCAACTACTCCTCCCCGCTCGGCGCCGGCGGCTTCGGCGTCGTGTACAAGGGCACCCTCCCCAACGGCCTCGCCGTGGCCGTCAAGGTGCTCCGCGTCGGCGTCGGCGGCCACGTAGACCGGAGCTCGGCGGAGCAGTTCATGGCGGAGGTGGGCACCATCGGGCGAACCCACCACGTGAACCTCGTGAGGCTCTTCGGTTTCTGCTTCGACGACGCCGTACGCGCGCTCGTGTACGAGTTCATGGAACTCGGCGCGCTCGACGCCTTCCTCCTGCACCGCGGCCGCGACGTCGGCCTTGAAACGCTGCGTTCCATCGCCGTCGGCGTCGCGAGGGGGATCCGGTACCTGCACGAGGAGTGCCAGCAGAAGATCATGCACTACGACATCAAGCCGGGGAACGTGCTCCTCGACGGCGCGCTCACGCCCAAGGTCGCCGACTTCGGACTGGCGCGGCTGGTTAGCCGCGCCGCCACGCACGTGACCGTCTCCGGCCCGCGCGGCACGCCCGGGTTCGCAGCGCCGGAGATGTGGCGGCAGTCGGGGGTCACGGAGAAGTGCGACGTGTACAGCTTCGGCATGCTGCTGTTCGAGATCGCCGGCCTGCGCAGGAACTTCGACGAGGCCGCACCGGATAGCCAGCAATGGTTCCCCAAGCTGGCATGGACCAAATACGAAAATGGTGAACTCATGGACCTCGTCGCCGGCGCCGCGCCGAGCCATGGCGGCGTGGACGACGTGGCGCGGTGGAAGGAGATGGTGGAGCGGATGTTCAAGGTGGCGTTCTGGTGCGTGCAGGAGCAGCCGGATGCGCGGCCGCCGATCGGGATGGTGGTGAAGATGCTGGAAGGCGAGATGGACATCGCGCCGCCGGTTAACCCGTTTCACCATCTCATGGCGCCGCCTTTGGCGACTATGCCGTGGACGACGACGACGAGTGGCGGGGACACGGTCACGGCGCCCGTCGGTTTGTCTGAGGCCAGCAAGAATCTCATCTCTCTTTGACGTTGCTACTATGATGTCGTTACGTGGAGCTAGGACTTTGTTGCACATACAGCCAGAGTATTTTGTCGTACTCTGGGGTTTGTAGTTATCTGAATTTGACAATTCGATCAATTTCGTAGTTATTCGCATGAGGGCCAGGATTGTCCACTTTTTTATTTTTTATTTCCGGACCTTCATTATTCTCAATAGTCAAACACTAATATTTTGAAGATTTTCCATGAAAAGAATTGTAAGTTGACTAGCTATTTGCCGGTGAACATTCATGAGGCGATAGAACTAATAACTGGGTAAATACAGAACAAATTAACACCAAACAACATGTTGGCAAGGAATGTTCAACTCTATCATGAACGGTGTTTTGTGTTCAAAGAAAACATCTGGCATAGCACTTATGTCCCACTAATTAATGTTTCGCTACTTGTGTGATCTGCTTCTTCAGGTTGCACAAAGCATGAGAAGCCCAACTCATGGATTGCTCAAACAGTAAAGTATCACAGTGAACTTACTCATTTTAGAAATTGTCAATTATTATTTTATAAACAAAAAATCTCTCTTAATTTGAAATATCCTATGGAGCAATCAAATTTAATGTAGGAGTCTGAAAGGCCCATATATCCTTTAGCCACATCTGTTCTGCAGAATCAGAGTAAAATACAGGTGCCCTTCTAATTATTAGACATAAAACGGAATCCGCTCTCCCTGGGCGTAAACATGGAATTCGACTTTGGTGTTCTTGCTGCATTTGCGGCGAATCCTTCTGCATACTCTCTTGTTTGATGAAGGAACACGGTAGAACCATGCAGTGATGTCAACCCTTTTAAGGATTTCTGCGTTGCATCTGGAGAGCAATAACAAAATGAATTCTTCCTGTTTCACTGAGCCATTAAAGGACAATATTTCTATCTCTTTGAGTGAATCAAAAGTGATGTTGTCCACCGTGTTGTTTCCTTGAAGATGACAAGGACACTTCGAAGAAGCCCTACAAGGGTTCATGATCTGAAAATAAGTAGAAAGGACCGTCGTCAACGAATATCAAAGGTTTTCTTCTTGGTTTATATTCAATTGTTCTCGCTATCAATATGCATTTGTGATATTGCCGCGTGTTTAAGAAGTTGGATTAGTTGAGCTACTTCCAGTGTATTTCGTACCTCATGATTCCACTTAGAACCAAAGAGTAAAATTTGGAAAACATAAATAAAAGTATAAAACTATTAATGCTTACTTCACACTAAATTTCTCATAAAAACTCGGCCTGTAGGGGTAACTAAATTTCTCATGAAAAGCACTTTCCAGTCGTTTACTTTCATGATCCATAATATAGAATATATCGAAAACATCAATGTTATGTTGGACACTTGGACCCACAGTTTTGAACCTCTAGAGCTAATACTTAGCAGGCTAATGGATAATGTCCAATTATGAGCGGGCCAACTATTAGCTAAGGGTGTTAATTATGTTTTCGAGAGCTATTTGTTGTCTATATTTTTTTAAAGCTATGTAAACTAAATACCTGGAGCTTGCCTCATTAGGTGTTCAAATTGGAGAAATGCTACTCGTGAATCTCAAAACAAGTAACAATTTACCTGTGAGGGAGGAGTTGAAACAAGTTGTAATTTCAACTTTCTTATATGGTTACATCTTTCAAGAAGATAAAATATGCTTGGTGTTATCCGATGGTAACCGCCCACTGATAGCCACAAAGTTTGACATGTTGGAAGCTTATCCATGTTCTTCTTAAAGTTCATGTATCCCATTGCACCCTGTAAAAAGAGGACAAAATTAAACTCAGAATGGTTAACAGCAACAGACCAAAAATTCCACCAGTTCTGTACCTTCGGGTACATATTCTTTACAATTGATTGTGACAGTTATTATATCATAATATAAGTTTTTGAAGGTTAAAGAAATATAATCACGAGCTAATATCACTTTCGTAAACAAATTCTATGAGCTCTGATGACTATCATAAGTTCTAAAAAAAAAATATTGTGGCATGTTTATAGACACCTTTTTGGTGTTAGCTAGATAAGATGTTGTATGGGAGTTTATTTCTGATTCATCGCTGTTCAAAATCAATAAAATTTCAAACCAACAGCATTCTTTTCTTCTATCTCCCACTCAGCCTCAAGCCACACTCTCTCTGACCGGACTCCCCATCCTCCTGCTGTCCTGCCTATCTCTCTTTCGTTGTCCCTACTGTCAGGCGCTCTCGTAGTACGTACCACCAGACCCAGCCAGTGGTGCCGTCCTGCTCGCCATGGCTCTAGGGGCCATCACCATCCTATCACCTATCTTGCACGCAGTCTCTCCAGGCCCATCTTGTAAGAGCAAGGTTAATGATATACCGGCAAGCAGCTCAAACTACTATCATGTCATCTTTAGACTACTAGAAAACATAATATCCTTGTGTGCTAGAAACCGTCAGTTTTGTAATAAACACAACAGGAATATATTCTCTCTACTGTGAACAATAGAGGGACCCACCAATTCATCTAATTTGTCCTAAAATATAGAAATAGGTCATTTCAGCACAGTTAAATAGGTCATAAAGGATGTAGCATGTTAAGGAGGAAAAATGTAATATGCAAAAACAGTTTAAATAAATGTAGACGAACCTCTGGAATGAAGAGAGACAGTCTCAATTCATCGATAGTGTCAAATTTCGACATCAGCAATGTTGATGATAGGTTGACCCAAAGTCGACGGAGATGGCGTCCAGTCACAAAAAACTTGTGGCAGCTTGGATCATAGGTGTTATCCCTCCATATAAGCTTTTCCAGCTTTGGTGCTGCAATGTATGCCTCCTTCGCCATATTTACAGAAATCTTCGTCAATTCCGAGGTGCAGATGTCAAGCTTGGTAGTGTCACTGACGTGGTATCTGAGATGCTTGAGAGATTCAGAGGTTATAGAGACATCACAGGGCGCGACAAGATGGCCGAAAACCGAGAGCTTTCGAAGGCATGGGCACTGCAGAGATACTAAGCGCTCCAGCTCACGGCCATCCATACGGAGATCGCATATGTTCAGGTCCGTCAGCGCAGCGAAGGAGCCGGACTCTGGTGGCCTGAGCATGAGGCGGTACCAGTCGGCAGAGATTTTGATCTCCGTCGCTCTCTCGCAAAGAGGCAGCACAAGCCCCCAATACGACGATTCTTTCGGTGTGGACAGAGATGAATCAAACAATGAGAGATATAGGCTTCCAACCAGGCGCTGGGAGGCAAATTGCAGCCACGGGGCCAAACGTTGGAGATCGAAGTTTTCTCTGCACAATTCGATCTCGATACGGCGGAGGGTTGGGGCAGAGCAACCTCTGAGGGCGGCATCTATGGTGTCCGGCGTTGAGACTGGCATAGCCTTGTCGTCGCAGGCTAGGTACAGCTCGGGCATGCTAGCCCAGATGTGTCGCCATCGAAGGGAGAGGACGCTGGTGCGCGCGGCGGCCGCGGTGGACGAGAGGCGGACAAGGATGTGGTGCAGGATATCGTCGGGAAGGTCGCTGATGAGGTCCTTGCCGCCAGGGAGGCGCCGGCTATCTGCTTCCATCTCGATCTGAGATTATTGCTCGCTCATGGGGAAGAAGGAAGAGGAGCCAATGTCGATGATGGCATGGGGAGCCGATGAGTTTTTTTTTTTTTTTTTTTTTTTTTAGCAAAAACCGATGAGTTGTTGGAAGACGGATCTTGAATGAACGTAGGAGTCCTGGGCTCACACGTGTAGACATTTGCCGTGAGTCCGTGTACAGGCGGCCCAGGTGGGCCTAACTGCAATACGACCCAAGGCTAACATTGGCGGAAACGTAAAGTAAGAGGGCCGTTACGAATGAGTAGATTTGACCCAAGACCGGCCCGCCAGTGACCCTCAGCTAGGGTTAGCCCATTGCTTACCGTATAAAACCAACGAGAGAGCTAGCGCCGCCTCCTTCCAAGTCGATCTTCTCCAGCTCCGCCACTTCGCCTTCTGAGAGACAGGGGGGCGCGCCGGCGAGCGAGCTCCACCGCCGCGATGAGGGCCAAGGTGAGCCCCCTTAACACCTGAATCGCGTGTAGATGTGATGTCCGTGTCAGTGTCACGTTGCGGTGTTCTTGTTTCGTAGTACCCGTGTTAGGTGGTTCTCTGTGATGAGCAAACAAAGATGACGAGTCCGATCTAATCCATTCCATTAAACCATGGGGACAATCGAGGCATTTGTCTGAGAGAACTACCGTGTTTGTACTTCATTTTCTTAATGTATTTTAGATTGCTTTCTTTCGCTATTTCTTCGGTTGGCATGGTGAGGAAAGTATAATTTCGTCTGATAATTGATGAGAAATACCTCCTACTCATTCTGAATGCCACAGTTTACTTTCTAGGTTTGTTTGAGTGTAGTAATTAATTTTCTGTTTGTTAACTTGCTTGAATTTCACCAGTTGGCAAGATGAGGAACGAACATTATGTTGTCTGATGTACTTGATGAGAAATACCTCCTACTCATTCTGAATGCTGCACCCCTGCACTCCACTTGCTATATTTGTTAGAACGGAATTAGGTGATCTATCTCTTGGTTGCTCTGTTGTGTGGTTCTCGGTGATGAGCAAACATAGATGACGAGTCCGAACTAATCCATTCCATTAAACCATGGGGACAATCGAGGCATTTGTCTGAGAGAACTCGTGATCTTATTTATATTTATGCATTTTAGCTTTGCTTTTATTTCGCGAACTTCTGTTTGGCATGATGAGGAAAGAATCTAATTTCGTCTGATGTTGATGAAAAATACCTCCTACTCATTCTGAATATCGCAGTTTGCTATCTATGTTGTTTAGAATGGTAGTACTTAAACTTTTGGCTTGTTAGCTTGCTTGCTTTCGCAATTTGATCGGTTGGCATGATGAGGAAAGAACGTAATTTCTTCTGATGCACTTGATGAGAAATACCTCCTACCAATTTTGAATACTGCATTTTACTTTCTATGTTAGTTAGAACGGTATTAGGTGATCCAAGTTGCTGTGTTGTGTGGTTCTCTGTGATGAGCAATCAAAGATGACGAGTCCGATCTAATCCATTCCATTAAACCATGGGGACAATCGAGGCATTTGTCTGAGAGAACTCTTGTTTTTATTTTCATTTTTGCATTGTAGCTTGCTTTTCTTTCGCGAACTTCTGTTGGCATGATGAGGAAAGAATATAATTTCGTCTGATGTTGATGAAAAATACCTCCTACTCATTCTGAATGTCGCAGTTTGCAATCTATGTTTTTTAGAACGGTAGTACTTAACTTTTTGCTTCTTAGCTTGCTTGCTTTCGCAATTTCATCGGTTTGCATGGTGAGGAAAGAACATAATTTCTTCTGATGCACTTGATGATAAATACCTCCTACTTATTTTGGATGCCGAAGTTTACTTTCTATGTTTGTTAAGAGTGCTAGTACTTAATTTTCTGTTAGTCTTTGCTTGTTTTTGCTATTTCCTCAGTTGGCATTATTCGGAAATAATATAATTTCGTCTGATATAGTTGATGAGGAATACATCCTACTCATTCTAAATGCATCATTATATTGTCTGTCTGTTAGAATGGGAATGTTTTATCTGTGTTGACCTGGGAGCAGAAACCTGCAGTTATTCTGAAGAATTAGATCGTTTGACTAATTAGTTTTCTTACTAGCATGCTTGCCTTTTCCCTTTGTTTGTTGGCATGATGAGGAAAGACATTTGTGTCTGATCGACTTGATGCGAAACACCTCCTACTCATTCTGAATGCCGCAGTTTCCTTCTATGTTTACTGGAAACTTTGAACTTTTTTTTTTGTGTAACTGACCATGTTTGTTAGAATTTTTTATCTGTTCTGATCTGTTGTGTTTCTGATCATCTAATGATCCCATGAATAACTGATATTTTTTTATGTTGACTATCCTGTGTGTAGCCTACGCTTCTTATTGTTCATTTGTACACATTTATGTGTGGTTTTTCTGATGATCATTTCTAGACATTTATCTGTGGTTTATCTGATGTTCATCATGTTGTGTGACAGTGGAAGAAGAAGAGGATGAGGCGGCTCAAGAGGAAGCGCCGAAAGATGAGGCAGAGATCCAAGTAGACATCCCTAGAGTTATCTGTGTCTGAAGGATCCTTTGCTGATCAATTGTGTTCTTTTGATCATTTTAGTTTTTTCCCCTAGCCAGTGGAAAGAGTGCTGTCATGTACTTAGTACTTTCTGTTATCTGGTTATCTGTAATGACAACTGACGTTTCCATTTTACCCGAAGTTACTTGGCATCATCTGAGTTCCACAACATTTTTTCCTATTCTCGATTTATGATGTTCTGTGCTGGCAGCTGCGGGTGATTCTCTTGGTCTTTGCTGATGTTCTCTCGCTGCGTTAATCTCAGCCTGAATAGGCAGTAACATTAGATGATTGTTGAGTAACAACTGATCTTGAAACGTTTTCACGGCAGCTATTTCTGATTGCAGGATTTATTATGCTTTTGTTACAATTTGGCACAATAGCCATCCGACTTTATGGGAAGCTTTTAGCATTTGGCACAATTTGGCTTGCCTCAAAGTGGCCCTTGGCAAGCTGCTGAGTTCACACATGAAACTAATGTAGAAAAATTCCTCTGTGACTATATTGGGTGACATGAATTGTGAGGAGACAAGATTGGGTGCTTTTAGAAAATTATAAAGATTGGTTAATATGACCATATATTCACAGGCAAGAGCCAAGCTGCTGTCTAGTAGCTGGGTTGGTCCACTCCATGGGGAGGAATGGAGGGTGAATGAAGGCCCTTCATAAAGGGTTAGTAGGAGAATAGTCCCATATCGCTAGCTAGCTACGAGATTCACTACCATATAAGCCGAGGTTCGGAACGCATAATCGTTCTCTAAACCTAGCAGTAGGTACGTAATCGTACTGCAGAGTGTCACCGTTAAATAATAAACAAAATCAACTAGGGTGGGCAGTTTTGGTAATAAATCGCTGATGCGAAACCGACTCGCGCAAAATCCTGCGCCGTTGCCGTTTTCCTCCGGGTGCCCGTGCCGCCGTCTTCCCCGTCCCCTTCCCTGTCTCGCGGAAGGATTCAAATCCCACGCACCGCCTCCGCGAGCTCGCCATCTTTACACAAGCCCTAGCGCGCCGCCGCCGCCACTCAATTCCCCACCACCTCCCCGGCGTAGAGAAAAACCTTGTACCCTACCGGGCGCCGCCGGTGTCCGCCACCGCGATGGACTACTATTCCGACGACTCGGACCCCGACCTGGACGCGGACCTGCAGGAGGACCTCGACGCGCTGCGCCGCTCCTGCATCCTCTCCGGCGCCGACCCCGACGCCGCCGTCGCGCAGCTCTCCGCCGCCTCCTGCTCCTCCTACCTCGGCCCGTCCACCCCCGCGGCCTCGGTCTCGGCGGCGGCGCCGGCCGCGCATGACGACTCGTCGGACGACGACGAGGAGGACGAGGACCTCGCCCTCGTCCGCAGCATCCGCGAGAGCCTACGCCTCAACAAGGCCTCGCCCGACGACGCGGGCTGCCGCGCCTCCTCCTCGGAGCCGCGGCCGATCTGCGTCTGGCCGCCGTCCGACACGGACGACGACGATGAGGAAGACCTCGAGACGCTCCGCGCCATCCAGCGCCGCTTCTCGCACTATCAATCCGGTGAGTTCGCGCGCGATCCCCGGCTCTGGACCATTGATTTCCCCTCCTCTTTTGAATCTTGGCATGCTAGTGTACAAAATTCAACACTCACATTGTCTCTGCAATTCTTGGTTCAGATAGATGCGAATCACACAATTCATGAACGGGCACGTACTCATTTGATTTACCTGATGATGCAGGCACCTCAGCTTCCTCGCCCGAGAACCTGAAACCTGAGGCGTCACTGGGGGCGCGCACCGAATGTTTTGCAAACGAACCTGATGAAGAGTTCACTGCACAGAAGGAGAGTGTAAAGGGCCTGAATCGAACCGGGTTCCCGAAAGCCGCGCTGTTATTAGTGGACGCTCTCAAGAAGAACAGAGCGTGCCAGAAGCTCATCAGAAGGAAGATGATTAACATCGAAGCGAAGATTGAGGAAAATAAAGATCTTAGAGATCGTGTGAAATGCCTGATGGGCTATCAGTTGAGCTGCCGGAAATCGGTCGGCAAGTTTCTGTGCCAGAAGGAGGATCCTCGTGTCAGATTGATTACCTCCATGAAACAAACTGCTCAGGGTGCAAAGGTAATGTATATGCAGCTATGCATTCAGTGTTGCATACTATATGTCATTGCCTTAGGATGTAAAGACCACTTTGAACTGCTGGTATAGTTCCTTGCAATGTAAGTTCTGTGAGGAATCCAGCCTAAAAATGATAATTTCACTCTCGGCCCAGATTTAATTTTAAAACGTAGGTCTAAATTCATATACAAAAATGGAAATGCGCAAGCCTATACAGATATATTGGTAAATACTGATATAACTGGAGTATGTGCATGTTCCACATTGGCATGCAAGTCAAAAATGGGGGGGGGGGGGGCATAACAGTATCACTGCTTATAAGCATGTCTCTGAGATCGTATGATGTGTTTTATTGGAAACACAAAACATATCAATTTAATTAATCAGTTGTCATCATACTATTTTATACGAATGAAACTTGTTGATGTGCCATTTTATTTTGTAATGTCTATTTCTCTTATATTCTCCAAACTACTATTTCTCTTTTGTAATGAGAATATTTTTGTCATCAAAATAGAATATGTTTTTCTCATTAAAATGAAGATGGTATTAATCTTCTACCTCTTAAACCCTGAGGATGTTGTCTTATTCTCATACCGTATTGTCGGATATGCAAGCATCATTGTAACATATGTCTGCTTCCGCTTAACTTTTAGATTTTCTTGAACCTTGGACTAAAGATTCTTATGAAAGATAAATCTATTTGGTGCAGAATAAACCTAAGAAGATGCCTGCATTATTTCTAGGCCCAGCAGAGAACCTGCATGTTTCGAAGTACAAAATGGTGCTGAAACAATTCCCAATGTCACTTCAGAAGCGACCATGGTTGGATGCAGAGAAAGATAAACTTGCGAGAGGAATAAAGCAGCAATATCAAGAAACATTGATATTGGACTCCATGAATAATGGAAGGTAAAATCAAATTCTTAATTATTGGCCCAACAGGACATCTTTTCCCCTCATGTTTCAGTCATAGGATTTAGTTAACAAACTATATGTTGTTCAGTTTTTGTCGATGATTGTTTTATGCTTAAAGTGTATCAAAGCCATATGTTAAGATGCAAGTTAGTAGTCACCCTGTTTCTCAATGATGCAGCCTGCTAAATGATTTATTATTAGTGTTTGAAATATACAAAAGACTGAATATCTGCCAGTTAATGAATTTGGCAGTTTGTTGCTCAAGCAATTTGTTCTATTGAAGTATTTGTTTTTCTGTAAAAAAGAAATCTATGTTTGATGCCAACCTTAGGATTGTTGTTCTGCAGTGCCATTGGTGACTTCAATGCTGTTGATATGGCATATGCACTGACGAATGCTGCCAGCAATTTTGATGTGACTCCAGAAAGTCTCAGATCGGTTCTTCCATTAATAAACTGGGATAAAATTGCTGCTATGTATCTACCTGGTCGATCTGGTGCTGAATGCGAATCAAGGTACTTTAGTACTTACTACTTCCATTAGTAACCTGTGCTGCATGTTCTTTGTTTTCCTACAACCTGTATCCATTTTTGTGAGATGTTCATTCTTACAGGATTCTTATTTCATTTGACCAGGTGGCTAAACTGTGATGATCCATTGATTAATCACAATGCCTGGACTGTTGAGGAAGAAAAAAGACTTTTATTCATTGTGCAAGAAAAAGGAATGTGTAACTGGATTAACATTGCAGCTACATTGGGTACTCAGAGGACTCCTTTTCAGTGTCTTGCTCGCTATCAACGAAGTCTCAATCCACACATAATTAATAAGGCCTGGACAAAAGAGGAAGATCTCCAACTTAAAGCTGCTGTTGAGACCTTTGGTGATAATAACTGGCAACTTGTATCAACTAGCCTAGATGGTCGCACTGGCAGTCAATGCTCTAATAGGTACTCCATAATATGTGATTCTTTTCCTCTTTCTTTTCCCCCCTTTCTATTAAGTGTAATTGATTGCTTTCGTTAATTAGGTAGATAATTTATGTAGTTTCATTGGTCTCAGTTTAATTGAACACTATTTTACATCTGACTTTTCTAGGTGGAGGAAAACCTTGCACCCGGAAAGGACCGGGCGGGGGAGGTGGTCTTTGGATGAGGACAAATGCCTCATGGTAGCTGTCAAATTATTCAGGTCTGGCAGCTGGAATAGGATTTCTCAATTCGTTCCTGGTCGCACACAAAGTCAATGTCGTGAGAGGTAATATAGTTTGAATACTTTAGATTATTAGACTTTGCCATCTGATGCTAATGTGAGATCTTTCTTTGTAAGCAGGTGGAAAGATGTTCTTGATCCAAGTTTAGATCATGGGGAATGGCGGCCCGAAGAAGATTCAAAGTTATTGGATGCAGTATCTAAGCTTGGAACTAAATGGTCCAAGGTTGCTAAGCTAATTCCTAACAGGAGTGATAATATGTGCTTGAGGTAAAGATCTATTTTTTTTCCTGATTTATCATGTTAGCATGAGGTAAAATTATTTGCTGCTGTATCTAATATTCATGACGAAGACAAAATTTATTGCTAAACACCTTTCCATTGTGAACTGCAGCCGATGGAGACGACTTTGTCAAGATAAATTGCCTGCGCTACAGGCAACCAATCAAATAAAGAAAACTATTTTTCAATCCAATTTTGTTGATAGAGAAAAAGAGCGACCTGCAATTGGCCCTGGTGACCTAATAACACTTGTGCACTCCCAAAGTGACAGACATGACGAGAACACTATAAGGTAATATACTTGCAAATTCCACTAGTAGTAGCGTCCTTTGTGTATCATGAAAAATGTGAAAAAAAAATATTCATATGTTTTCCTCAGTCCCAATTTATCGTCATGGATAACCCACAAGCTAATGATGTCTTTGTTATGCTGATGCCAATACAACACCCCCGCGTGCAGTTCAAAGAGGAAACTATAATACATTACATATCTTGAATTAAGTCGTCAATGGATCCTATCCCTTCCCTTGTGTGTGCTCACTGTTTTGTGCCATACTTTCTCTTGCAGGGGTGGATCCAAAAACCAAACAGAAGAGATTGTGACTGTGTCTGATGGTCTCGAGAATTCATCTAGGGGTCGTATCAGATCCAGAAAGAAGAAATCTACACCTGAAAATACTGTAGGTGTGCAAGAGATAATGAGGGGATGTGTCTCTGTGGATACTGAGGCTGTCTCAACAGAATTGAAGGGTATTATCGGCACTGATATCCAAGCAGGAGAAAATGGGATGAGGGAACCTGTCTCTGGTGGTGAAGAGAGAGTAGTCAAGAAGAGGAGGCGTAACAACTCTGTTGGCAATGAGAGAGCTGTCAGAAAGAGGAGGGGGTTGGATTCTGTTAGCAATGAGGGAGTTGTCAGAGAGAGGATGAGGGGATCTATCCCTATGGATAATGAAGCTGTCCCAATGGAATTGAGGGGTAGTATCAGCACTGATATTGCGGCAGGAGAAAATGGAACGAAGGAACCTGTCTCTGTTGGTGAAGAGGGAGTAGTCAAGAAGAGAGCTAGGCGCACCAACTCTGTTGGCAATGAAGGAGCTGTCAGAAAGAGGAGGGGATCGAAATCTGTTGGCAAGGAGCAAGTTGTCAGAAATAGGATGAGGGGATCTATCCCTATGAATAATGAGGTTGTCCCTACAGAAACGAGGGGTATTATCGAAGCAGGAGAAAATGGGATGACGGACCCTGTCTCTGTTGGTGAAGAGGGAGTAGTCAAAAAGAGAACGAGGCGCACCAACTCTGTTGGCAAAGGAGTTTTTACAAAAATGAGTGGACCGAATTCTGTTGGTAATGAGGGAGGTGCCAGAAAGAGGATGAGAGGATCTATTCCTATGGATAACGAAGCTGTCCCGACAGAATTGAGGGGTATCATCAGCACTGATATCGAGGCAGGAGAAAATGGAATGAGGGAACCTGTCTCTGTTGGTGAAGAGGGAGTAGTTAAGAAGAGAACTAGGCGCACCAAATCTGTTGCCAATGAGGGGGCTGTCAGAAAAACGAGGGATTCTGTCTCTATTGAAAATAATGGTGCTGTTACAAGAAAGAAGAGAGCATCATCAAGGTAGAACTTCTTTAGATATATTTTCTTTTAGAGTCTCTGGTAACATTTACATTGGTTTTCTCATCGAGTCAAGTAACATCAAGAGTGTCTTTTTTCGTCGTGTGAGCAGGAAGTCTGCTGAAAATAGCTTGGTGGCAGACGGTACGGCGATTGCTATCCCTGGTTTGGACCTTCCAAATGTGCCTTCTGAAGAAATAATCCTTGAAGCCGGAAACCTGAATAAGGGGAGAAAGAAATCGACCCCAAGGTATATCACATTAGTTATCTTGTATCTTTACTTCTTTGGGTGCATGCATATAACATTAAGGTGATGGGTATCAGCTGCTTATTTCACTAAATATTTCCAATCCTGTTGTTCACAGACCCAAGCAGATAAACATGGCTGAAGGGGATGCCAATAAACACTCCACATCTGTGCGACTTGCCACTTGCCTTTCTTTTGCCCGGATGAATGGAACCGGCAGGAGCAAAACATGAGGGAGATTGGGGTATAATAAGACCGTCAATAGTTGCAGTGTGCCACGACCTTATATGTGAAAACTGGGTATGAATTTCAATATCTGGTACAAAGTTTACAAACTGTTGCTTTTTCTGCTTCTGTATAGTAGTGGTGACATATTTGCTTGCTCTCTGTGACTGCAGAAAACAGTCCTTGAAAGGATTATATTTCTTCTATCCAGCCTGATGGAGGTAATCCTTTCCTGATGGATTTGTCGAGACTAACCTTTGAGACATGAAGAACAGCTAAAATGAGTTGCAGATGGTATACCTGGTATGCTCCAGGCAGTAAAATACCAACTAGCAGTATTCAGGAGAAATGTTCTTATCGTCTTCTCTGTTTAGGATGGTGCCCAATAACTAGAAGCCCATCAGGCACTGTGCTTTGCGCAGCTGCGATGAACGGATGATATTAGAAGCTCCGCAGCAGATTCCTTTACAGAAGGTCTCGTTTTAGCCACTTGGAGTGTGGTTTCATACCATAATTAGATTATTTGATGGATGCATTACCTTGCTGCTCGCTCTTGTGCAGGAGTCTTGTTCAACACAGAAGCAGCTCCCCCTGGATCCCACTTTTATATGCCAAACTTGTACGCTATACACAGGGAGTTTTTAGTGCTTTCAAAGAGATTCGTTTTAGCTTTTGTTTAGGCATGTAATGGACATATGGCTTGCTTTATGCAACAGCTTTTTTTAGAGAAGAAATTATTCCCCAATATTTAATTGGGGAAATAAAGTGGCTCGGAATGAAATTGACTTGTCCCTTTGGTGGCCTCACAAGTCGCTTGGTACCGGATTTTCAGCTGGTCAGTGACGGTTCATTGATTCTACATTACGCTTGTGTAATGAATGTACGTGGTTTGTACTAACTTGCATTCGCATCCTCTGGCGTTTACGCAACTTGTATCCCCGTTGCCACTAATTTGAGGGACATTCATTGACACTTGCGGTCCGCATATCGATTTGCTTTACTGGTCAGTGGGTCTCTGGCCACTGGCCAGCGGTAACCGTTGCAATATGAAGCGGGCATATACCGGTGTCGCTAGTTTTCATTCACAATTGCGACTGCTTTGCTTGAAACTACAGATTTGTGCGAAATTTAAATACCTAGAATTTCCATGCCCTTTTTTCCGTACTCCTTGTTTGATACCTTGTTCAATGCATGAGCACATCGGGAGCCAACCACATCAACAAGTGATACATTCACAGATGCGTGTCATCAGAAAACCTCCTCCAAGCGAGTCACAAATGCAAAATCTCTTTATACAGCCATAAATCGAATGTACAGGGAGTCAGTTTCTGGGAATAGCTTGTTGGATTTTTATTTTGTAATAACCTTATGGCAAATTTGTCTAGAGCACACTGAGAAAGCGTGGCATTACCTATGACACACTGTCAAAGTCGATTTCGTCCGAGACACACTACGATTCTCTAACAATTGTCTGTGACACACTTTTAACCGTTTAACAATTAACTTCAACTTTTTTATCTCAATACTTAAAATATATTAGGACTTAAAACTTTCCACAAATATACATTATTGCATTGTCTATCATTAGAAAATAGAGCTAGATTTTTTTTTTTGATTGTGGTATCGTTGGTTCATTGTTTTAATATTTAATGTGTCGAGCAAACCATACAAAGAATCAAAAAAAAATCTAGATCCACATTTCAATGATAGAGAATGCGATAACGTATATATGTACCAAGTTTCAAGTCCTAATGTATTCTAACTATTGAGATAAAAAAAGTTAAAATTAATTGTTAAACGGTTAAAGTGTGTCACAGACAATTGTCAGAGAATCGTAGTGTGTCTCGGACGAAATCGATTTTGACAGTGTGTCGTGGGTAATGCCACGCTTTCTCAGTGTGCTCCAGACAAATTTGCCTAACCTTATATATAACGAATGCATCCACATTACAAGAAACAGCTAAAGCCTGCAATAAATATGAATTCTCAAGAATCGAACGAATGACCATGAGCGCTATATATATGAACTGCCATCTGTGAGTGAGCGACTAGAGCCCTTGAGCAAAGTCTCTACAAATATATTCACCTAAGTTTCAGCCAGCTGGTTGCTACAAGGCATGTAGCAACCTAAAGCTCTTCACATAATCATGGCCGCTGGCGGCTCGTATCCGCTCCTGTGTGCCTTCTGCCATGTCCACGCAACCCTGAGGCTCTCGTGGAGGTCGGTGTGCTGCGCCGTCCAGTTCAGCTCCCGGTTTATCTTTGCAGGGTCACTGTAAACTTCTGCATAGTCGCCTGGTCGGCGGGGGAAGTAGTCGACCTTAATATCGACTCCGGTTGCTTTCTTGCACGCCTCCACAAACTCCTTCACTGAGCGACCTGAGCAATCGAACAGACGAATATGTATTAGCTCAGCAAAACTGTAACATAGACAATGTAGAATTTTGAGTCTCTGTTTTCATCTGAAAAGAGCATCAGTGATCTGAGGATGACCTTTTCCAGTGCCAACATTGTATATGCCGACTCTGCCTTTTTCTGCCTTGTTGAGCGCCTTCACATGGGCGTCAACCAGGTCAGTGACATCAATGTAATCTCTTACACAGGTGCCATCAGGTGTTTCGTAGTCAGTACCTTTAACCTGTAGTGGCACGAGCTACTAATCAGCGAGGTTCTATAAGCCAAATATCATTTTAATATCAAAGGCAATAGGCTACAACTACAATGCTTCCAACTGTCTTTAGATCTGAAAATCACAATGCAAAGATCAGTTGATGTACCTTCAAACCTGGAATTACCCCCAGGGCAGCATCAAAGCATGCGCCAGATATACGACCATGCTCACGCAATTCAGGTCTAGGAGCCTCACCCAGCCTCCCTCCTGGATCAGAACCAATGACATTGAAGTACCTAGTAGCGTGAGGTTACTTGTCAATAACTCGTCATTCAAATAACAGTTTGAGAAAGATATTTGAAAATTATTAGTGATCAATGCCAACCTTAGAATCATCACAGCCATATCAGATTTTTTGGATTTGGAAAAATCCAAAATTATGTCCTCTGCCATCTTCTTGGCCTTACCATATGGGTTGATAGGAAGCTGCATAACAATATTCATAAGAAACCTCGAAAATTTAACTCTCCATGAATGACATCCTAAAAGCGTTCAATTTATTTCAGACAGAATGAAAAGTTTACAGAAGCAACTGCAGACCTGCGGAGTTTCTTCAGTGATAGGCATCTTTTCAGGCTCTCCATAGGTAGCGCATGTGCTGGAGTAGATCAGAGTTTTCACATTGTGTGTTGACATAGCTTCCAGCACCACCAAAGTGTTTGCAGTGATGTTATGATAATATCTGTTGAAAGAGTCTCAGTATCATGCGCAGGTAGGAAAGTCAAGAAATAACAGGAGGCTTATAAAAGCAAAAGTGTTGTACCTTAGAGGTTCGAGTGTGCTCTCACCGACATAAGCAACAGCAGCAAAGTGCATGACAGCATCAAATGCATTTTCTGCAAATATTCTACTAACCTAATATATGTTAAGGAAATGAAATCTAAAAAATCTTCAATGCTTCGAATTGGGACCTTCTTAAGTGAAAGACTGTCGTACAGAACTAGTATAAATTCAAATAGGAACGATATCAGGATACAGCTTTTGGATCGCCTAAATCAGCCTGTATGAATTGCAATCGCCCAGGTTCTGGAAACAAGTTCTGAAGAATCTTGATTGCACCAATATTTCCTCTTGAAAGATTATCCTGAAGGAACCAAAGTGTGTAAGCATTATATGATTTTATAACTTAGAATAACGCCAACTGAGCAAGAAACTGAAATGGGAAGTTGTGAAGAAAAGAAATACCACTATGGTGACTCTGAATGAGTCTTTCAACAGCCGGAGAGCTGCGTGTGAACCGATATAGCCAGCACCACCCGTCACTAGCACGTGCGTCACTCCAGGTTCATGGATAGAGAACTGGGCACATGACAGTAGTGAAGATTCAACTATCAGCGATTTGAACTCAAACTATAGGTGAGGAGATACTTCTAATGGAACTGGAACATATCTATATTTGAAGGCAACGCTATAATCAACAAAGTTTACAGTCACTACTTTTAGTAGCACTCAACTTCAACTTCGCTCCAGTCAAATGGATCCAATTATAGACTGCTCATAAAGCGTCAGAGGCTTACTTACCACACTGGGAGGCCTCCGGTGGCAGGGCGGCTGGGTGAGCATGACGACGCACATGGCGGTGAGGAGCGCCGCCATGATGATCTTGCTTAGGTACCGCGGCTTGCGCTTGGGGTCGGAGAAGTCCATTATTTCTGCAATCGAGCAGCGGTTCAGTAACATGCACGCACACAGCAGAAGTTCCAAACAATCAGTTGAACATCAGAACGAATTTGAACCGACACAGCTGGAAAATGTCCCCAAATTTTGAACCGCAAATGGTGCACACCAAGCGTTGGTCCAATTCAAGAAACCGAAGCATCCAGAGTCAGATTGTCACCTACCCAACTTCACTCATCATCCTACCCCTTTGTCGGTGCAGCAATTGTGTTGCTCCAGAAATAACAATGAAGGCAATAATCTGAGAGAGTGAGAAGGGAACCTGAGAAGGACCAAGATCTGGCCGGCCTCTGCTGCGGCCTGTTCCGGTTGGTGGGCAGCATCTCGAAGAGCTGCAGCGCCGCACCAACCTCGAACAACCACTCTTCTTGAACCGTCGAAAGGCGCAAAGATTCCCACCGATTCTTCCACGACTTGGGAAGCAAAGCAAAAGGATGGCGCGCGCCGCCTTGAGCGCCCCGAGCGCCGTCCGAGGAGAAGAGGAGGAGGGAGCAGACACAGCAGCCCCGCCTCGGCTCGGCTCGGCTCGGCAGATCCAAGCGGCCCGCCTCGCAGCAACAATAACCCGGCACCAACCCTTTACAGCTCGCCGCTCGCTCGCGAAAGGGCAAGGCGACGGCAGATCGCGCGCGTTCGGGTCGGGTCGGGGGGGCCGTCGGAATCGGCGCGTCGGGGACACGCACGCGGGCGCGGACACACGGAAAGCGCCGCGCGCGGGGGGAAGAAACAAAGGTGGCGGCTTTCGCTGCGATTATTGCACCCACGACCCGGAGCGGCGCGGGACAGGGTTGAGTGGGGAAGGGGAGGGGAGGGGAGGAGGAGATGAGGAATGGAAGGTTGCCGCTGTTGTGTCGCGTGGAGTAAAATTTGGTAAGATGCCGCGTGACTGACTGACCGCGTTCGGCAGGTGTCGTCGCGAGCAGAGTACTACCAACCTCAGTGCGAGTGACTCTGTGAGCCAGGGGTCCTCGCTGCTTGCTGTCAGCCTCTCGTGCGTTCGAGTTCGTTGAGCTTTTTTTTTTTTTTCTCAAAGGTGGAGGACGAGGAAGACGGAGGCTGCGGGCTGGCTGCAGCGGTGTGGCGAAGTGGGGCCCGCGGAGATGGGCACGGCTAGTGGCGCACTGCGCGCGGTGGTCGGCTCGGGAGTCGGCGTCGACCGGCACGCGGCAACGGGCGGGGTGGAAAAAAGCGGGGCACTGACGACGCGGATCTTGGTGGCGAGATGCGATATTTTTTTACGCGCGCATGGGTAGTTGGAGACTTGGAGGGTTGTTTCGTCGCCGACGACGATGGGCGCGGCCTGGATGTTGCGCAATCTACTACAGTAGTACGGTCACCTCCTTTCTTGCATACTTTCGTTTCCTGTAAAACCTGAGTCCTTTTCCTAAAATTATTCGTTTCCTCAGCTACGTAACGAATTCCAAAGCATACACAGTACTAATTTCTACACATCTCCTCTGCTAATTGCCTAATCGAATGACACGTAGGAGTAATTTCTATCAACAGGGCAGAACACATGGGGCCATGATACGCTGCCGAGTGCTAATTGAGGTGGCAGGGTCTGCTCATCACGCTGTCATGTACGTGCACTTCAGTTTGTTCATATTTTGCCCATCACTTTCACGTTTCTCGTTGCTTCCTCCGAGTGAGCGGAGCCAGCTACCTCTGATCTATCCCACCCGCCAGTGGCCCATTAAACTGGAACTGGAGTAGTGAAATAGAACAAATTCGTCACAATAAACTGCACCGAGAAGGTACGGAATGCCACTTGTCCAGAAACGTGTTGAAAGTACATAACTCAATATCTCCAGTTTTTACAATTGTTGGCGTTTCGACAATGAGTTTTGTTCCTTTTTTAATTAAAAATTCAAAGAAATAACTTTTTTAATCGATCCAGGATTTTAGCCACCCGCCACTCTACCTATCGGCTATCGACCATTTCTCAACCTATATCGCTTATTGCATGTCTTGGTTCTGTTTTTTTTTTTTTTTCTAAGATCTTTGACGTAAACAATCCTGAATGTGAACTGAAAAAGGACAAACCAAGTAGGCAGGATGCCATGTACTTTGATATTGATCAGCCACCTAAATCAGCGCCACCGACTGATGCTCACTCGTCTCCGTATGCTCAGCCAAGCTAGCTGCAACATGCAAAATAACATAAATTAAGAACGCCAACAAGGACTAAAGTTGACTGGCATGAGGCATGCTCTGGGAAGCATGTGCATGACAGACGACAAACACGTCGCCCCTCTCGCATATGCTACTAGCAAATAGGAAAAGGATTAGCATTTGATTATTCCCCCAAAGAGTGTGTCTCAATTATTGGCATCGCCACCTAACACTCCATCCTTAAACTGTCCAGCAAGGTACCAAGACATGCTCGCTCCGGTCAATATTATTGCTTACGTGCGAAGAAATTTCTTGTATGTGCATGTTATTGGAGTAACGAATAAGCAGCCGTATGTGATCCATTTTTGGGTATGTCTGCGGTTGTCGTACTATGCAGTAAAATCTAGTTAGTTACACGTGTATTTTTTTCACCTCTGGTGTGACTTTTACTGTCAAAATAAATTAAATTAATAGTAGAATCTTAAAAGAACAATTGTCGGAGAACTGAGAACACTTTTGAAATTACCAGAGTACGGCAGATGCCCGGATATTGCATTTGAAACGGCTAAACTGGATTGGCGGGATGGCACAGCCCGGCCTTTTTTTTTTTGGTGCTGTGGACATTTGTAGGGACATAATAGGCCCAGCTTATAGAGGTCCGAAGAGAAAGGGCCCGCAAACAGTTCTGATTGCAAGAGCCTGATGAGGACCAACTAGATCATAACGGCCTGATGAGGACACGGAAAGAAGCCAGAAACGAAGAAGGCCTAGCAAGCTTGGAAGCCTTGGATTGTAATAAACTAAGCCAAGCCCAACCTATAACCATGCCGAAGGAATATAAATTATCATGACGACCCAAATAAATTCCCCTAATTCCTTTTCCTTTACAGGTAACGAGACACATTCAATAACCATAAGCATTTCCATTAACGCCTTAGTTTTTGATATTTTTATGAGTTACACATGCTTACAGGGGCGGAACTAAGTCGTAGTGGGTGGGTGCCGCTCCACAGCAAAAGAAATTTTCAAAGAGTATATAATTATGCACTTACAATGCCAAAAACACAGGCTTGAAAAGTTCTAAGAGACGTCCTGCACCATCCTTTGCTGAGCTCTAGCTCCGCTATTGCATGCCTAGGATAGGCCTTGGAGCTTTTGTTCAGAATTTGGAATACATGAGTTTGCTTTGGGTCTATTTTGTCGAAAAAGTTCGAGGCTCGCGAGCTGCTTGAGCTCGGCTCGTCTACAAAACAATCCGAGCTCAAGCTTGATCCCAAGCTCGCGAGCTTTTCACGAGCCGAGCTCAAAAATATGGACAAGGCTCGGTAGCTTGGGAACTCAAAACAATTTTGTTGCCTTTGCCTCCTGATTCCCTCTCACCAATTCAATTTTTCACATCAAAGAGAATATTACCATTTAAGAGTATTAAATAAAGTCTAATTACAAAACCTTTTTACGGATGGGGCCTAATTTACGAGATGAATCTAACGAGCCTAATTAATCTATGTTTTGTTACAGTGATGTTACCGTAACTATCTTCTAATCACGGCTTAATTACCCTTATTAGATTCGTCTCGCGAAGTAATATAAGGTCATGCAATTAGTTTTGTAATTAGACTTTATTTAGTACCCTTAAATGACAAAATTCAAAATAGCTAAAATGTGAGCTTGTCAGGCACTCAGGCTAGCATGGTCGAAGTCGTTGGCGGTATGATTCCCATGAGAAAAAATAAAAATATAAGCAGCCCCAAAGTGACCCTCTCCCTCTCGTCTCTCAGCCACCCCAGCGAAGGCACCGCTGTCTCTCGCCTGAGCTGCCGCAAGGAGCTGCTGGCAACAAGCGCCCTCAAAGGACCGAGGTTGCCCGTATCCCCTATCTTTCCTCCGTAGATTTTTATGATAGCTTCCTCCGCAGATTTACTTCCGACGCCATGAACTTCAAGGTTGTGTTTAGCTCTGTCCATCAGTGAATCGAGCTCCAGACGACCTTGTCGAGCCGAACTCGAGCTTTGTGCGAGCTGAGCTCGAGCTCCACCACAAGCTCGGTCGGCACCGTAACAAACCTGAACCCCTTTTTTCATGATCCCCCCAGTTTCTCGATGTCACCAGCCAAACAAACATTTTGGTCATTGTCACTAGTCCTAGCTGATCCATAGACCATAAGCATTGTTCTAGTGGAGTTTTCAACACCAGCTTTCCTTCATCCCTGAACATTCTTGTTTTCAAAGAATATGTTGAATTGATCTCTGATCCTTTTTCCCAACAAATATTCAATAGGCCACCAAACTGATTCTTATCTCAGGACTATTTCAAATTGGCAGCAGCCACAGTAATATTCAATATACCTGTTGAATCAGTGTTACAAGAGTATCTAACATCAAAATTCAATGAGAACAGTGAACTACCTTCTTTGTATATGATTGCAACTTGTCATTGTTGCTGCAGCACAGCAATCAGCTGATCAACCAATATATGTTGAGATGGCAGGGAAAGTAACAGTTTTGCGTGACAAAAGGGCATGAACTATTATCACAAGTTGATCCGGAGAATGTACAACCGCCCGATATCCCATGAGTGAATCTAAAGGGTAAGAAAAGAGAAGAAAAAAAAAACTAAGAATAATCTAATCTTATACCTCGCTATCAGTACGCTAGTCACCAGTTTGAATCTAAAAGGTTTTACAAGGACAACACAGAAAATACACTACAGCTGATCACAACTGCTGCTCTTCTTTCTTCTTTTTTTCCTTTTTTTTTCTTTACTATTTGGATCTTCTTGCCCCTGTACCTCCAGTATGGTTTCAGTAAGAGTTGTTTAACTCTGCAGGAACTGAGAATGGAGCAAGGGTATTTGAAGGGATAGGAACACCACCCCCTCGGAGAGAAACCGAAGGTCTGCTCCAGGTAGCAGTTGTTATAGCATTTAAATCGAAAAAAACCACGACGACGGTTATGTCATCATGGAAGTGCCGCCTTACCCCGCGGTCAATTTTCTTGAGGTCCGAATACCTCATCTCCCTCTTCTTCGCTGCTTCCTGCATTGCAGTCTTTACTAATTTTCGAGCAATACCCTGGTACACAAAAGTTAAGTGGCATCAAGAAAACAGAAAATGATATCATTTTGTAAAATCAACAAAGCAAAAAAATGTTGTAATAGTGGTATATGATTGTAACTTTAAGCAGTGAACTCATGATTGTTGTATCCTGTTTGTTTATAACACTCCTTGGCCTGTTCATTACTTGTTTAGGGACATTAACGTTATATACAATGCATATATTAGTTAATATTTGCAAAACATACAGAAGTACTCGATTGTGAATTGTAGTGATAACATTTCAATGAGCCACAGAAAAAAAAAATCCAGTCCAATATTTTGGATGATTTGCATAAAAAAAATTGTTGGGTGACTAGAATATTCTGGGGTGAAATTTACTTTTCATTGTAGCAGTACTATGTTTTGAAAATCAGAAGCATTTTAGAATGTAATTAACTACAAAGCCTAGCAGTACTACATTTTGAAAATCAAAACATATGAAGCAAAAAAAATGAGTAATTTAAAGGAGACATGAGACATAGACCAGTCACAAAATATCCGTTTGTTTTCCACATCGAGTGCAGATGTCAAATTTACATATGAGACTCCCTCCATTACAAATAGAGACATGTATATGCAGTCAAACTATTAAAAGTTTGAATAGCAATATCTTTCCAACAAATATTTGAGTATCATGCTTGATTTGTCTAGAAAACTACTTTCATATAATATTATAATTTTATTACTATGGAAATTGGTGACCATGGCTGCATTTTGAGACCATTTCACTGTCCAGAATAACATGTGTTGTGACTTGAGGGGGTGTATTCTAACAAAAAATCTAGCTGAGTAAACAAAGAGACATCTCAAAACGGGAAATAACTAAATTACACATGTTAATCTTAAACTCAAACACCAAAGATTCATCTGACCCAAAAATGGTCTAAAACATGAAGATTGAATATCCCAGATTATACTGGAGATGGTCTACCCAGTATCAGCAAGGAAACAAAAAAGGGGTAAACTTGCAGGGATTGCATCCCAGTGCAAATTTTTTGAATTACGTTTGCCACACACAACAGTGGACCATACGCCAATAGTAGATCAATACAAATTCAAAGAGTGTGGTTTTCACATCACAAAAGTACAACCTGTATTTTTTGAATCTTGAAAATAAAGATGATTTGGGAAAAAAAAGATTTGCAGGTTTACTTAACTCTGTGCTATATACATGATTTTCTACAGAATTTTTAGAAACCTTGCTACATGCTAGATCATCATGTTTTCTCTAATGGGGACGCCAGAAACCCTGGCTACCAATGAATCACTAAAATTGGAATGCTTAAAGACCTACAGCTGAGGAAATGCTTAAACTGGTACAATTGGGGCATGCCTTCATACAAATTACAGCCATATCTATTGCACTATTATATAAATATTATTCGTTACATCTTAAAGAAACCTTGAACAAATTAAGTGCATGATACTCTCAAATTTCTTAGTCAACAAAATACAGCCATTTACCACAACTGAATCATCAGCCAAATCATGATAAAAACACTACAAAAATCTGTATACGTAGTTTTGTACGGACAGGCAATAACACAAACTAGCACAAAGACTCCAAAGAACCAAGTTACAGCAACAAAAACATAAGATAAGAAGACATACATTTCGAGGGCTACTTTGGACAAGGTCAACTGCTTCCTGATTACTAAGATGCTCCCAGAGTCCATCAGATGCAAAAATGATGAACTTATCAGTTGGTTGTATTTGGTGTACGGTAATTGCTGGATCAGAACTGAGAAGTGGTCTCGTGAAAGATTGCGGAACACGGAACTTGCTGTGCAAGGGTTCTCTGTTGAACTCCGGTTTTTTCAGATATACATCGCCAATAGATCTTGTAATCTGCAACACATCATCATACCATAAGAGATGAACAAACCATAGAAGTAAAGAATTTCGACAAAGCAAAAATCACATGCAGAAATCTCTTATAAACACTATACACCAGAAGCAGTTGGCATGGTATTTGGGGAAAAAAAAACTAAATATCTATTGTAATGTCCAACCAAGATCATTCGAAGAAAAAAAGTTATCCTGCAAAATACAACTCTGGATGCAGTTCGTTCATCCGAGGAAATTCTCATAAGAAAATTGTATTCAACACATGTCTTATTCTTGGTTCATAACAACATTGTCATATTACTGAATCTTCGTTTTTCCTTTTTAGAAAGGAAAAGGTTGTTTCATGAAGATAGCAAAAATCATGAATACACATAAATTGCTATGCAAATAAAATTACATAGCATCATGCGAAAAATGAAATGCAACCACAAAACTATCTAACCAACATCATGTAAAGTTCAGCTACACTACACGGTTACGACAAATAAAACTAAGATTTTTCAAGTCAGAAAGATTAAATTAAATAACGTGAGCCAAAATGAATGGACAAAAAAGAAGCTCGATCTCATGCAAATCAAGTTCTGAGTTCTTAATCGCTTTATACCTGGATGATACCCTTGACACGCCAGACATTGTGCTTTAGGACCACAACATGGGGGTCATCAGGATGTGATGCCTGCAGCTCTCGCCTAACCTCCTCATAGGATGCATTGTGTTCAGCTGAGAGCTGCATCGCCAAAACCTCACCAGTTCCCTTGACGAGCCTCCCAAGAACAGCACGAGAGTCGCCGAGGTTTGCAACATACAGAGTTCCAGAGCAAACCACACCAACTAGACAGCATGACCCTACTGCCGCCAATTGAGGCCTTATTGACCATTGGCTACTAACTACAGAAATAAACCCCTCCTCAGTCGCTCGGTAAGCCTTCCGGATCACATCCGCTGACATACACTTGTGCTCAGAAGCAAATCCTGAAAAAGGAAGTTTTTTATGCAACAGCGCAAATGAAATTGGCAAGTAGTGAAAACAAATTATGGTAAAGTAACTTAAGATGCCACCTTTCCTAAATAGCTTCTAGGTTTTCTAGTAGATACTATGCACTTAACACGCCATTCCAAGCAATGATATTCCTCCACTCTATTCCAATGGAGTCAAGCACAAATTGAATAAGGCAACATTTGACCCCTCATCTAAACAAAACTGGATTTAAATTGCACACACTTTTTCTTTATAACCGTATGTAGAATAAATTCGATGTAATGCAGTCTTACAACATCACTCTACCAATGAAAACAGCTTTACACCAGAGCAATCAGCTCGACTGAGACATGGTACAATAGGATGTTTAATTACGATGAATCTAACAGCATGGTTGACTAACGTTTGATCTTAAAAAGGTATGAACTTGAGCAGCATTAGAGGCCTTACTTCTTAAATGATTGAACAGATGATCATTGATGTAGCGCGCCGTCTCCGGGCCACCATGCCCATCATAGACGCCGATGAAGGTGCCTTGCAAATCGGGCTCCGTCGCGCTCAGCGGCCCCGACTCCACCTGGCTGTGGTCCTCCAGCAGGTTATTGGCCTGGACCACGGCCATGGAGAACTCGCCGTCGACGACCTGCCCGCCGTCCTTGTACCACAGGAGCCCGTCCTGCCGCCCCGTGGCGTCCGATCCTCTGCGGGGGCGCCCGGCCGTCGACGCCGGGCCCCAGCAAGATCTCAGGTACTCCATGGCACGGGCGGACTCAGCGCCGGGATTGGGTGTTCGACGGAACACCCAATCCTTGTCGCTTCTTGGAAAATTTGGATTTTCCGGTCGCTCAAAAACCAGGCAAGAGATCTGCCGCCCAGAACAAACTGCATCCAAGCGAGTTAGGTGCCCTTACCATCGGAAGGAAACAAGCCTAAATTGGGATGGATCTGGATCCAATCCAAACCAATCCAATTGACGCCGCGTCGACGGGGAGGAGGGAGGCACGGCTGGATGGATGGATGGCTGGCGGCCGGCTATTCCGCGGCGGAAGCAGCAGAGCTTGGCGGCAGCGGCGGTTCTTCTTCTCCGGCGGCTGCGGTGCGGCCGAGGCCGGTGGGGAGCGCGGTGCGGTGCGATCGGTGTTTATCGACGGAGACTCGAGTCGAGCCAGGCGCCGGAAGCGCAGAATGATTAGCAATATACCTTTTTCTTCCAAACAAGTCATGGAAAAAAAAAAGGAGAGACTATTTCCACTTCAAACAATATAGATTTTTGTAAATTAGTTCTGGGATACCACTTAGAGTAATTGACCCGATTATAAATGTATACAAATGGACAAAAGTAGTCAAGTAATTAATTTGTTCCTATAATTGGACTGACTTATAGTCCAAGCTAGTTAGAAGTGTATTCAAATGGACAAAAATAGTCATGTATGTCCACTTGTAATAGATGTGTGTAAGAACATTGTAAACACATCAAGTAATTAATTTCTTACTAGTACTAGATTGACTTATACCCCGGTCCTATGAAAATACATGACACCTCATATTTTGATAAAAATATATGAGCAGCGGCTATAAGATGTACAATAAACATGTAAGTACATTAATAACATTTACTAAGTATATTTAGTATTTTTGTAAGTAGGACTACCCTCGGAAAAAAGAGAAGTAAAGCCACTCTCAGTGGTGTCTTTCATTTCATATTTTTTAAGTATGACACATCAACTTTTTAGTTGATGAAAGGAGAATGAAAGAGTGCACTGAGAGATGCACTTTCATTTCAGAGTTCCATAGACTGAATGAGACATTAAATTGTTGCATAGGTGTACCAATGATGATCCATTTTTTTTGCATATGAAAGGAAAAAGAGTCTCAATGCATCTTTCATTGACTTGGAAAGAGTGTCACTACCCTTTCATTCTAATGAAAGGCTTCCCTCCTCTTTCATATTAAATACCTTGTCATATCACCTATTTTGCTAATGTGTCACCTAATAAATGTCAAATGAAAGGCTCATTGAGACTGGCCTAAGTAGGACTTGAATCTCTTGCATGGTAGGGGTGGATTTGAAAGATAAGAGCCCCACTTGAGTATTCCCTTTTTGGTCTTCAATAACATTTCAATTTTTTCCTTTTTACCACAGTAATAAATATCATAAGACAACTGTTTTTTTTTTGGAGAAACGCGAGTTTGTCCATAACGAGCTGAAGCTTTCGTACTTAGTATGTTGTGCATTTACCACCACACTTAACGGTTCCCTGCTGCTGAATTAATGAGTGACTGTAATAATGATAACTATAACTAATTGTACTGTTTGGAAATGGACTTTTTGGCTTCCAGTAGTGATTTACTTGGTCAGGAAGAAAGCCGCCCTAAATATCCTGCGCTTGAACATTGCTTACAAGCTTAAGCTTTTGACCCGGCCCGTACTCGGATCCTCGTATGTTGTTGATCCTGGTCCTCCCAATCAAACGTCTACTAATTTCTTTTCAAAATCCTAGCCGTGTGGCATATAGTAACTGTTTATATATATTTCAAAAGTGAGAAGTTGGCATTGTTTAACGAAATGGCCGTACCCAAAGCGCGGCGGCCGGGCCAGCCACTTGCAAAATTTTCTTTTTACTGACTTCATCCCTGACCTCCTCCGCAGGCAGAGGCAGCCGCGAGCGATGTTCCGCGAAAATTCCGTTCCCGAAAACCGGACGCTGCGCCGAAGCGACGCCAATTGTCCCGCGCGCCGAGGCCAGATGGAGCGGGCGTGGCCATGGATGGATGGCGGCCACGCACGGTTTGGCATGGGGACAAGCCAGCTTACGCGGCGACGTCGCTACCCAACGCAGGCCGTGTCTTTGGCACATCAGCGAGCTCTGAGCTGAGATGAGCAGAGCAGTTTTGTCCCGGGCGGAAACAGGGCGCGCCGGTGCGGTGCTCGCCAACCTTTTTGTTTTGCTATACGTACGTACGTACTGCTTTCAGTTTTTGTTAGGTTGGAGTGGAGCCGCGCGCTATCCATCCCCACGAGCTTCCAAGTGGTGGCGGGATTCATCGTGCTCGTGTCACGCGGGGTTGGTGTTCAGAAATGTGCTGATAGTTCATCCAAGCCGTCGTCACGGAAACCGGCTACGACGACCCACGGGGAAGACAGACGCCGGCGTGTAGGAAGTCTCTCTCTCTCTCGTGTCGTGGTGGCAGTGCCATGAGATGAGATGACAGGGACGCGGGGATGGGGTGGGATGGGAGGCAATGCATCGATCCGGGGACCCCCTCGTGCGCGCTGCGTGGGTGGCGCTGGCGCTTGGCTTGGCGTGTCCGACGACGCATCATCCGTGCGCGCCTGGGCCTTCGGTCGGCGGCTGAGCCGTGCCTTCGCTGGTATCTGAATACGGGCCGTCCGATCGTGATCGGGTGGATGCAGAACCTGGATTCATCATTGGAGCTCTCAGGCCAGTCTCAGTGGATACTTTCATTTCACACTTTTCAAAGGTGCCACATCAGATTTAGAGTTTTCACATGATAAATAAAATGGTCTCTCTCAATGCATAATTTCATCTCACGGTTTCATAAGCAAAGTATAATATTAAATTCTTGCATTGAGATTGGTCAAAACATGTTAGGATGAAAGTTTTTGCTCTCAATGGGTCTTTCAATAAGCTTTCATATATATGAAACCGCGCCAACTTCCTTTCATTGGAATGAAAGGAACTTCTCCTCTTTTATCTTAATTGATGTGCCATGTCATCTATTTTATTGATATGACATCTTATTTAATGTTGATAAAATACCCATTGAAACTGGCCTAACAATACCTGCTGGTCCCAACGAAGCACCCGTGTCCTGGCAGAATTCTGCATGTGGCTCTCCGTCTCTCCGTGTGAGCGGTCATGTCCTTGGTCAACGGCTCAAGATGGATTGTACTGCTTCCCTTTGGGCATGTTTCTATATGTCTCCAGTTTCACATGGTGTGTAAGATAAATGGTCCGGTTGTTTGTTGTGTCTCGTATGGAAATAAATGATAGCGATACGAGTAGTATGCTTTGGCAAAATGTTTGTTAAGGGGTCCAACCCGTCAAGAGACGATCATCTAAATGGGACGTCCAAATTCCAAAACACTACTCATATCTAAGCTCCATTCCAAGACTTTGCTTAGGAGGGCCACAATAGAGAATAGTTGCGCCATTGTAGGTTTTTTTTTAGAGACGCGCCATTAGGTGTGCACCAAATAGGAGGGAAGAGAAAATGAAAGGGAGTTTCTCACCGTAACACTCTGGACCATAGTCTTTCACAATCACAACCCCCACAAGAGCATCATCCGCCCAAAAAATCTTCGCCCTTAAGGAGAGAGGATGACTTTGCTGTCTCACATTTTCTTTAAGTCGTATGTGAAATTAGATGACAAGGACTAAAAAGCAGAATTAGAACAAGAAACATTTCAGGTTGAGTGGTGATAGTATGGAAAGGAAAAGAGAAGCACATGGAAATCTGTTAATGAAGGTTAGATGTAAAAAAAAAATAGTGGCCTCGCGAGAAGTGTTACACATACATCAAACAGTATTTAAGGTGTCTGTTACGTAGTAATTAAAATAAACCACTCTAGAGCCACACCAAACTAAATCCATTAACCATCACCTTAGTTCATAATAAATTCCAACATTAGCACCAATGTGGTACTAAAATAATTGAACGCGCTTTACAAAAGCTGCAGAGATATTTACTACCAGATCCATCCGTGGAAAGGCATAATCATGGAGGGAATCATGCACTGCATCTAGAAAACCATCAAGGTCACCTTTCTGCTGATCCCATGCAAGGCATGAAGTACTACAGCAGATCTTATATGCAACGGGGGCAACGTGATGTGGACGGGTGGATGCATTGTTTGCCGTTGCAATTAAAGAAAGACGTTTGCATTGCTCTCGTCCCGTACATATGCAGCAGCGTGTACAGTAGTACTATGCAGATGGAAAGGCCATCGCTGGACGCGACGTTTCGAGCTTTCTAATGCATGTGAGAGAGCATTAGCCCTGTTCATAATTAACGAGTAGTAAGAGTAGCTAGTACTTGCTTTTGCACTTTTCTTTTTCAAGCGAAGTAGCATGACGTTAAACTCAAGCGTAATACGGAGTAATATAATACAACCCCAGATTACAAGGATCAATGAAAATGAAAATTTTCCACATGCTTATTAATAATTCTCATATGTGAATGTTGAGTAAACTAATTAAACCTGGGAATGGATCTAACTCCATAGAGGAATATTGACAGTTTTTTTTTACCATCAACGGGGAAGAGTATCCTGCTTGTTTCATTGATGGGTCGGGCACGAATCTCATTCATCAATGATTACATGAAATGTGTGGCAGTTATATTTAACTTTAATTTGTAATCCGTTCAGTTAATTGATCCATTTTTCTTTTGTCACAAGTGTTCATTAAGTATATTCTTCCTATCAGGGGCGGAGCCAGGGTGGTTCCATGGTGTCACATGACACTAATGGCCACCTGCAGTCTATGAAGAAACTCGTGTGTGTATGTTCATTAGCCATGGTGACACCATGAATTAAATGGAGGTGACACCATTGCTTGATTTTTCTGGCTCCGCCCCTGCTTCCTATTTTCGTTGATTCACACTTACTTTGCAGCAAGGAAATCAAGAAATTATTGTGGTGGGAAGAAAGTCAGCTGCGTGATTTTCTTGAAACACAAATTTCAATCGAGCAACAGTAAGAATAATTACTATAGAGCGATCGAGTTCTCACCGGAGTTTGGAACGGAGCGTCGGATTATCCATGGTGACGAACGGTGGCGCGCGAACAATTGGTACGGGGGTTGATGTCCCCTGTTCAAAGCAGGGAGGACATTGTGTGTTGTCCTAATAATAATTAATAAGAAAAGTGGTATGAGCATCATTGCCCAGCCAAATTCGACGAGACAACCATACGAGATCACACGTAAGTGAGCATATTCACATAAATGAAATCTGAAACAGCGGAAGAATTTGGTGGCACAAATTCTGAAGCATGCAAACCCGCCGGGCGATGATCGGTACTTATCTGTCCGTACCCTGTCGACCTCGCATCTGGACGAGTAATTTTCTTTTCCACACATGGGATCAACGAGCACCATTCGTCTTTTGAGAGATGGGTGAACGCGTCGATCAAGACGTCAGGTGCGTTGGTAACCATACATTTGAAGATTTGACTTTGTAGGCACCAGTAGGATATATAACTATCCTCACTGCTGCTTCGTTCGTTGACCTGGCGTGGTAGCAGTTGTACTTTACACGTGAAACCGGATCCGGTGGCGGCCGCTGCTGACTCGGAGGAACCGCTCATCGTCAGCTCATCAGGTGCAACCTGCTGCTGCCTTTTGGCTGTTTTGCAGCAGTAGGTGCAGCAGCTACAGTGTTTGCAGTTATTTTTTCAGCAGCAGCTACAGTGTTTGCAGTTATTTTTCTACAGCTGCAGCCTGCCGAACAAGCTAATGAAGAAGGATACGATTAGAGTACGTACAGGAGTACAGAAACCAGAGGAGGAGGAAACGTTCGCCGTCTTCCCGTCACGAGGCTCCTCCACCTCCTTTTCCGCGCACGTACGTATGTTCCGTACGTGACAGCGGCTGCGTAGTTGCCGTCCACGGTCAACCGGCGGAGAGCCAGCTAGCCGCGCCGCGATGCCCCGAACGTAGCTTCCGATCGACCTCTCGACGCCACGTGAGGTGATAAGAATATCTAGCCGAGTCCAAGCTGTCGGATCGAGCGGTCGAGGTCCAAAAGGCTCCTTCCTGATAGAAAACGCGGCGCGGATGATGGAGAGATTGCCGTGCGTGCGTGCGTGTGCGCACACGAGCGGCGGTCGTGGAATGAATCGTTCCAGTGCGGGAAGCAGAGCACACGGGAAAGAATAAAGCGCGTCGGAAAAGGCCCCCGTGCATTCACATGCGGCCGAGGCCAGTAGTCAAACACCCTGGCCGCCCTGTACTGCGGCGGGCGACCGCGTGGCAGCAACTGGTGCAGGCTCGCCTAGCCGGAGCACGCGCGCTCGCTTGCACTTTGAGTAGAGCACGGGCAAACGGTTAAGATTATTCCCAGCCCAGCCAGACTCTCGATTACTATAGAGTAGAGCACAGGGGAACGCAACACCACCCATCATAAGATTCTCTCGGCCACGGCTCACGGCACCGCGCACACACCGCGCGCGCGGGCTGGCGAGACGCCGTGCGCGTGCACGCACGAACGCAAGGTGATCCGGAACGGCTGCATGCCTTGCGTGAGCGTTGATAATCTCAGGAGATCGTCACGCCGTCATGCATGTCAGCTAGGCGGCTGATCAACAACGTACCAGTGGGTTAATTTGACCCTCCGATACGTACGTACAGCTGCGGCTTGGCGATGAACTGATGACGTACGTGCCCGGATCCTAGCTTATCATCTGCTGACTTTGTTCGCGCCAAGTGATTTCAATATTGTTTTTTACACCAAGTGTTTGTATATCCCTGATTGCTGCTGATCACAAGTAAGTGCTGGCCAGGTTCAGAGCCCACCGTTAGACTTTCAGCTCCTGAGGTATATATAACAACGCGCGGCCGCCGGTCGAACTGGGCAAAGTCAATCCTGCTGATGATGATGACCAATCTTAGGCTCGAACGATCGTGAAAGCGGCACACACACGCGCGTTCTGTTCGGCGACCCAACGCTGTGGTGCTCGATGCCACCGTGGATGCAAGGGAAGAACGACCACGTATCAACCCGACCGGAGAAGCCATGCGCACTGATCCACTCTGCACACCGCAAGACGAATGTGACATGTGGTTGGGTTCTGAGCAAACGTGTGCAAGGCTGACAATATTTTCGTCACCAGTGTGTTAAAAAAATGGTTAAAATGCAATCATACAACTGCATGGTTCACTGGATGCAGGGATACGTTCGACGCCATGGTGTAATCCGATGACAATAGAAGGGACACATCTTCCGATCTGATCGCCCAATTGAGCGGGATCAACGTTGGGTGGGAGTCGTTTCAACCCTGCAGATATTTCTAGAGGAAAAAGCAGTGAACTCACCATTTTCTTCAACGACCGTTGATTCTGCCTCCACCTTGCCTCCCCTTTCGCGCACCAAAGATCTCGGCAATGCTCTTGATGCTTGATGATATCGTCGATAGGGGGCATATGCCCCTACCCACAAGTCACATGCTTTCATTGAAAAGAAAATCATGAGGATGATGTGTAATCGCTTCCCACATCGGTTATGGAACCATTAGGTTGGATCTTTCACTCACGGATGATAATGCACTTTATACAATGAAGTCTGACGATTTAACAGCCTTGTCGAAATTAGCAGACTTCTTCGCAAAAAAAAACCAACTTCACGCCTAATGTTTCAATATTGTTTTTACATACTGTTTACATATCGGTCTTTGCTGCTGATCGCACATAAGTGATGCACGGGATCAAGCTTGAAAGCGCGCAGCTAGATTTTCCGCTGCTAAGATAACAACGCGTCGCCGATCGAACTGTGGGCAAAGTCGATTCTACTGACGATGATCGATCTTAGGCCCGTGAAAGCAACACACGCATGCATAAGGTCAAACGCTAACCTGGATCCGTACTGATCGACTCGAGAACATGTCATACGGTTCTCCAGTACAGCCTGCTGGGGAAGATGCTAACTACAGGTTTTATGATAAGCTCGGTAGAGAAAATTTTCAATCCGCCTATATGTATCAGGCAAAAGGTCAACGCACATGTCGAGATTGGAGGATCAACTAGCAATTTCGATGTACCTTGTGCCCACGTGTGCCTACTTGGTCGTGCTGGCCGTTCGAAAAGGCCAGGCCCGCGCATATGCACATGCGGCCGAGGTCAGTAGTCAAACACCCTGGCCGCCCCTAGGGGTGGGCGTTCGGTCATACCCGATGTTTCAGTTCGGTTTTTTCGGTCTTTTTAATTTTCGGTTATCTAGAATTGCTACCCGAAATGACAACGAAAATTTGGGTATCCGACAACTTTGGGTACCTAAATTTCGGTTCGGTCTTCGGTTATACCCAAACTACCCAAATTAGCATTAATTTTCAGAGAAAAAATGAAATAAACTTGATTATACTCAAAATACACTATGCAATCAATTTGATAATGAGTTACCATTATACGATAGGAGAAACATGAATATGATGAATGAGTAACAAACGATATTATGTGACCATGGTTTGAGTCTATGTGTTAAATCCTACACCATCATACTAATTTGGGTAGTTTGGGTAGTTCGGGTACCCAAGGGTACTACCCGAAATTGAACAATAAAATTCGGTTACCTAAGTCTAGTACCCAAACAAGTACCCGAAGACCGAAATTCCGGTTTTTTGGGTCTCGGTCTCGGTTTTTTCGGTTTCGGTGTTTGGGTATCGGTTTTTTTTTCCTACCGGGCGGCGGTGGCCGCAACCGGTGCAGGCTACAGGCTAAGCTAGCCGGAGCACGCGTGCGCGCTTGCGCTTTGAGTGGAGCACGGGCAAACCATAAGATTCTTCTTCCCAACCCGCCGGTCTCTTTTGGATCGGGTCCTCTGCAGTGTAGCACAAAATTCAGGCTACTGTAGCGAGGGAAACAGTAATTTGTGAGAGGACACACAGTAGCCTGAATTAACACTGTAGCGAACACTGTTGGAACAGTAGATGCGGTTACTGTAGCAAATTTGTTGCACTGTCTGCGGGTGACTGTAGCACTCAATCGGATCCCTCCGTTTCTGATCGGACGATGGAAGATTAGGCTGATTCCCACTACTGTAGCACCTCTGAATTGAAACCTTCAATTCAGAGGATCCCGATCCGTCTCTTTTGCGTAGAGTACAGGGAAATGTCTACGCATCACAAGATTGAGATTCTCCCGCCTCCGGCTCACAGCACGTCGCACGCGCCGCAGGCTGGCGCGCCGTCGTGCCCGTGCACGCGCACGAGCACAAGGGGACCCGCAACGGCTGTCTTCTACTAGTTCTATCACCATCTCAGGAAATTCTCATGCTATCATGAATCTGAGAGAGGCGGCTGGCCGACGAACCAGTGGGCACCGGCGGAGCCACACGAGGGCCAGCCGGGGCCACGGCCCCCCCTTGCCATTGGAAAAATTTTGAAGATGAAGTTGTATTCGTGTATTCTACGCCCAGCCGGCAACCAGCTACGTGTATGCGTGTTAAAACTGCAAAGTAATGAAGCCCAAAGTAAGGAGAACACAGGCACATGTATCTCAGTAGTTCGTGCATGCGTCTCTCGATCAGCTGTTAGCACTTAGCACCTCTCTCTCACAGGACACAAGGCAATGGAACGCTGCCGCACAAGCTCGCTCGACATGGCGATGCCTCGACCGGCTCACTAGCACCAACTCGCCTTCGCCGGCTGCCATGAATAGCCCAACCAATGGAATTGCAGCAAGGCTGCACGGAGGTTTCTTTTCTCCATCGTATTCAAATGTGGTTTGATAGTTCTTACTATGCCTGCACCTGCCGCACGGCCATGGTCGCTTATTCCGGCCTTCTTGACTTCGAGTTGTGGAAAGCAACTAGCAGGCGATCGATTAGCAGGTTATTTTACTTCCAATCCCAAACCTAACATAGTTTTGCATCTAGAATACGCTTGCGCCTTGCGGCTTGCGCTAGTACTGTTCATGGCCCCTCCTATGGTTCATGGCTGGCTCCGCCACTGCCAGTGGGTTTATTTGACAGTTCGAGTTCGAGGCTGCTTGCAGCTTAATTGGCGATGAACCCGTGATCGATGTTGATGTATTGAGGATATAGCTTATCTGCTGACTGCCAAGAGTTTTTAAATATTTTCTTTACAGCAAGTCAGCAAGCGTTTGTCTGTATATGATCTTTGCCGCTGATCACACGTAAGTGACGCGCCGCTGGATTTTCCGCTTCTAACAAAATAGCAACGCGCCGCCGATTCAACTAAGTCAATCCCGCTGATGGTCGATCTTAGGCTCATGAAAGCAACACCGTGCATAAGAGCATCTCCAGCGACTCTACTTAAGCTCCTACTATATTATTACTATATTATTAGAGTTTTGAGACAAAATATCATCGCCAGCAGGGATTCTACTTGGGTTTTTATTTTGCATCAGTGACGGGCCCAGGATTTGAAGAATGGGTATTCAAAATATCTAAGCGCGGCAAAGAAAAATTATGCTAATCTAAATTGAATAAAAAATTGCATCAAAATTATATCGAAGACAAGCACAAATTTGATCCAAATTTGAAATTGAGCACATAGAAGCATAGAAACACTAATTGGAGCGAGTTTGGTGGGTTGGAAATAGATTATAGATGGTCTGCCACAGTTTTTGGGCTGAAAGATGGATTGATATCTATTTTTTATTTATTTTATGTACACATATACATAATACATGTTATATACATAAATACATTGACCAAAATAATGGGTATTCAACTGAATACCCATGAATAGAGCTGGGCCCGCCCCTGTTTTGCATGCCCCCTCAAATTCCATCTCTAAGCTCTCATTTCTAGGGTCTTCCAATCCTCCCTCTCATTTTGTAGGTCTCACCTTTTTTTCACAAAATAGGAGCTTCGACTAGTTTATTGCTGGAGTTGAAGCTAGATTTTGAGCCTTATTTTGCTTGTTGGCTTGAAAATGAAAGTAGAGGCTTTGTTTTGAGGTCCATTGCTGGAGATGCTCTAAGGTCAAACGCATGGCACGGTCACCAGGATCCGTACTGACCGAGTCGAGGAGAGGTTATCTTGTAGTACTTTCCTGCTGTTGTAAAAATGCTGCAGGGTTTATCAATTATTTCACACGACAAATTGTTTTCGATCTGTATAAATAGCCCAGGCAAAAAGGTCAATACACCGTCAAGTTTGGAGAATCAACGGATAAAAATAGATGTGATACACTAAGTGGTGTACCAATGATTGTAATATGCTAACACAAAATTAGATTTCTTTTCTTGAGAATACTTTAATGATATGTTTGGCTTTACAAGTCTGTTCTAATATAAAATCACAGTCGGAGTCGTGCTTTATTCTCCCTCTGTCTTAAAATAGTTGTCGCTTTAGACTTCACATCTGACCAATTGCGTAAAAAAACAATAAGATGAACGGTCAAACGTTAAAAATTAAATAACACAAATGATCAAACGTCACGTGTAAAAGTAAAAAACAACAACTATTTTTGAACGGAGGGAGTAGATCATGGTCAAAGTTGTAAAAAGAAAAAAGAAAACATACAACTATTCTCTCCATTCATAAATACGGACATGATGTTTAGAACAAGTTAACAACTAGTTCAAATTAAACTGAATTGGCTGTCCCAAAATTTTATTGAAACAGAGTACTGCTTTTTTTTTTCGTGAGGGAAAACATAGTACTGTTATAAGACCAGGATGTATTTAACTGGCACTTGGAACTGTCCAGCGGCATCCTCGCTTAGCCGGCCTCGGAAAGAAACGAAGGAGCAGAGCAGTGGTGGAAGCAGTGCGAGTGTACGACCCATGGCCTTCTTGTTCGAAATAAGACCCAACAAAATTGATCGATCAGTAATCAGCACGTTGCAAGGAGAATCCATGTCACGCTCAACAAAACCGAGGTTATGGGCCGGGGAAGCAGCCAGCCATGCATCCACAAGTGTCACCCCATTGTCCATCGTTCATCGTTCAAAACTATAAAATATGAGTACTCCATTTTATTCAAAGGGAAAAAGATTGATCATCTTTAGATGCTATGGTAAATCAGCTAGTGATTACACATGTACAAGCCCATCAATAACGAGTAGTTAGTTATAACTTATATATAACTTGCGAGTGGCAGGTCATAGATGAAGCTGCGCCGTGGATGCAAGCTGCGAATAAGCTATTGTCGCACTTCTTTTATTAGGATGTTAGTTCATCTCCAGTTTGTAATAGATAACATCATGTTTTAGGATTGCTCATAGTGATCTTATTGTTGGAGTTCTAAAATCATTATCCATTTTTTTCCCACTTACTACTAATGAACATCACGAATCATTTGAAATAATATTTAGTTTTTAGTAATAAAAGAGATTATTAAGATTCTAAATTTACTACTACATGATTATTTAAAGACGAAACATAAAGCACTAAGATTACGTTCTCGCCAAACGATAAGCAAATCAAGTCAAGGAGCTTCATGTTTGTGTCTACTCGGAAGGCTGAGAAAAAGTAGACCATTTATCAAAAAAGTCAAAATTGGGTTCATATGTTAAGCTTTGGTCTATTGCTTGGTCGTCTTTCGATTTACTAAAGGCACAAATGTAACGTATAAACCTCTCAGGTGTGTGGGTGGCGTGTGTTGTATTGGGATTCTTGTTCTCCTTTTCTTCTTAATATAATGAAGCGCATCTCTCCCGCGTTTTCAAGAAAAAACTTTGATCTATTGCTTAAATAATGGATGCAATTATGTGTATCTGTTTAGTTAATTGATCCACTTTTCTTTTGTCACAAGTGTTCATTATGTATATTCTTCCTATTTTTTTTGATACACACTTACCTTGCAAGAAAAAAATTAAGATGTTATGGTGGAGAGAAGAAGGTGGGCTGCATTATCTTCAAGAACCTATTTTTTATTATACAGTTCAACTCAAACACTCACAACGTACGCATACGCACCTATATGAATGTATATACACAAGCTTTAATTCTATGAGCATCTTTAAAGACTGAGCCGGCAAATCCTTAAGATTGACGAAGTCACCACTGACGCCTCACTGTCGACGGTCACATCGCTCACTGCTGAAAGCACAACGCCATTAAATCCTAAAAGATTCGCTCCCATCAAAATTTCAATGAAGCAATAGTAAAAACAATTACTATAGAGTGAGTTCTCACTGGAATTTGGAACGGAGCTTATGGTGACGGACGGATGGTGCCTAACCAGTCCAGAGCACGCGCGCGCGCTTGCGCTTTGAGTGGAGCACGGACAAACGATAAGATTCTTCTTCCCATTTTGCGTAGAGTACAGGGGAACGCCGAACGCATCAGAAGATTCTCTCGCCCCCGGCTCACGGCACGCCGCACGCGCCGCTGCGGGCTGGCGCGCAGTCGTGCCCGTGCGCGCACGAGCGTAAGGTGACCCGCAACGGCTGTCATCTATCACTATCTCAGGAAATATTCATGCTACCATGAATCTCACAGAGGCGGCTGATCGACGAATCAGTGGGTTTATTTGACCGTTTCAGGCTGCTTCCAGCTTGGCGATGAACCAATATAATGATGGATGTTGATGTAGTACTGAGGATATAGCTTATCTTCTGACTGCCAAGAGCTTTAGATATTTTCTTTGCAGCAAGTCAGAAAGCTTTGCCGCTGATCACACATAAGTGACGCAAAGAACCCAGCTTGAAAAGCCGCCGCTTGATTTCCCGCTTTCTAATAAAATCGCCGATCCAACTGAATAAAGTCAATTCAGCTGATCATCGATCTTAATTAGGCTCGTGAAAGCAACACACATGCATGGGGTCAAATGCGTGGCACAGTCACCTGAATCCGTACTGATCGAGGAGAGGTTATCTAGTACTCCGCTGTTGTTGTGGAAAATGCTGCAGGGTTTATTACGTCACAGGATAAATTGTTTTCGATCCGAATAAATAGCTGAGGCAAAAAGGTCAATGCCATCATCAGTGGCCGCGATTTACACTTTCTTGAGTACGATGGCTAAATTGAAACAATCAAACAAGTATAATGGTCATTCATGCATTTTACTCAATAATGCTTCTTCTTTTTTTCTTTTAGTGGAGTGCATGTCCGCTCCCTAAACTTGTCTTGATGTGTCATTTGAGTCCTTGTATTTTACTTTTTTTTTGTGCATATGTTCTCCATGAAAAGTATCATTGAGGGCACCACTTGGACTCTACAAATTCTTGTATTAGCATCTTATCTTATATTTACTAATTGGAGGCTTCTTTTGGAGCTCTCACGTTAATCAGAGAAAAACGCTCTAAATTCTCAAAAAAAAAGCAAAACATCCGACCTTTAATTTTGAGATCTACTACTGGTATTATTTTCACGAATCATGGCCTCCTCAAATAGATCTCCTACCGTCCTACGTCAGGACTTCCTCAAAAAGATCTCCTGTATATTCTTTCCTCTCCTCTCCCTTGATCTCCTACGTCATGACTTCCTCAAATAAATCTCCTGTATATTCTTTCCTCTCCTCTCCCTGCCTACATCTATTATCTCCGTTGGAGGCGTGAAAGCAGCGGTAGGGCTGGACATCGCAGAGCAGGGAGCAGGGACCATATTACATGATGTACAGAAGATGCAAGACACGCGGTGGCACTGCTGCTCGGCGAACTCCATGCAATGGGAATCGGTGCTCAAAAAACAAGCTCAAGGCCGGATGATCGCAACGAGATCATGGAGTGAAATATTTGGCTCAAGCCAGAATCCATGCCGTGGCTCTTTGGCTGCTCTGATGTAGCTGCTGCCTTATGCCCTCATGCCCCTAATATACTGCCGCTAATGATTCGTTGCTGTTCACCAGCAGGCAGAGGCAAAGGAAAGGTATATGAAGAAAACACAACATGAAAAGGACGATAGAGAATCAAATCTCACACTTTCGGAAGGGTACCAGGTGTTCTGTCGAATTAGGATTTGTTAATTGTTGACGGCATAGAATTCTGATTTCTTTTTTCTTTTAGTTTCTGATTCATGCATGCAGGTGCTGCAAACTTGAGAAATTTTCTTTGCATTTTCCATCACTGACATTCATTCAATTACATTTAGTTCGGTAAAGAAAAAAAAAGGCAGAGAGTATATGTTGGAGTAACATCCACCAATTGTTACTGTCGTAGCAAGTTTGATCAAATGATCTGATATAGTCAACCAGATTTATCTTGCAATGGTAAGTAAGAAGCTTCACATATCATCTTGCATGAAGAATCTTATGAGAAGCACACGTCATACATGCCAGAGCAGGAGAAGTCAATAATTCGTAACAAAATCTGCTGCGAGTTTGAGTGCAACATCATGTATTTAGAGCAAAAAGAGCGGTCTTTAGGCTTATGTGTCCTTAATTCGTTAGAACAGCTGTCTTTGTTGCTAATTACCCCCTAGGAATAATAATAGCCGAGAGCATTTTTCTTCAACTAAGTTTTTTGTAACCCCTGCAATTGCATAGATTAGCTCAGTTCAGTTAAGGAAAACAATATTTTGTATGTGTCCGACGACAGTTACCAATATCTTTTTTGTCAGCTTAAACTAAAATTGTTTGGACAAAAACAAAAATAAATTCCTTTAGTATGGTTCATTATACAGGAACTGGGCTAGCAAAAAAAGCTGAAGAGTGGACGAAAATGGAAGCATCTCTACATTAATAATATTACATCTCGGTAAGTCCTTTCAATTAGATTGCTTCTTTTTCATATGTTAATAATGCACCTAATAATTTAGAAGGAAATTTACAACAATACATGTTTGTATCCATTCAATTGTGAACGACAGATTTAAGCAAACATAAAAAATTATTCCTTATAGAGAATCGAGAGTTTTCGAATATAACCCAGTTTATGCAAATTGTTCTGTTGCTATAATTTGCTAAGGGAAATTTGTCTGTAGGACATCGGTTAAAGGTGGTTTGGTCCGCAGGACACGAAATGGGGCTATTTTGTCTAGAGGGCATTGCGAAACACCGGTTTTGTTCGGCAGACACCGCTCGTGAATTTCTGGCCAGAGCATAATGTAAATTGATCTCAATACCCCCATCTTTGTCCTCTGCTTTCATGCTCATCCCCTTCCACCTGCTCGTCCACAAGCTCTCGACGACTGGCACGCCCATCTCGAGCCGCCGCTGACGGACCCACTTGTCATCCCCTACCCATCCTTGGAGCAGGGAGGGCAGCGAGCAGGGGCACGACGAGCGTGGAGCCTGCCGTGCGTCGGGCCACTGCTGGCTCCACATGAGCGCCGTCGGGATGGCGGCTTGAGCGGGCGCACATAGAGGTCCTTGTGCTCTGGGCCTCCGGCGGTCGGCCATGGCCATGGCTCCCTACGCCGCGCGAGCTTTAATCCTTGTGAATTCCGTGCTACCAATTTGAGCGGAAGAGGCAGGGGAGCGCTGCTTCCAAATCCACCACGGAAGCCATAAATTGAGCCTGTCGCTTGATGTGTGGCCTCCCTTTCTTCCTCACGGCACCACTCATGCTCCAATCCGAGCACCAAAGCCATCCAATTGCATCTTTTCTCCTTTCTTCCCCAACTCTGCCCGCCACCTCGATTATTCTTCTTGCCTGTGAGCTTTGCTTCTCCTCTGTTCCTTGGGCTCCATTGTGTTCTGCTCTTGCTTATGCCTCTCCGTAGCTGTGGATGCCCTGGAGCAAGGACCTCGACCGGGCTGCCGCTGGCCGCGTGCTGGTGCTTGGTGGTGGCGCGACATGCTGGTAGAGAAGAAGAAAATAGGGTAGGGGTAATATTGGCATTAACAAATTTTTTTCTCTCCTCAAAGGTCCGAAGTGAGCTGCGTGTCCTCCAAACAAATCCAGCATTTCACGGTTCCCTGAGCCAAATGACGGTCGTCTCGTGTCTCACAGACCAACCAGCTTTTAGGAGTGTCTACACACCAATTTCCCATTTGCTAAAGTTCTCTATTGTTAGACATATGGGTGAGGATCAGTGTCAGTAACATCTCTTTATGAATTCCTATATTTTGTTTCTTTAAATATGCGACTTTTGTTGCAAGTATCGACAACACCAAATAAAAAAGTTAGTCCTCCTTTGTGTATATTTGTTCTCTGCATGGAATCCAAGATTCAGCCCAAGTGTTAATTTTCTCATATTTGTTCCCTTCAGTTTATAATTATAAATTTTGAAATGATCCAAGAAAAGTCGTGCTAAATTCATATGTTAAAAAGCTGAAGGCAGTACAATTGTATATTCCCTCCTATGCAGTTCTGGAATATGAAATAAATGCATATCAGCGTGCAATGTTCCAGCAATACAACATTGTTTTAGTAATTAATTGACCCTGAGATGTGGCCTAATTCTTAATGTCTTTGCACCATACAAATTATGTGTAACAAAAATAAAATTTGCTCTCTCATCAATTTCTACTTGACCCGGAGAAAGACGTCCTGTAATCACAAATGGGTGTAAGTATATATAAATATATAACCACATTTAAAGTTCCTCCAAAAATTTTTATTATAGATTTGATACAGATACAAAGTTTTAATATAGAGGTACTTAAAAGGAGTTAATATCAACATAATTTTGGTTTCTCACAAGCTTATGAACATAAACCTTTCAAATTTTCAAAATAAAAAACGCAATAATCTACTATGAATTGTCATGTAAGTAGCTTCCTAGCGGTTTAATGGGTAGTTATACTAAACTGTTGAATTCAGTTAAGTGGCCAGTATATTTGAGAATAAATCATGTAATATCAGTGGCTCTATAATCTACATGCATGCTATCAATGTTTGCTCCTGTTTTTCAGTACAAATCAAGGCAACATGAAAATTAACGCAAGAAGTGGTATGTAATGATTTTCATATGCTAACACTTAAACTATGATTGCCATGAAGAAAAGTTTAGTTATACATTTTTTTTTGTTTCACAACTTTATTCTAACATAAATTGCTTTCGAGACATTGTCCAAAATGACAACTATTAGAAGACCAAGAGAGTATTTAATTGGCACTTGGTACTGTCCAGCGGCATCCACGTACACTTGCTTGGCTAGGGAGGAAACGAAGGAGCAGATCAGCCATGGAAGTAGTATACCCATCCCCTTCTTGGTCAGTCCCATTGATCCAAGGATAAAATCATCATTGTAGCAACAATAATCAGGATGTCTCAAAGAGAATTCTTGCCGCGCTCAACGGTAGGAGCAAGCAGCCATGCATCCACAAGTGTCATCCCATTGTCCATCGTTCAAGTCTATATATTGGGCACTCCATTCATTCAAAGAGAAAAAGATATTGTAATCTTAAGACGATATTGTAATCATCTACTGCTTGCACATGTACAAATGCATCACTATACTGGGTAGATGGTTTGTAATAAAAGCGGAACGCGGCATGCTTTCATGCACTATTTGCTGTAATTTCAATTGGAGAAAGAACAAATGCATAGTACATTCTTGTACTGATTGAATACATAATTTAGTTCTAGTACAAGCATTATGCATAGCGGCTTGCATTCACTTTAGAGATATAGTCTTTTAATAAGATGACTATTTATTATCTAAAGTATAGTTTGATACATGGAGGAGGCTTCAACATGAAGCATGAAATTTGGGTTGAGTCCCTAAATATATGGAGATTATTGCTTACATCAAGTTTAGTGTAAAACAAAAGAAATATAGAGTTTTAAATGACGAGTAAAGATTTAAAGTAAATTTGAACAAATATATCCTTTGCAATACATGATCACATTAACCCATGCATCTTTGACAAAAATGACCACTAGAATTTTTGTGATATAAAGAATTGCAATCAATTCATAGAAAATTATATCAAAGAAGAGGGAAATAGTTTTTTTTATTAACAATCCCAAGAAGGTGGTGGTTCATCTCTTCAATCCTAGTGGCACGGGGACAATCTACCAAACAATGCCAGGAAATCCAGAATAAGATAATTCCAGGTGAAATCAACCGAATGCAAAACAAAATCCAGTACAAAATTGTGAGACCATCATGAATCTTTTGTTGTATCTAGTATAATAATAATAACTTATTATAAGAAATTTCACATATGAAATAATTCATTTCTAGGTAATTAATCTTGTTAGATATTGATCTGTTATGTTTGCCAAAATGCTCATTATATATATGAATAATTGTACATGCAATTGCAAATGTTCTTGATCCTACATTTGCCACTATCAATGACAAGGTGTGTCACACCTATCATGATCTGGATGGCAATATAGGATTATAGTTTTTCGTTGCTTACAAATATAGAATTGTTGCATTTTGTATGTGCCCTTCCTTTATCCAAGAAATAAGAAGAGAAAATTACCCACCACTGCTGTTATGAAACAATTAGTCAGAACCCCTTAATAATATTATAAAATAGCTAAATTCGAAATAATAAAAAAGACAAAATACACGTGCCACCTATTTCTGAATTACCCACTATGCCATTATGAGTAAAAAATAGCTAAATTGGAATAATTAAAATAAAAAATCCCTTCACTCCTATTTCTAAATTACCCTTCATGCCATTACAAGTCCAAAAAAATTGAATTCGGACTGTAACTAATAGCTAAAAATATCACTAATTTTACTTTTAATTTTCAACCGTACCATTATGAACCAAAATAGCTAATTTTGAAAGAATAAAAATATCCAATAACATTTAATCCTGATTTCTAAATACACCGTTTAAAAATACACCGTGATATGTCTAGCTAGCATGACACATTTTTTCGACAAATTTATTTGTAGCACGACACATTCTTTTTTCCTACCATGACATAGGTTAGTTGTTTTGCATGCAACGTTTGAACCGACCTCACTTCTAAAATAAATCAAATACATTGTTAGAGAAGACACAATCCAAGATAAATGATGACTCATCTCACACTGAATTGAAGGACGGTGAAAAATTCTCCAATCTATTTCTATCTTAGACTTCAACAATAATATAAAAATATTTAAGTAGTATAGTAAGTCTTGCCGTGCAAATGCATGGGAAGCTATACTAGTTTTGTTGATTCAAGCTTAAATTGCAGTGAATAAATCAAGAATTATTGTGTGATTATATGAAACCTGATTGGTCTTGATAAGACAATCAATGTGTGATTTTTTTGGAGTGCAATTTACAACTTGAGCAACATATTGTATTTTTTTTTAAATGGGAAGCAACTTTGGCTTCGGGCTCAAGACCCCCCCCCCCCCTTCTCCACAGGCCCGGCCCTGGGGGGGGGGGGGGGGGGCGCGGGGCGGCCGCCCTGGGCCCCTGAACTGAAGGGCCCCTTCTTGGTTAGTGCTTATACACCCCTAGGCCCAAATTACAATGCACGTCCTGTACAAATTAGCAGCGACACGAAAAACTGCTTCGATATTTCGATCTGCTCGTTCTTCCGCCGCCGTCATCTCTGTTCCACTAGCATCAGCTCCTCATGATAGGGTCCTCTCCATTGGCAGTGGCCAATCATCATCAGGCTTCAACAACTAACGATGTCAGGCAGCTGGTATTCTTCGCGCCATATATGGTCTCTCACTCTCTTGCATCTCCGCATCTATGCTTACAAGCCAATATATCTAAGGTGAGCAGCAATGCATAGCCACCTCCTCCCCGTAAAACTCAAATTTTTCTGATTTCATAAGGTTTATTGGTTGGGTTGGTTCACCTACCTATATCATCTTAGTTATTCCTTTTTTTATGGTTCCCGATAAAGCCTTAATTTAATAATAAGGAGATTCCCTATTTATCCATTAACTACAAAATCTTGATTTCATCAAGGTTGGAGCAAACATGTAAGAAACTCCGTGGATACATGACTTAAACAATTTTGATACACAAATGTTATCCAAATTTCATTAGGTATACATGCACCGTATTCATGGACATACATTGCAAATCATAGAATTTAAGTCATTGTATGACTTACATTGGTATTAGGTTAATATGTACTACCATTTTCACTAAATTATTGTAATCTTAACTCTTTTACATTCATGGAGTCGTGTAAGAAAAAAAATTAATTCTTCTATGCTAATTCTGCTGGACACAATTTACACTTTCTTTTGCGTTTTTCATCCGATTTCAGTGGGATATTCACTTATATCGCTCTTTCGATAATCATTTTTAGGATGTCTCGGGGACTTGATTGTGATAGTTTGATGGTTATAATCAGGGGCCCCCAATTTAAGTTTCGCCCCGGGCCACCGAAATCCCAGGACCGGCCCTGTTCTCAAAAAAAAAAAAACATCACTTGGAGATTATGGAGTACGAGGGGGTGAAGAAGACTCAGAGTGAATGGGGGTTAGAGGATGACGATAGGTGTGAGTTCCTCTTCGTCCATACTACTTATTTCCTTGCTAAAATTGACTGACGGCACGAAAGTTTGTTGTCACTGCATTCTAGCGACGTGTCACGAAGGAAGAATTAGTCGGTATGAGTTCTGAAGCAAACCAGCGACGATAGAATGATGTTCGTTTACTTATCCGTACCATGGGGGCGACCTAGCATACGATGATACAGGAGCAGCATCAATCGATTTTTCTGAGACCACAAGTTTGGCAACCATGTATTGAAGAGCTAACTATGTACTGTCCGTAGTAGGATAATATCCTCACTGCTCTTTCGTTGACCTGACGTTCTACTCTAACAGACTAACACGTGAACTAAAACCGGATCGAGAGGGGGCCGCTGACTCAGAGGAACCTCATCGTCGTCTCGTCAGCTCATCTCATCAGGTGCCTCCTGCTGTTGCCATTATCGGGCAGATGTAACCCCTAACCTCCGGATCACGGTCGCAAGTACAGAAAGAAAGTCAGGGACACGAAGAAGGGTTGATGTACGTGCGCGCATGCGCGGCAAGTAAAGGAAGCAGAGGACGAGGAGGAAACGTTCGCGTTTCACGAGCCTCCACAACCATTTCCGCCCGTCCGTACGTTCCAGCAGCGCGTGGTTGCCGTCGTCCACGGTCAACCGGAGAGAGCCCGGCGCGCGCGGCGCCCCGCACGTAGCTTCCGTCGTGTCGGCGCCACCACGTGAGGCGATAGGAATCTGGTCGCGTCCGATCGAGCTGTGTCCGATGGTTGGCCTTCCTACCATGTACCATGGGCTTGTTGCTGTGCATACCTTCTGCCATCTAGGTCGTTTCGTTCTGGATTCTATCATGGTCAAAGTAATTGCTGATTTCTCGGATACATCTGCAACTTTTAGCTATATATCAGTCCAATTTTTTTTCATTTATGACTTGGCATGTCAAAAATTCTTTTCATTGTCTTTCTCTTTGGGCAAGACCAGTGAGGCCAATCAGGAATACAATAATAAAATCGTGAATGTTCAGATGTGCAACATCTACAAGCAATGGGTTATTTTGAGATTTAAAAAATAAATTTGAATGTCTTTATTGTGCATTCTTAACGATCACATCAGAGTATTGAATCATGGATAACGCATGGCCAATGGGTTGCAGCAATGGGTTACTTCAAAACTTGAATCCTTCTCTTTGTTGGTTGTGCTTAAAATTGTTTTTGCTCATGTTGTCGCTGTGAAACAAACCTTGTTGCTAATACAAAGCTAATTTCTTTTATCTGCTTTGAAATATCTATAGTCTCTGGGTTAAGTGTATATACTCTGCTTCATGGTATATTAGGATATCCATAATATTTAGTTCGAAACTAGACAGTATCGACTCAGAGTTGTGTGATTATTTTTCTATTTATTTTTAAAATCCTTTTGGTTACTACAGTTTCATATAGTGCTCTTTTGCTTCCCCTGAAACATTATAACATTCTGTGTTAGTCCTTATTTCTCAGTTTCTGAATCCAAAGATAAGGATGGCCGTTCCCTGGATGCTACGACCCTTAAAGGTCCGTGGAAGGCACCTCTGGCCGACAAAGGAAGAACTGCATGTAAGTAAACGATTGTTGGCGCATAACACTCCTTGTCTCCTATGCCTTCTGCCTTAGTCCCCTGTAACTTTGCCTAATGCCTAATGCTGATATTCGCTGACAATTTGTAGGTGATGGGGGCTGCTGTCTTACCTTTATATGCACATACCTGTTGTTGCTCGATATCGTCGATAGGGGGCATATGCCCCCACCCACAAGTCACATGTTTTCATTGAAAAGAAAATCATGAGGATGAAGTGTATCGCTTCCGACATCGTTTGTGGAACCATTAGGTTAGGTTGGATGTTTCACTCACGGATGATAAAAGCACTTTCTACAATGAATTTTGACAATTTAGCAGGGTCGTCGGAATTAAAGTCGACTTTTTTACCAAAAAAATAAAATAAAATAACCGACTTCGCGCCTAATGTTTCAATATTGTTTTTACATATTGTTCTTACAAAGTGTCTGCATATGGATCTTCGCTGCTGATTGCAAATATGGATTTTCTGCTGCTAAGATGACAACGCGCCGCCGATCGAACTGGGCAAAGTCAATTCCGCTGACGATGATCGATCTTAGTCCCGTGAAAGCAACACACACACATACATAAGGTCAAACGCATAACACAGTAACCTGGATCTGTACTGATCCACTCGAGGACAGGTCATACGGTGCTCCCTTACAGCGTGCTACGGAAGATGCTAAGTACAGGTTTTATGATAAGCTCCGTAGAGAAAATTTTGAATCCGCCTATATATATGTATCAGGCAAAAGGTCAACGCACATATCGAGATTGGAGGATCAACGAGCAAGTTCGATGTACCTTGTGCCCCCATGTGCCTACTTGCATGGTCGTGCTGGCTGTGCATGTGACAGTTGTACTACTCCCATATGATCCAAAGGACAGGTGTCTCATTGTTAACAAGCTAGAGAAAACTAAGTATCCATTTTCATGTCTCCCCCTTAAAAAATCGTTGATGAGTGCACGTTTCTTACTTTCTTATCTACAACTACGTCTAGAATTATGCAAAATCGTTTACATTCTGGGTTTGGGTTTAATTTCCACTCGATCGTTCTCTCGTCCTCATGCCTGATGGAATGCAAGTTGATTGCTGTCATGACTTGATGTGTTTGTTCTCTAAATCTGCTGCTCTGACATTCATGTACAATTTCTCACACTGCGCACTATGAAGCATCGTGCTTCACTGTAAACAAATTATTGTCATGCCAAAAGGAGCTGAAACCGATTAACCACCGAGACGGCTTCTAGACAGAGTTCTCACTCCCGGAATTTGGATCAGTAGCCTGCTCTAGCAGCAGCCATCCACAGCTTAAACAATGGATGCGGGGTTGCATGCTTGTATGCTGATCAGCTCACTCCATCTCATACAATGCGACGACGAGCTGTTTTTTCTATTTTATGCGACAACGAGCTGGATAGACTCTCATAAAAAAAAAGGAGCTGAATAGACAAAAAGCTACCCCAGGATTTGTTACTGAAGACTTGCTTTTTTTTTTTTTTTTTTTTTTTTTTTTGAGCAAACCACCACACTTGAATTAATCAACCTGGGGTACAAAGAGGTATATGCCTTCAGGCGGGTTTAAAAACCAGACCTGCCTACCGACTCCAAAATAAACAGAACTCCTAGCTATGGTATGAGCATCAGCATTCGACGCCCTACCCTCATGCACTATCTCACAAACCTCAAAAGCACTAGCTCGGCTCTTGATCTCCTGGACGATCTGGCCGTAAGGCCCCTTACCTTCTCCCTTGACGTTTCTCACAACATTGGCACTATCGGAGGCCAATTTAATCTTCCGCAACGCCAGGTCACTAGCTAAAGCTAGCCCTTCTCTACAGGCAACAGCTTCCATTGTCTCTGGATCAGAGCACCCATCAATAATCAAAACTGATGCACCCAAGAATACTCCCTTCTCATCTTGCTGGGTGAAGGGATGTGAGCATTGGGCTTAATTAGGATTCGTTGGGCCGACAGGCCTACTCAACACTGCGCTGCATAGTTCAATATGCGGCCCACATGCTGTTTGAAGTTCAATACAGCAAGAGAGAAAACTGATTATTTTAGCTGAGGTGCAAGAAACAGACGCAAGAAGTTGGCTGTTGACCATCATGAAGCTGGTGGATTACATAGTGTTTTGACACGGATAGTGGTGAGTGGTTACAATGTGGGCGATTTGGCACGCAAGAAGGAATACCATTCACGAAAACATTGTTCGAAGCCCACCGTGGACTGAATGAAAAATGGAGGCCCCCCATTGACAGCAAACATAATAATAGAAAATATATCAAGCAGATATATTAATTTATATCAATTGTGATTCATTAAACTCCTCTATACGTTTTGTTTCTCCTTTTCTCGGATGTATGTTTTCCGGTGGATGACATGTGATGCTACTCTTACAAATTGAAAACAAAACCATCAATGATTGTGTTGAACCATAAGTGAATTGCCCACCTCTCCCCATCAGCTTAGGTTTTTGGATGCAATTGGTTAGTGCATGCAACTCAACATGGTATCAGAGCCAGAGGTCATGAGTTCAAGTCCTGATAACCGCATATTCCGCTGCGCCGCTCCTATTTCCACGTTTGCGTCCACCAGAGCTGCACGTGAGGGGGAGTGTTGAATCATAAGTGAATTGCCCATCTCTCCCCATCAGCTTAGTCTTTTGAGTGCAATTAGTTGGTGCATGCAACTCAATAAATTGAAACTTGTTTTTGTTTAATGATGTTAAAATTGAATTAAATTTGAGCACTCCTACATGTAGAACACGCAGGACTATTGAATTAGGATTTAAGGATTGGTTCAGATTCTAATTGACATCCTTTAGAGTATTCGGTTGGTGCCTGGTGGTGTTTGCCGGCGCGGCCGTTGAGCATAGATGGTTGGTGCGTGTGCAGGCCTGATTGAAAGGAATAAATCGAACAGTCGAACAGTCGATGACGGGCGTTCATATGTGTAGCGTGTGTGTGCATGGACTTGTAGAGGGCAAATGCTCAGATATGTAGGACTTAAGAAAAGACAAGAGTTGTCGAAATGCATAATGTGACAATCGCATATGTTGGCACTTGACATCTAACATTCGCATGTGCTCTGTCCATACATGGCAGGGTAGCCCCATGGATTACAAGGGCAGGCTAGCACCACACACTACGTAACGTACGCGGATGCATGCAAATGCAGGCTTGCCAAAGCTAGCTATGTTTAGGCTCTCCGTACTTATGTTCCTCTATTTCATTCCTCTAAAAGGAATATTTCGTCCTGGTCATCAAGATTCTTTCCTCTAAACCAATTTCTTCCGCACCTATGTTTCCTCTATATCCTTCCTCTATCCCAACTACCATATATTTTATTCAACCATCTTCAACTACCATCTCATTTTAACAAACACATTTCTTCATAACACAATTATTTATAATAGTTATTCTAAATACAAAAACCTGTAAGGGTCTTTCTATAAATATCCAAAACACAGAAAAATCTTTAAAAATTACAAAATAATACAAGGGTCAATTTGCAAAAATCCTATCCTACTCCTCTCCATCTCCGCCGGCCATTCTACAACATTCCCCGCCGCCGTCGCTTCTCCTTCGCCGCCGCTCCGTCCCCGTCGCGGCGCTGGCGGGTGTGAGGAGGTGGAGGCGGAGGCCATGGCGGTGCTGGCGCTCGTGGAGGCGGAGGCGGAGGCGGAGGCCATGGGTGTGAGGAGGTGGAGAGGCGGAGGCCACGACGGCGTCAGCGCCGCTGGAGGCCAGGGTGAACGCCGGCGCCATGGTGGAGGCCGCCGCGTCGGCCTCCGGCGCGGAGGCCCGCACGGTGCTGGGCGCGGCCGACGGCGTCATGGCGGGCCTCGTCGCGCTCGTCGAGGAGAAGGCCCACGCGCGCTGAAGAGGCTCAAGGCGATGAAGAGGCTCAAGGGACGGGCCCGCGCAGGCTGTTGTCGGTGAGGTCGACGCGGACGAGGCGAGTCAGCCGCGCGACGGCGGCGTCGGGGATGGCGCCGGAGATGTCGTTGCGGGAGAGGTAGAGCAGCACGAGGTTTGGGACGCCGCCGAGGAGCGCGTCGAGCGTGCCGTTGAGGCGGTTGCCGCGGAGGTCGAGGGAGCGGAGCTCGCCGAGGTGGGAGAGCGGGTCGAGCGGGCCCCGCAGGTCCAGCGACGGCAGCGACAGCGAGACCACGCGCCGGCCGTCGGCGGAGCACCCCACGCCCGTCCACCGCCCGGCACAGGCGTCGCCGCTGCTTCAGTTGGCGGCCAGGATGCCGTGCGCGTCGGCACCGCGGCGGAACATGGTGAGCGCGTCAGTGTCGCTCGGCTTCACCTCCGGCTCCGGCTCCGGCTGCATCCTCTGCATCCTCTGCTCCTCTGCTCCGGCTGCATCTCCGGCAAGGTCGCACCGCCGGCGCCGCCGCATCCTCTGCTCCATCCCCTTTTCCCTCCTCAGGCGCGCAGCGACGCAGTTGGAGGCACGCGGGCCCGCGCCCGATAGCGGACGTCCTGGGAGAGCGCTGCAAATAGCGGAACCGAGGCCTTCCGCTGGTTTGGCGTAAACCTTCCCGTAGACCGGTGCAGCTCTTCGGTACGCTAAATGCTACTGAAGGAAGCTGTAACGGGTACCAGTGCGGAGAGCCTTATTGTCCGGCCCCCTACCTGAGTGTATGGACGAAACGTGCTGCACTTTATATAGCTCGGGGATATGCCTATATATCTAGCTGAGGATGCCATCGCCGGTCAGCAGTGACGCGTACCCGGCCGGAAGATGTTGCCCAGACTTCGGTTTACAATGGTATCGCCCGTTCCTGGAAGGCTGGAACCACAGCTGGCGGCCGGGTTCGTCAATCCTTATCCTCTGCTTTCAGAACGCAACAAACATCCACGCGACAGTACAGTCGACGGCATGCATGATGAAGCAAGGGTATCGGAGATAACACACCGACCGGAGAAATCTTCAATGTTGGAACAGCAACGATGGATCCATGCAGATAAGTGCATGCGAGACTGCTCACCGACAAGACCCAAGCTAAGACGTACTGGGGCTGGCATGCTTGCTGTAGCAGCTAGAGGCCATGCATCATCCACAGCAAAGCAAAGCAAGCGCGCGGTGGCAGCACTGTACGCACAGCTGCATGTTCCGGCATCGATCGGCGGCCTCCCGATCCCACCACTTCTTCGTCAATCATGCAGTCGCCCGACGTCAGATCATGAGCAGATCTCTGCGGCCGCTGCTGCATCGTCGATCCCGAATTGACGTCACGCCCTCCTGGTCCCGGCCGCCTTCTGACTCTCTCTCGATCAGCTGAAGCCTTTTTCCCCTGCCTCGATCGGTCGCGCGCCCGAGCCCCTACAGCTGCCCAGCTGCACTGCACTGTCGTCGTCCATGCATGAACTCTGGTGCAGCATCAGTGTCGTCACTCATCTCCACTCGTCTGCCGCCTATACAGAGGGTCAGAGGCCAGGCTCCGCGTCACCAAGCTGAGCTGACAACGGGCCTCTATATGAAGCCCCCAAGCACGTTCCGGGGAAGGCCAAACCATCCGTAGCATTGGCGTTCGATGCCGACGAGCGGCGCTGACTCAACCGGGGGCTCGCCGGCGGTGGCGCGGCGGCCTAGCCGGTACGAGTCGCAGAAGCGGCGGGACTGGCAGACCTTCACGCGGTACCTGTCCGCGCACCGCCCGCCGCTGCAGCTCCGCCGGTGCAGCGGCGCGCACGTCCTCGAGTTCCTCCGCCACCTCGACCGCTCCGGCAAGACGCGCGTGCACGCGCCGCAGTGCCCGGCCTACGGCGGCGCAAACTCCGGCGGCAGCCGCGCCGCGTGCCAGTGCCCGCTGCGGCAGGCGTGGGGCAGCCTCGACGCGCTCGTCGGCCGGCTCCGCGCCGCCTACGACGAGCGCCACGGCTGCCGAGGCGGACGAGCCGGCGACGGCGGCGGCGGCAGCGCCAACCCGTTCGCGGCGCGCGCGGTGAGGTTGTACCTCCGCGACGTCCGCGACGCGCAGTCCAGGGCTCGAGGCATCTCCTACCACCGCAAAAAGAAGAAGAAGCGGAGCAAACAGGGCAGCAGCAGCCGCCAGAGCAGGGTCGTCGTCGTCGCCGGCGCCTCATCCGCCTCGTCACCCAAAGGCGGCGGCGCCGGTGGCGTGGACGACGCCGTGCAGCAATGCGCGCGAGCCCACGGGAACGATGACGCTACAACACTACTGGCTACTGCTGCGGCGCCGGAGCCGCGTCATCCGTACCCGCCGCCGCCGCCGCAGGCGTACCTCCACGGCGTGCCGACGTCGATTGAGTGCTGTGACCATGGCGGAGGAGGTGTCACCGGAGGAGTTTATAGCGCAACTGGTCCGCCCGGCTTCTACTTGCCGTTGCTGTTCAACACGTTTGGCTAGTGTGCATCATCCTGCGTCCCACCCACAAACTGCGTGCGCCGGTTGCTTCTCTCAATCTTTGATTCATTCCTTCTGGTTATGTATGTGTCCGTACGTACGTATGCCGGTGTGTCGGTCCCGTGTATGTGTCTGGTGCATGCAGCACCTCGTATCGTTTGGGCCAGTTTTTAGTTGTTGATTGCAGGACATTATTATTTGTTTATCTATTGTTCTTTCACCACGTACATCTATTAAAATCAAAAATGTACCACTACAAAAGCCATGGACTGATTGGAGGAGCTCACCTTCTACATCGTCTACGAATAAATTGGAGGTACACACGCTAAAGCGTACAAGGGCTGCATTCCTGCAGTCTGCTCTGCAACCGTCCATCCGATGGGTCCCTTATCCTGATCGCCACCAATGGAGCCGCGAGAAAGGTTTGCAATCTTGTTTCTACTGAAAAAAACGGGCCGGTCGAAAGCCGGATCAAAATCCAAATGATGAAATTTAAACAAAAAAGGTCAAAATTTCCGGTAAACCGGACAAAAATTCTGGTAAACCGAACAAGAATTTCGCTAAACCGATTTAAAGAGGAAAAATAAAAATAATGCAAAAAATTGAAATTTTGAAAACAATATGTTAAAATACTAAATTAAATTTGCAGCCCAATGGTGAAAACGGAACATGTATATTCAATTGTATGGTTTGTCAAAAAATCGAGAAAGGTTGCTAGTTTGAAATTCTCTTCCTTTTTAACCCAACAAAATTGCGTGATTTTTTGACCCATCAAACGATTGAATTTTCATGTTACGTTTCCACCATTGCGCTGCAAATTTCATCTAGTTTTGTAACATATTTTTTTTTCAATTTTTTTCAAATTTTCATTTTTTTAATTTTGAATTCAAAAACTGGAGAACCGGGTAAACCAGACCGGAACTGTTTTTCTGGTTTTCGCGGTAACTGGTCTAGTTTACCGCGGTTTTGTAAACCCTGGCCGTGAGTAACCCCACTACCGCACGCCGCACGTGCAAGATGGGGCCCTGCGGCATTGGTGGCGAGGTAGGCCTGCGGTCGCACCAGTAAGGGAAGCAGAGAGAGGCGGCGACGCAAGAGGGAGAGAGGGAGTGGAAGGAGAGAGGCCCTAGCCGTGCCCTTTGTATGGCCGGGCAGGCCATTGTGGGCCGGGGAAGGAGATGGGCTGGGCCGATTGAATCTGCCCAATCAAAAAGACGGGGAACAATTAAGTTAATTCTGAAAGTAAAAAAAACAACTGAAGTTTTGCAGATTACCTCAATAATAGACTAAGAATATTTGCCATCATTAGTTAAAAGAAAGGGGGTATATACATTAACTTAATAGAGTTCTACAAATTGCTGGGGAATAATGGTAATAGAAGAGTTGGCAACAATAATAACATTTCTTAGCAATCGGATCACATTGTAATTGGTGTTTACCTTGAGCATGGCTTATAAACATTCTATGCGCACAAGATCTTGACTTCATAAAACGGACTCATTTTAATTATGTAAGTCAGCATATGTAATCGGCCAAATGTGGCAATTCATAAAATAAACACATGGTGAAATAATAGTAATACGCCAGCCACCTTCTTCGCTTCATCAAATTATGATAGCCCATGATCTGTATATGATTCATGATCTGCCGGCATACAATTATTGATGGATGATAGTTGAAGAGCAATACATAACTTGGCACGGCAAAGTGTAATAATATTGTACATTTATCGTGATGAACTTGAGAGCAACACGCCTCATAGCATTATTTGGAATCCCAGGTGTGCTGCATGGCCTTAAAAACAAGTTATTAATCAATCAAAACAACAGTACCAATCATCAAATTTAATATTACTAGTATGTTGCTAGAACTGTGCTGATTCTATCAAATTTAATTATGAAACAAATCACAATACAGTGTATTGTATGAAAGATGCCAATGAACTAAGGATGAATTATTAGGAGTAATTCAGATATAGTTCTAGCGAGGGTCATAACGTATTATAGCAATAAACTAAAGGAGTACAACATGATGTTTATATACGGTTAAAGATCATGAGTTCCTCGAATTAATATAAAGTATGTGAATTAATTAAATAAAACAAGCGTATGCGGCTGGCCAGCCAATGGTTGTAGCAAGCGAAATGGTTTCACACCTCCGTCCAAATTCAACGTGAGGCTGATGATGGATCCACACAATCTTCTGTAACCAACTGCTAGTTGATCGCACGTTTAGCACCTCTAGTCTTCCATGAGCAAAGCTTGTCTACTGAAACTCCCTAGTACTGAAGATATGAGATATCAGACGAGAAGCTTATCTACACCCGTAAGGGCAATTGGACTATAGTATTATGCATGTTCATATTAGGATCCAAATAGGGCTCTACAGAAGGATCGAATCCTTTCGTATCAATCATTGTTTTATTCCTATTGTACTCTATTGTATTTTCCTCCAATATATATTACTCATTCAAATTCATGCGATCTTCTCAAATCAATGCCAACTTATTATGATTTTATATGAAAGATGCCATTGAATTTGTCATTATGAATTAATCAACGTATAGTTCTATAGAGAGATGTAACATAGTAAACTAATGCCAGTCCCAATGACTGTCTCCATCAGGGGCGAAGCTAAGGCTTGCCATCGGTGTCAGCTGACACCGATGGATTTCTAAAAGTCTAGTGTAAAATACTGGAGAAGCACCACTTACAACGTTGTTGACACCATCAAGAAATGAAGCTGACACCGGTGAGCCACAAGGCTGGCTTCGCCCCTGGTCTCCATGTGTTTTTGGTTACCAAAAGTGTCGTCATCTATAGCTTTTTTGAAATGATAATGAAAAGGCCCCTCTAATGCGTAATTTCATATTGGTGTTTCTTAACGTTGTCATATCTTTGAAGTATATTTTCTTCATTGATTGCCTATTGGATGAAATTTATAAACACCTCTCGTCAAACAAATACACCCCCCCCCCCCCCCCCCCCCCCCCCCCCCGCCGTGCTTCAAGGCTATGTAGGAAAGTTTGGATTAGGAGAAACCTAAACGTACAGCTTTCTAATGCGGAGGGAGTTTATACTATATAGTTGATGATCATGAGCTAGTGTTATCTGATAGTTGAACAAGCGTGTGCGGCCAGCCGACGGCTGTAGCAAGCCAGATCGATTTCACATGCCTCCGTGTCCACCTCGTTAACCTCGGACCTCGGTGACTGGTAGCGGCTATAAATTTGCACCCACCATCTGGTTCATTTCGCACGCACACGCTTCTCTCAATCTCATCCTTCCAGCTCTGCACGGTCGACTCGCGACCGTAGGGGAGAAGATCATCATGGCGCTCCCTGGCTTCCCTGTCGTCCTCCTCGCATTGCTGCCGCTACTCTTCTCCTGTACAGGAGGTAAAAAAAAAATACTAGAACCGATCGATTGGCAACTGCATGTACGTAATAATGCGCTTCGTCTTGACGCATATACTTACTACTACGTGTGTATGCATTGCAGCAGAGGCGTCCGAGGTGGGCGTGTGCTACGGAAGGGTGGCAAACGACCTGCCGGACCCGGCGTCGGTGGCGCAGCTGCTCCAGCGGAACGGCATCACGATGGTGAGGATGTTCGACGCCGACCCAGCGGTGCTGGCGTCTCTGGCCAACACCGGCATCAAGGTGATGGTGGCGCTGCCGAACGAGGGCGACAACCTGACGTCGGCGGCCGCCAGCCCGGCGTTCGCGCTCGACTGGGTCCGGAGCAACGTGGCGGCGCACCTCCCGGCCACGCGCATCCACGCCGTCGCCGTGGGCAACGAGGTGTTCTACGCGCGGCCGGAGCTGATGCCGCGCCTCGTCCCGGCCATGGCCAACGTGCACGCGGCGCTGGACGCGCTGGGCCTCGCCGGCGACGTGAAGGTGACCTCGCCGCTGGCGTTCGACGTGCTCGGCGACCCGACGTTTCCGCCGTCCGCGGCCAGGTTCCGTGGCGACCTTGCGGAGCCGGTGATGCGGCCCATGCTCGAGTTCCTGCGCCGCACCGGCTCCTACCTCGCCGTCAACGCCTACCCGTTCTGGGCGTACGCCACGCAGCCGGGCGACGTGTCTCGCGACTTCGCCCTTGGAAACGACGTCGACCCGAACCCCAACCCTGTCGTCGACGGCCGCACGGGGCTCGTGTACCGCAGCCTCCTGGACGCCGAGCGCGACGCCATGCACGCCGCGATGGACGCGATGGGGTTCGGCGCCGGCAGCGTGGGCTTGCACGTCACGGAGACGGGGTACCCGTCGGCCGGGAGGTCCTACTCAGTCGCCGGGGTGCCCACGGTGGCCAAGGACGGGAGCCCGGTGTTCTCGGTGGCCAACGCCCGGGCGTACAACACCAACCTGATCCGCCGCGTGCGTGCCGGGGACACGGGCACCCCGCTCCGCCCCGACGCCGACATGGACGTCTACGTCTTCGCCCTCTTCAACGAGAACCTGAAAGGTGCCGGCCCGGACGACATCGAGCAAAACTTTGGCCTCTTCTACCCAAACATGACCAAGGTCTACGACTTCGACTTCAACTTCCATGGCGGCGCTGGTGGTGGAGGCTCCGATCAGGCCAGCTGGTGCGTGGCGAACGCGGCGGCCGGGGACGCGCGGCTGCAGGCGGCGCTGGACTACGCGTGCGCCAACGGCGCGGACTGCAGCGGCATCCGGAGCGGCGCGGCGTGCTTCGAACCCGACACCGTGCCCGCGCACGCCTCGCACGCGTTCAACAGCTACTACCAGCGAAACCGCAGGGCCAACGGGGCGTGCGACTTCGCCGGCGCAGCCTACGTCGTCTACCAGCAGCCAAGTGAGTGAATGAATGCTCATCCATATACTGTCCTCCACGTACGTACGTACACCACCGTTATATTTACAGCAGCAGTACCTCAATTGGTGTTTTGTTCCTCCGCTGTTTACAGGGATCGGAAGCTGCTTGCTACCATCTAGGGCCTGATCGAGACTGCCATCTCGATCGGTATACTAATAAGTGTTGGAAGAAATGCACATGATCTTGTACTCTCTCTGGTTTTGTTCAAAGTCAATTCAAATTTAACTTTGTTCAACAGTAATTGTAAATATAAATAATTTCAAATAGAATATATAGGAATGACATGATTTTTCACGGGGAATCTACTAGCAATGTCATTATACTGTCAATCTTCATGATCGAACTAGCTAGTAAGGCATCCAACGCACTTGTGTGGCTAGACTTGTATTAGGTCTTCAACATTTTTGTTATCTCTATTTTTATTAATATAAATTTCTCTTTTTCCTGAAACTAGACTACATGGCCCGCGCAATTGCTCATGCTAGAAACCACCCATCTTGGTAACATTTTGTTTACTTTACTTTATGTGTTGTTTAATATTAAGAAATACTTTTAGCTTAACGCTAGATTGAATAAGGATAAAATATATTTGAAGAATGGAAAAGGCTAGCTGTTATCTGAAATATTTATACCTCCATAAATGCATAGCTGGCCTTTGATTTACAAGCAATTATGCACACTACGTTGAGACGATGACAAGGATTTAGGGTTTATGGTCATAATTCCTTTTCATCATATTCCCCTACATATACTCCAGGATTTTAATGTGCATTATGTGAATTGTAAGTGAAAAAAATCCTTTCGCACTGTATGATCGATGCTATTATATCTTTTGAATAATATTTGAAGGCATTTGCTAAGATATATTTGTACTACATGTTTGCACATATCTTTCTCGCCATTATCTAATATTACTCTTCATTTCTATAGATTAACAAAGGTACGTATCTGCCATAGTACTATCTTGTCTGGCATATTTTCTGTCCGCAAAGCTTCCAGATGATTTAACATGCAATGATTATTTATTAGTTTTTCCATATATATAACCCCACAAGAACGTTTAGTTTGGCTTCGTTTTTTTAATGATTACACAGAACAACTCACACACTCACAACGTACGCACACTCATCCCTATGAAACGCACGCAAACCCTACCCCTATGAGCATCTTCGAAGACTTCAATTTTTTTCTATGTGGCTCATACCTCATATCAGATAATCTTGTCAAGCAGTTCTCCTTGAGCTATCTTATGCACCATAGACATCCTTATTCCGGCAATGCCATGAGAAGGCTCAATATTTATTTTAAAAACTGGTGTTATGGCTTAAGGTTACTCGAACACTGTAGAAAAATAATGAAATTAGAGAACAGGTGAGATAATGTGTACATTATAGGGGCCCTTAGTCTGTGAAACCACGGCTTACAACAGATGTCAGTTTGTCTGTTATTCCCGATACTGTTGGGAACTTTGCATGTCTTGTAGTGCTTCTTCATCATCATAATCTTTCTGATTTTTATTTCTTGACGTTGGCTAGTGCAAAGGTAATACTTCTGTCAAAACACAAGAAGCACTTCATTGTTTTCTTATTTAAGATGAAGAAGCACAAGAATTCTATACATAGAATTTCAAAGACGAGGCTGGGTCAAGAGAATACCACAGAAGAATCACCCTGATCCCTGGCCACTTCGTCCTTGCTGGGTCACATGGATTTATCATCTGTTAGAGAGCCTAAATATCAATTTGGTGTTTCAGTCGTTCATTTGGAGGTAGCAGTTTTGCCCTAGTTTGTGGCAGCAATGACCTATGGTGGCCGGATCTTGCTTGGTTGGGGGAGAGCACCGGATATTGCCATCAAATGTCATGGGCATAGTTGTTTGCTGACTTCACTACTTGCTGCCATTATGTCAAGAGTACCGATCGACTTCCGTGCCTTGAGAGCACAAAGACAAGAGGCAAGGTTTCATGATCAACAAGAATAGTCTCATCGTCAAAGAGGATGCAGCGAAAGCGTCGCGTGGATCGTTGGGAGGTGCTTTACCTTCGCACAATTTGACTTATTCATGTGCACCATGTAAAAATTGTGCAGCAAAAGCGTCGCGCGTGATGTACGGAAGGTGTCAAACCTCCCCACGACCTTCGGATGATGATTAGGTGTTGTTTAAGCCGCAACAAGTTCCCTACGGAGAAGCAACTTCTTTGAAAGACATATGGCTGCAACAAGGGAAATTGACACCATAAGATTTTTGTTTTAGGTGTTGAGCTAGATGATAGATTTTTTTTGTCTATTAGGTGTTTTAAAGCTGAATCATATCATCTCACCTTGATGTTTAATACGTAAAGACAAGCTGTACCTAGTTGTGCAGAGATCAGAACATTATTTTAACTCAAAATAAAAGCATCTATTATCTAAAACTTTATCAAACTTCTAGTATGCGAATACCATTTACCCCTTGATCTAGGAGTAGTACATATAAATCCGGGACCAAGCACGCACTACGCCGTAGCGCGGCCCAGAGCCTGCTACGGCTGGCACAGGCCGCAGCTCGACCTGTCGCAAATCACAAGTCACGACGCGGCAGCTCGTCTTTTATTCCGCCTGCTAATGCTACAGAGAGCAACAGATATTTTGATTTTTTTTTTTTTTGAGATATTACAGTACAACTCAGACACTCACAACGCACGCACACTCACCCCTATGAACGTACATACGCAAACCCTACCCCTATGAGCATCTTCGAAGACTGAGCCGGCAAATTCTCCAGATTCCCGAAGTCACCACTGGCGCCTCGTTGTCGACGGCCTCGTCGAATACCGCTGAAAGCACAAATGCCGTTAAATCCTAGAAAATTCGCTCCCACCAGGAGTCGAACCCAGGACCTCAAAGGTGCTACTCGGTTGCCTTAACCACTAGGCCAAGACCCCTTTCACAAACAGATATTTTGATTTTGAGCGCACGCTCAGTAAGATTTGTTTAGTCCACATGTGCAAACTGTGGGCAGCAGGAGCGAAGGACTCTTCAGTTTTTCGAGAACATAAGGGCGTCTTCATTTGCCACAGATATTTTTCTTACTTTTGTTTCACGCGTATAAATACACTCGTATGCTGGGGTTTTGTGTCCACACATATATTTTTGTATATACTAAACATTTAGAATCATTAGATTCATTTTTTTTAAAGAGGACATATCAGGTGCACAACGAGTATTTGGTGCACATGTACACAAACTTTTTATACCGTAAGATCTAATCTTGATGGCCTCAAATATTAAAAGTTTGAAAAGTCTCAGCCATGATTTTAGCGACCATAAATCCATATTGTGTTTCCAAAAACAATTGCTTCATCAACGGAAATTCCCACCCATGATTTTAGACGTACAGATGCAATCCAATGGTTCTCAATTAGTTTGTGCATATGTGCACCTGATATTTCTCATTTTTAAAAAAATATAAGTGAACAATTTTGGAACATTAATTAAACATTTTTCAAAAAAATATTGAAACAATATATAAATGGGTAAAAATTTAATTTTTCATCAACATTATGAATGATAAAATTCAACATCTTTAAGTAACTACTTCAACATTTTCAATATGTAGATTTGAAAGGATGCAAGAAACATGTTGGAATGGTACATTTAAAATGTTTGAAAATTTTAAACGGTCAATTGCAAAACAACCATCCTTTTAGACTCCAATTGTGTTTTCACCATTGGTTTTCAGATTTTGCGATTTTACCATCAGTTTACAAAAAGCGATGGTGATCTTGCAAAATAGTTTTACGATTTTACCATCAGTTTTCAAAAAATCAATGGTGATCTTGCAAAATCTGAAAATCGATGGTGAAAATGCAATTAGAGTCTAGAATCAGGGTTAAAACGCTATTGTCTCTTTTTAAAATTATGTTCGGGCCTTGCCGTGCCGGCCCGCGTCAGCCCACGGTACGAAAAGGCCTTTTCGTGCCTAAACGGGCTTTGCCGCCCGATAAGCCCGCTAGCATTATAGCCCATTAACATTTTTTCAGTCCAACGAAATCCAAAAATGTCGTACCCCATTTCTGGAGCACTCTGTGCATCATGTATCAGTCCCTGGATCAGTAGCTGATACGCACAGGAACACATATATGGTAATCAAAAGCATACTTCGAATAGGTAAAAAGATATAGTACCTGATATATTGAGCCTTTAGTGACGGTTCGACAAGGATGCAGAAGTATCCAAGTCCCTCCGTCAAATAAAGGCGAAGCAACCACACACAGACAGCGGAAAGCACGACCCAAGCCACAGGCAGACTTGAGAAGCAGAACCGAAAACCAAAGCTTCGTCGTCTCCTACGAAGACTTCTCCTACTAAAAACATCATTCGCAAACGCGTGAGTACATAAGGTACTCAGCAAACCCTAACACAAGGGGTAAGTATATGCAAGGGTATAAACAAGGATGAGGCCGAGGTTTATCATATCGGCGGAAAGCCAATTTTATGCAAGGGTTGTTTTTGAAACCAAAACAGTTCGCAAACTACAGTCAGGTATGTCATTAGATATAGTGGGGTTGGTTGGCCCTGGGGGAGATGCAATCCATCCCGCCAGTTCCCAATTTTAAGTGCTGGCAGGAAACCAGCGCACGGCTCCACGCCGGTGTTTTCCAAAAACACGTCAAAGATAATTCACAGAGGAAAGACTAATCATTGTGTGGCCATAGCTTTCGCGTTGTCCAATACCGTGGAACACGGCTATCCGGATAGATTCTTATCCTCTGCAGAGGTTGTACACATTCCCCACAAGGTACCCAGTCCTCCCCACTGCCATGGCTTGGACTGGATACTAATGGTCCCGTACCTACTTGGCGTCACCACGGCACCACCACGGAAAATCTGCAACCAGGGGCTTCCATCATCATATAATAGAATGGCCACAGGCCAGAATTGTCTCCACATGCCGGACTCGACGCCAACCTCGTCGAGCCTTCTCCTGGCTTCCGTTTGCCACTCCAGCCTCCTGGTGGGTACCGGGTGAACGCTATAGTAGGGTGTGGTTCCAAACCTTTCCCATACAAGGCTTGTGGTTGTACGAAGGGTGCTAGGCCAGGCGGCACATGAACCGGTCCTTATACGACCGAATCAGGCATCTTCAATAGCCAATCCTCACGAGGAAGGGCGTCCTAGAGATAGCCTCCCCACTGAGGACTACCTCGCCTGATCCCGCCAAAACATCCCCCACTAAGGGTTGCACTTTATCATCAAACCCACCCATTTTCACATTTACTCACACCACCAACCACTCACACATTTTAACACAAAAGCATATGAGCAAGATTAATTAAGTACACGGTGTAGCAGATCCTAAGCAGCATTTGATCCTTCACATCATTAAAGAATTAATGATGTGGGTTCCTAGGTTTAACAAGGATTCAGGGTAAGCAGAAACAAGGCATGGCAATCAACAAGTACTTAGGACATACTAAGCATGTAAATCACTTTTAAATACCATGCATACTTTATTTGAAAGCAGGCTCTAAGTGGGTTTTCTTTGCAATCATAGGATCAATATGATCAAAGGGGAGTTAGGGCTTGCCTGATATTTGCTTTCCTAATATTTAAGTTCTGGGTCTTCAGTCTTTTCCGTTGAAGTGGATGCCTTCGAGTCCTTTCTTGAAGCTCGTATCTTTCGACGGGTCTTGATATAAGATTCCTCGACGAGTGCTTGGATTCTTCTGGCTCTTCCTCGATTCTCGTGTAATCTAACGCATAGAAATACTACGCATAAATAAACTACCGCAAAAGAAAATAAAAAGCGAGAAGGGCCGAATAAGATCCAATTAACTCCAATTAAAACCGATAGACAGCAAATGAAGAACAAAAGACTCAAGACACAGATGATGCATTCAGTTTTACTTTAGCGAGGTTTTGTTACCTTAAAAGGGCATCAGGGGTGATGCTTCGTACTCTATGGCTTTTGGTGTAATGAGAGATGCTAAACACGAAGAGAAGAGCATGAATGCATGAAGTGACGGGGACAGCGTGTGTACGTGTTATTCGTACATGCGTGGCACTAGCCTTCATACAGGTAGTAACCTATATAAGGGTTCATGCAACACGTGTACGAAGTACAAGGTGTGTTAGCTTAGGGCTCTTATACCTTATATCGTTAACTAAAGATGACTTAGCTATTAATTACTTACTAGATTGATTAATTACTAAGATTAAGTTATTATTGATTGGTCGTCATGCGTCGGGCGCACGACGATGGTACGTGTACGTGAGCATGTATGACATGTATGCACAACTGCAGATAAAACACTAAGATCAAATAAATACAACTGATAAATAAGATAACAACGAATGAATAACTCCAAAAAGATTCAACAAAAAGGGCGCTTGAAACAGAGGACGACGAAATGATAATGTTTGGTAGGATTTGGTGAGGGCTTTGGACTAGGTGCTGCAGGCATTGTTGGATTAGGTTTGATTGAGCGATGATTGATCAAGGCTAGGTTTGGGGTTTGGATTTGTGATATAAAGGAAGGTACGGGGTTTTAAGTGAAACGACGCGAGAGATTGCTTGGTTCGAAGCGATACAATATAAAAGGTTTATTGCTAATAGATAAAGGAGTGAATATGTAAGATAGGAATAGAGCGGGGTGTGTGTGGAGGGTACTAGATAACTAGCATCACAGGATTGGTTAGGTTTTGGATGAAATAATGATTGCGACGTGCGAGACATCACATAAATGCCGGAAAAGAATATAATAGATGCGAGGGTTTTGGGTCATTGATGATATCTAGGTAAAGTGTGGAGCTCCAAGAATACTACCATGAGGTACTTCGCATTTCCACGAACGCGTAGGCGCAAGAATCGCCCAAAACGGAGTTATGGTTGAGAAGATATGGTCATTTGAAGTTCTGGGGGCTTGATTGTAACTATAAAAAGGTATTAAGGGCTTTAAAAGTAATTACAGAAAGATCTAGGGACCTATCTGTAATTATAGTTAAGGTTAGGGACCTTGGTGTAAAAAGACAGGGGCTGAAATATAATTACAGAAAAGTTTAGGTGCTTTTCTGTAAAAAGGCAGGGCTTAAACATGATTATTGAAAAGGTCAGGGGCTTATCTGCAAATTGTACAGGGCCCGGGATTTTCAGGATTTTTGGAATTATTTTTATATTGGAAATTGTTTATTGCGTGGTGCTGACGCAATAAAGAGATTAACGGTTTTAAAATAAATCAAAACCCGGTGGACTGGGTCCACGGGGTCCATGGACCGGGATGGGGCGGCGGTCCACCGGTCCACGGTGGACCGGGGCGTCAAGCGCGGCGGCGCTTTGCCGGTGAGCTCGCCGCTGGCGTCTGTGATGCGTTCCAGGTGGCGGGATCTCGTCGCGGAGAGGGAGGGGACGACGGGGAAGCTATAGGGCACACGTGTCGATGACGAGTGGCAAGGGAACGGCGGCCATGGCTCACCGGAGTTGGGCGGCGGGCCGGAGTGTGAGGGAAAAGTGCGTGCGCGCGCGTTTTGGCTCGGGCGAGTGCGCGTGCGCGTGCGTGTGAAGGCTGCGAGGGCGTTGCGCACCTCATCTCGGCCGGGCGCGGCCGGGAAGGCTGCCGACGACGAGGTCGCACGACGGCAATGGTGGCGGCTCGGTGTCGCGCTTGCGCGAGCTTAGAGAGGGTAGAAAAGAGGGGTGGAGAAGAGAGAGGAGGAAGAGGTGATGCTCACCGTGAGCTCAATCGAGGAGGAGGGGGAACCGGTGTGGCCGACGTCGACGGGATTGGTGGTCGGAACCCTAGCTCGTGCGCGGCACGGCTCCGGGCTCGGCCGTGGGCGAGGAGTGCATGTCGGGAGAGAGAATGGCTCGGAGGAGCTTAGCGAGGGAGAAGAGGAAGGGGAAGGGCTTCCGCGACCGAGGGCGGGTTCACCGGAGGGCACGTCGGAGAGAGAAGAGGAAAGGGGAAGGGGGACTCGCGAGCGCGGGAGTGGAGGGCTCGTCCGATTTTTATGGGTGCGGAGGAGTAGCAGTCACGGCACCGCTTTCGTAGCGGCTACGACGGCGCCGGCAGGCGGGGATGGGCGGCGGTATGGGCGGCGCGGGATTCGCGGCGGCGACGGGACGCGTCGGGGAAGAAGCTGACAGGTGGGCTCCACCTGTCAGTGGGACGGGGAGCTGGAGGCGGGCTGGGCTGCTGTTGGGCCAAGGCCGATGGGCTGTGGTGGCTGCGGAAAAAGAAAAAGGGGAAGAAGGTGGGCTGGGCCAGAGGAGGAAAAGAGAGGAGGCGGCCCGAGAGAAATTAAAAGAATTTGATCTTTTCTCTGGAATTTGAATTTGAAGAGATTTGAAATTCAAACAAAAACAAAGATTGGTCAAACACTCAAAACAATTCAAATAAAACACAGAAATGCATATGATGAGATTTTGATGCAGGTTTAAATTCAAAATTTTGAAAATCAATTTGGGATTTAATCCTACTTTGATTTTACTTGTTGAAAATTCAAAAGCTTCCAAATTTTTAGTACATTTTTAAATGAAACAAACACTTGAGCACTAATTTTATATTTCAAAATTTTCATATTCAAACTAAGTTTAATTTGTTTAGTGAATTTTATTTTTGAAAACTCATTTCAAGGTGAGAGGTTGGACAAAAATTTTAATTTGGAGTGATTTTTATTCCTTTTTATTTTTCTTTTCTTCTTTTCTCTTTGCTCCAAAAGTAGGGGTGTTACAAAAAAGCATAGCAATTGTTGGAGTCCTCTTGCATTCCATAAATACTATACTACTAACAATTGTAGTACGTGAATATTTTACCAACATTTATATTTCGCTAACACGTAAATCTGATTTTGGGTCTGGCCCATATAATAATTTGGAAGCCAGGCCTGCCATTGCAAACTGCCAGCCCAGACATTTAAGGCCTGGTCTAGCACGATATACTTTCAGGCATGGCAGTATTTTTGGGCCGGAAATGAGAGCATGATTTTTTTAACCTGAAAAAATCAAGAAATGGTTGACCTTTTCTGCACAAAGCACAGCACAAGTGAAAAAAGGATCATCTTTTTCCATATTCCTCTCCAACCTACCTGCACATGGGAAAGGTTCACATTTTCTGCACCATATTCTCCTCCAAGATCCTGCACAAGTTGAGTGAGACATTTCTTTTTGGTATGAACTCTGAACCGTCAACTCTTTTTTCTCGTACGAATTTTTTTAAAAAAAAAATCATTCTTTTGGGCATGTAACATGTTAGAGATCCTCATGCATTCCACTGTACTACGTGAATATTTTACCAACATTTTTTTTTTAAAAAAGGTGAATATTTTATCAACATTTGTAACACGTAAATCTGATTTTGGGTCTGGCCATAGCAAACTGCCAGCCTAGGATATTTAGGCCTGTTCTGGTACGATACTTTAAGGCCTGGCAGTATTATTGGGCTGGAAATGGGAGCATGATTTTTTCCCTGAAAAAATAAACAAATGGTCTTTTCTTTTTTTAGAAGCGGGAATATATTGATATTCCGGCCTCTGTATTGAAAAGATGCATATAGCAAAAAGAATTACAAAGAACCAAAAAACTCCATTCCAAAATGGTCTTTTCTACACCGTATTCTTTTGTTCAAGCAGTGCACAAGTGAAAAAAAAAGGATCATCTTTTTTCCATATTCCACTGCAATCAGCCTGCACGTGAGAATATTTCTGCACCATATTCCTTTCCAATCAGCCTGCATTAATGGTTCACATTTTCTGCACCATATTCTCCTCCAAGATCAACCTGCACAAGTTGAGGAGACATTTCTTTCTGGTCTGAACTCTGAACCCTTTTTTTTTCGTGCAATTCGGGGGGGGAGAGTTTCCCCACCTAATTTTATTCGAAATCGCCGGCTCGAAGGCCTGGCAATGCAAAGCAGAAGACGGAAGACGGAAGCCGGGAGCCTAGCCCGCGCAATGCAAAGCAGAAGACGGAAGGTTAAATGAACTCTGAACCCTCAACTCATATTGAGACCTCAAAACTTTTCCAACTGCATATCTTCCCGATCTTGGCAAAGACACAGGACAGACATATGCTCTCTCAGTCACTATCACGTCTGATCTTGTCTCTGAAACCTGAACTGCAAGATCAACCAGACTGAAGAATGCTCACGACATCCGTTCCTAAGTTCTGGAAGAGTCAAACAGCACAGCCACAGAAGAATAGTGCTGGGGACAACATGGAAAATAAACTGTGAAGATGACCAAGCATGTATTTGACTGAGCTATCTGACAGACAATATATCGCCATCCACGATATCTCGATTCCAAATTCTACGCACGAGCAGAGGTTGGACTGAAGAATGACTAGCTGCAGAAATAGCCAGGAAAGTGTTGCAAACATCTTCTGATCGATCACCTACCATGAAAGTGACAAAGGGACGAGGAGTCTGGAGCCCGAAACACCTGTGGCTGCAGATGTCCTATGTGAATTGTAAAAAAGTCTCTGCGGCACTGGAACTGATGTGTGCTTTGTACCATTGTCCATTCGTCCAGCAAAATTAATCAGTTCAAATCTGAACTGGACGAATCAGCAAAGAATACCAATAAAATTTTGCATTCCCTGCCTGCTAGGTGTCACAGGCTGCGATACGAAACATCAAAAGCGACGCCAAAGATAATTAATAGTATTTTTGTCATGACTAAGTACGGTGCAAGCAAAGCATATACTTTGTCGAGGAAAACTATAACCTCTGGAAAGCTTTGCTATTGAATTGACATAATTAATTCTTAACTTCCACCTTCATATGCAGGTATGCAAAACTCGTGCCATGGCATCACACCCCAACATAATAAAATATCACCCGTACAACGGTCCAATCAACTACAAAAAAATTGCTACTTATCTCTTTGAGGCCTATACTACAACAGTACACTTTGTAAGATCCTGCAATGCAGGGTCCACATGTCAGTCACATGTTTTGTCGGCAGTTTTTTTAACCGTATGTTGTACAGTCGTAGAACACACTGGGATCAGTCAATTCCATCACCATCCTGCCAATGTCATCCCAGCTGCACCCATCCTTGTAGTACGGGTCGTCCTGTACGGCCGGGGCGTGATGGAATGCGCCAGCCATCGCCGGCGAAGGCTGCGGACACGCCATCGCCGGTGGCTGCACTACGGCATCACTGTTCCATTGTCCCTGAAACTGATAACTGTTGTAGACATCGTTCACGTTGTTGTTCATCGGAGCCTGCGGCGGCAGGCCGTTCATGTACTCGTCTCCGGTATCTGACTCGAGGCTGCCGGTGATGGAGCACGATGAGTCGGGCTGTGCTACGGCCGCAGTGGCCACGTTACCGGCGACCTGGGGCTGCTTCTTGTAGGTGATGCTCCTCCTGAAGATCCGGCAGATTGTCCAAACTTCCTGCATTTTTTTCAGGCAAAAGTTCATCTTAGTCTCATACTGAAGTTTTGCCTCAATGAAATAATAGCAAAGAACACGTTTTCTTGTCAATGATGCTGAGATTATGCATAAGCTTACCGCTTCTTGCGAGCTCGGCGTGGAGCCGGGGCTTTCGGGGCGCGGCGGGAGTCGGAACTCGTGCATCATCCATTCCGTCTTGGTGCCCTTGCCGGCGCTGCCACGGTAGAACACGAGGGACTTCTTCAGCCCGATGCAGCCGCCGGCGCGGCCGGTGGCCGCGGAGTAGATCGGGCGGTCGATGCCGGTGGCCTTCCAGAAGCCGGAGCCGGTGACCCTGTTGGGCCTGATGCTATTCCGGTATTTCCTCCCTCGCAGGCAGAAGAAGTACCATTCCTTGTCCATGGAGATGGTGCTCGCCTCTGCATAATCGATCGATTGCACCAAAGTTAGTTAGTTATCAGGATACATGCTTACTTTCACTGTTCGTTGAACTTCGTTGTACACATGTTATTCAGGTAGCTATGCTGATCTTTCTATGATGATGTGCATGAGAAATGAAAATTAATGATGATTTCATGCTTACCATTTTGGATTGTATGCATGGTTTATTAATTAGAAACAGTATAACACCTAATTGTGCATATCATATAAGAAAGACAATAAATCCATGTAATAATTCGATGATATTGCTACTAGATACTTACTTGGAAGGTCCCAAGGATCATGCTTGTAGATGTCGAAGTCCTTGATGATCTCGATGCTAAGCCGCTTCCCAGCTACCTTACGCCGGAGGTAGAAAGTGACGAGCTCCTCGTCGGTGGGATGGAATCGGAACCCAGGGAGAACCATGTCCTCTCCCTCTTCTTCGTCTCCTACAAGCACCACTTCTTCCTCTGCTTGATCTCCATGATCACTATTCACCATGGAGCTCATCTTTTCCTTTGTCAAGTTGCAGTCGGGCACCATCGACGACGACGATCTCTTTTGCATGCACTTGCAGTTAATTGCTTCTGATTGCTTGGTTCTTGCAATTCTTTGATCGATCGTTTCGATCAAGCAGTGAAGCGGCTGGTTAGTTTTTGCACTGCTCTGTAATGCTTTTGTTGCAAGGTATATGTTCTCGTTGCAAGATGAACTCGAGCACGGATGGGAGCAGCGGAGCTCTGTCTGTATGTATATATATATACGATATGGATGCATGGACTTAACTTGTCTTGGATGTTGTGAGTGAGGAAGGAGTCACGAACGTTCGTGTTTCTGGTCTAAAGCTAGGGTACGTTGACTACTCTGTACCTAGGCTACCAACCATATAGGTTTTTTTTTGTCTTTTGCACATTTCCTTGACAGTTCTGTTCTATGAATTACTCGTGGTGATTTCTGCTGCTTTTGTATGTTTATTAATTATTATCTGTCGCCTTAGGGTAAACAACAAGACAAGACCTTCCCTATAGGCAGGGTGGGGCGGCCGCCCCAGCTACCGACGTGCACTAATAGCCCTTCCCCTGTCCTCGTCTGGCTAATTTGCACCTTGATACACCTTCTGCAGACAACGAATCAGATAAGAATCAGTCCTTCCCTCATCCTTTCTTTGGTTCCGTGTGTGTCTTCGTCTCCAGCAATCCCGAATCAGTCCTTCCACATTCTTTCTTGCTCGCCTGACTGCCGTTTGATGATCTGATGAAACATGAAACAAAACCGACATGCAATATCTGATGTTACACTCTGGTGTGCCTCCGAAGGCCTGCGGCATGCCGTGGCCAGAAGCAACGATGCTGATTAATGAAGGAAGAGGAGGCTATAAGCGGCTCTCCGTTCCACGTGCCGGACAAGGCCGTGGCCGCCTGGTTTCAACAACACTGTTACCTTAATTACATGTGTTACCTTAACATTACATGTGTTACTTTAATATTTATCTATGTGGTAAATTTTGTGTGAGAATGCTGCATGTATGTCGAAATGTTTAGTTTAGTTTGCTGTCCATATTGATTCGACAAAAAAAAAAGTTCACCTTCCGTAGTTCGAGTTCGCCCCATCTAAAATTTGAAGCTGGCTGCTGCACCCTGCCTCGTTCTGCCACGTCCAGATCTAGAGACGCGCCGCCAATGTTTACCTGCTAAGTTCGTGTATTAGCTGGGGGTTTTAAGTGGCTAATTGCTTTGTTGACCCTTAATTAGTAGGTAAACAAGAAAGAAAGGCCCTGAGTCATTGGAATCAACAGTGTAGAAAAGCCATTATGGAGATGACAATGTTATTGATCCAGTAGACTAATAACTTTATGACGATGCACGCAATTTTGACACAACATACTTTATTCTGCACCAATAGACTATGATACCTTTATTGTTCGAAGTATATGCTGCCAATGCTGATAAGTATAAAATACTGGACCGTCCCCGTTTCTACTGGATGGAAACAATAGAAAGTTAATTTGACATCAAACCACCCTGTCCCATCCATTATATTCTTCGTGTGAAGACGTACACCATGATATCATGCCAAGTATCGACTACCAAGTCTTCAGACACTGTATTTTTACCTTTGCTCTCTCTTCACTAACAACAAAAAGGGCGATCAAAGGAAAAGTTGGAATGATAAAGATCAATTATGACCGGACACCTTTCTCGTCCATCATAGCTATTGGAAGCAAGCAAAGGCGGCAAAATCTTGAGAAGGCGTCAACTTTCTAGGTAATATTATGTTATGCTTAATAAATTATAATTGGGGCCCAACAGTGAGAAATGTACGGCAACTCCACTTGAAGAAGTAAAACCTGTCTTTTGCCTTTCCATGATGTGGTGTCAAAAAAGATCTAATTTCCTTGACACTAATTCTAAAGCGTGATAACTCTATGAAAAGGGAAAATATAATAGTAAATTACATGCACCTTTTTAATAAATTTAGTGAGATTATAATTTTGTAGTGATAAAAAGAAACGGTAGTCTATGTTCCACTCCCTTTAGACTGATATGTCGATGGTACAACAAATCTTCCACTACGGGAAAGCCCAGTATTACACTCGGCAATTGCCGAGTGTAACACTCGGCAAAGCCTGGACGGCAAACAGCTCTCGGCAAAGGCGGGTTTGCCGAGTGCTTTTTGTCGGGCACTCGGCAAAGATTTTGCCGAGTGTTGCGAAGGCACTTGGCAAAATAAAGTAACGTGACGGTGGGAAACGACCGTCAGGAGTGTTTGCCGAGTGCCCTAACACCAGGCACTCGGCAAACCTAAAAAAATTTGCCGAGAGCTTTTTGTCGGGCACTCGGCAAATATTTTGCCGAGTGCCATGGTAAGGCACTCGGCAAATGCCAGAGTTTGTCGAGTGCCACGCTGAGGCACTCGGCAAACATTGACGGCCGCGTCCTGCTTCGTAACGGAGGGGGCACATGCGGGGCACGTGACACGTTTGCCGAGAGCCCGGACACATGGCGCTTGGCAAATGAAAGTGTTACCGGGTGTTTTATGTTTGCCGAGTGCCTACCTGTTGACACTCGGCAAACTATAGTTTTGCCGAGTGCCTATGGGTTTGCCGAGTGTCATTATTTTGTCGAGAGTTAAGGGTTGGGCACTCGGCAAATAAGCTGTTTGCCAAGTGCCTGACAAAAGGCACTCGGCAAACCATGTAACACTCGGCATATAGCCGGTTTCCCGTAGTGAATTCCTTATCTTCCCAACGAGAGCTCGGCAAATTTATTCATGGATTCACTGTGTAAGGACCGTGTCACCAGGGGGGGGGGGGGGATGTTGAATCGAACACACTCATTAGATTAAATTAGAACATTCTACCTCTTTCACTAAATGATCATCAAGCAACTTGTAGCATAAATTTCTAGTATAGATGATAGCGAGAAGCTCTAGCCACATACACATGCTATTGATCAAGATACAAAGATAAGCACCCAAACAATTAGAGAAAACAACAATTAGGATAGAATAGATAAGCAATACTTTCACTAGCTATAACACAACCAAGAGATGTCAGTCACAATAGTAAACACACCAAGAGCTAGGAGAAGACACACTACGACACATATTGCAAGATAGAATATAATAGTAAGTGCAAAGAATAGAGGGAGTGAAGGGATGGAGAATTCTCAATGATGTTTCTCGTGGTCTCGGAAGGTTGGCGCCGCCTCGTACTCTCTATGTTGGATCACTCTCACCAGAGTCTTGATCACGTCCTTCCGCACAAGGCAATATTGTCCTAGAACATGTGTCCCGCAGCCCACCAATATATAATGCTCCCTTTGAGAGTATGCATCACTCCAATGAGTGGTGTCTAGGGCACTCTCTAGTGATGATCCTTTAATTTGAATGGGGAGCTCCAAAATCATGTACAAAATCATGTGGGCCTTAACAAACTCCACAAAAGCTCAACACCTACTCCTAAATGGTCTATGCCTTGCAATGAGACCAAGAACAACAAACAAACTCGCCTCTCTATGATCACATAAATCCTAGAAGTGAATGGATGATCTTCAACCACCGTCAAGTACTAAATATCTTCTTGATCCTACACAAATGCTTCCTCTTGCTCTTGCCCTTGGCTTCGACTAGGTTCCACCACTGTACCAACTGGCCATGAGAGCCTTGAAGAGGCTGGAAAACGGCTATACATAGTCCACCAACCACAAGCTGGCAGTTACCAAAAAGCATATGTCAACAGAGTTACCATATGATCCAATGTATCCTATGGTGACCTTATTACCAACGTATTCAAACCTCTAATACTAGCTGTTGAACTATCTAGGTCATCATATCATACGGTGACAAAACCACAATAACCTGATGACTCTCTACATCCACTTTGAGAAACATTCCTTCGCTGGACGGTATCTCCTAATGCCCACGGTATCATACAGTGCTTGTGTCTGATATTGTCGAGTGAATCATCTCTTTGTCTATATCTTCTTCTCACTAAGCATACAATGACTTCATTACTAGATCCTATGATGAATTGATTTTATTCCTATATAGAGATTTCAGCTTCTTTGTAACTCATCTCTTCATGCTCATCGTATCTTACATTAACTCTGACTAATTCTGCCTTGTTAGCGGTCCTTTCATCCTGATCTTCAACAGTCAATGTATCATACAATAATGACCTCAACTAGTTTACTATGCTGACTTTTCTCTCTGCATTCCAAAAACTTCTATCCTAAAGTGATCACCTCCCACCGTATCATACAGTGACACCCTGAATTTATGTCTAAAGAACACCTTCTCTATGTCAAACTTCGTTGGAGTCACCATATCCTACTGTGACTTAAAGATGGAGCTTGACATTTCGCTTGATTCTTGCTTCCAACTTCACGAACGTCGTTCCTCTTCTCTACTCTGTTTTCACTCTAATAGTGCTTGAGAGACTTACTGAGCATCCAAACTCCTCTACTACTAGTGTGACCTAAGAGAAACAACCCGATCCCCCTTGATTGTTCATTTTTTTTCCTATGAACGCAAAGCAGCCTTGATACATCCTAGACCGCAATCATGTTTGGAGTGGTCATTAATCATCGTGGCAACCAATCGTCGAGATATGGATAAGAGATAAGATTGTTGTTGCTCAACCAATTTATTCTCCAATCATGTGACATAGAATAACCTCTGCATAAGCTTATTAGTCACATGCATGGTTTTCACTTGATCACCAAAATATCCATACATTTGAGGTTTTCATACTCCAATGGTCATAAAGCTTACACACTGTAAAAATGAATCAACCGGTTTGTGTTGTCAATGATGCAACAACCAAGAAATATATGTAATCTTTGTTGATTCAGCTAAGTCTTCACGAGAAATAATTTTTTTATAGAAAAAGAAAACTCATTCCCAACCTGATAACCATGTGGCATGTTTATTATTTGAAGGTAAAGAAAGATTGAAATATTATTCCCACGTGAAGTCACGCATGGACATATTCGTTAGCATGGTGAGCAATTGAATCTATAAATTTACCATGAGTCCTATTCATGATAGAACACAATGCGCTGGTGATTGATTATGTTTTCAGCATCATTGATGGCCTTTTCAACCACATCTAGGATGAGCTCAAGCTCTTGCAGATAGCAGGTGGTCAAAGGTTTACATAGTTTGGCCATGTCAGTACCATAGTCGTTCTCCCATCTGCTTTCTTTAGTTCTCCTTTTTTTTAATGCAGATCACAATTTAAAGTACTCATATGGAACTCTGCCTAATGCGCTTTGCAAACAAGGCCTATTTTCAGCTTCTTTCTCATGAAACTGACACATAAAGCTTCTGTGTGTTTGAAAAAACACGAGTCAGCGACCAATAATTCAAAAAAAAAAAAAATTTAGGAGAAACAGGGGGGGGGGGTCCCCACCTTTTTTATTTACCATTATGACTGGCCAATAAGACCAGTCCTGGACGGCGTCATGCACCAAGTTTGGATTACATCAGCAGGAGTAGAGGAATAAGAATTACAAATGAAAAATAGAGCACCAGACTACTGACCTATCACCAGTAGGTAGCAAAAATCAAAAGTGATTCTTAATATCTGCAAACTTAATAAAAAATGTGTTGCAATAATTGAAAGTTGACACAAAAAGCTTTATCTTCATGTCCCGCTCGTGGTCAAATCTGCAAGCGTGATAAGACAGCGAGGCCTGCATTGTTATATGGATAAACCAATTGGCCTTTTATTTCACATAGGTTTATATATGTTGCATTGCCACTCAATGTATTTCTATGTTTAGGTTCAAACATAACATTCTTTATATTTCTGCCTCCATATTTGTTTTGCAGAAGATACCTCTGTCCTTAATTCTAGCTTGATTGCACACTCAGCTTTTTCTACACGTGCTTTCCATCTTCAATAACAGAGAGCCCATATATGGTGCTTTATTTCTTGGAAATAGTGTCACGTACAACTCATTTGTCCCCCTTTGCTTTGACCAGGTGTTTTAGCCCATATGAGCCACCATTCAAGTGATTTGGACCATTAGATCTTCTATTTGTAAAAGATTCTACCAAATGGGTCATCGGAATAGCAGTACTCTTATTTCTTTGTTTCTTTTTCCCATATCTTTCTATTGTAATCCAAACTTTGTTCAAAGGTTTAGTAAATACCCTATTTCACTCGAATATATTTTGAACATCAATGACAAATTGAAATGATTGTCGGGTCAACGACGATAAACATTGAGCAATACACATGTAATTAGCTATTAAGAGTTTAATTATAATGTTGTTATGTGCAGAGCTAACTACACTTGATATAATGCCCAACTTCTACCCTGATAAATTTGTCATAATAATAAAATTCATTATTTTTCCAAGAGAGAACAACTTTCCTTGTATGTGGAAATCTTGCACGAAATTATAAGTTTTCAACATCTAATCCAATGTGAACATGCAATGAACTGTGCGGATACCTTTACAAAATTTCTTCGACGAGACTGTAGGATCCTGTGAATTTAAAGAAGAGTCAATAAGAATCACTCGTAAGTAAAGTAGTCATAGTCTTTCTCCTTACGGAGGCAAACGTTAAGCTTGACTTTTGAGCAGTTAATTTGTTGATTCATCTTTGGCTGTTGCCATTATTCTATTTGTGAACTAGCCTACAAATATTGCACTGCATTTTGTCGATATTCAACATTAAGACGTCACCTCGACACATCCTATTAAAAATTCATTCTCTGTTCTTTGCCTACTGTTTTGAATAATGAGTTATGCCATTCTTGATTTATCTACATCATACGTAGCCAATGGAGAACTCGGCCCTAAGGGACGAGGACCAATATTGAAGGAAACAAAGAAGAACTGTTTGAGCGATGACCAGGTATTTCTTTCCTGTACACATTTCATTGGCGGATCAATCAACACTTGCGGAAGCTTTAGCGTGCGACACGTAGCAAGCTAGATCTGGTCAGCCCGATCGTCCATGTCAGCAACTGCTGAGCTCTAGCTCCAAGTTTGGATCAGCTGATTAAGTGGATGGTCAATATAGATAAACGTATCTTTCCATGCTCATTCATGTAATACTCTGGTCACGCCTACTATGGGCGCGTTCGGTGTCCTCTTTAGACCCCTCTAAAGTTTAGCTCTAAAAAGAATCTTATTATTTAATAGTACTAAATAAAGTCTAATGACAAAACCTTTTTACAGATGGGTACATCTTTACGAGACGAATCTAATGAGCCTAATTAATCTATGTTTTGCTACAGTAATGCTACATTAATGCTACAGTAAATATCGTCTAATCATGCCTTACCTACCCTCATTAAATTCGTCTCGTGATTTAGAGGGAGGTTCTACAGTTAGTTTTGTAATTAAACTTTATTTAAAACAAGATTCTTTTTGTTTAGACCCCTCTAAATTTTAGGCTCTAAAACGCCGAACGCACCCTATATTTATTTAATCTTGGCCGCCTAAGTGATGACCATATGAGATAATGGACAAAGGTTTCGTGTATACATGTGTTTCTTCTGACAGTTTCCAGGCAGAAGGCATCATGTGGTATTTAACATTAGATTTTTCTTGTTAGCAACGCATTTCCAACTGCAGATATTAAACAGTAAGTAAACAAGGCTTACAGGTCCATGTACGGTTTTGACCAAAGACAAAATCTATCAGCTCAATCCAGGATTTCATCTTAGTTCGACTTCCCCTTTGTTCATGAACTTTGACACACAGCTTTTGAAACGGCAAAGGAGGAAAGGGATGTTCTGTTCGTATATAGGCCATGTTACGGTCTTTTCCTCAAGAAACTCAATTATGGCTCCAACAAAGTCTCATTCATGAGGTCACACGATTGATCTCTCAAATGTTACCTACTGGACTACAGTAGTAACGAAACAGTACGGACACCAAGCCGCCAAGTAAGACTTGAACTTCGATAATTTCCAGTCATGCCTGTTTCGTTTAATAGAAAGAACACATGCGCATCCTTCTGTGTTGTATTAAGACTTGATTTTTACTGTCTTGAAATGGCAAGTGGTACTTTCAGTTTTGACACTCCAGCGCTACCATTGAATTGATTTTTATCCTGAAGCTTTTTGCAGTCAGCATACCCCTCTTCCGGAATGAGATGTGGCTACTGAACAGGTCATAAGGAAGTTGGTAAGACCTATTCTTCAATTGGAGATTCGAGCTGCTTAATTGTGTTCATAAAGGTTTAGCCTTTTATTCTGTCTCCCAGATTGAACTGTTCTCTCTTTCTATTTTTTTTACTGAAGTGATACGTGTCATTTCCTGGTGACCAAACTGTGGAATTAATTAGTCACGCTGCTATGTCTTTCCAATAACTATACTCTCAAATGGAATGCAATAAATGTCAAATTAACGTCTTTGTATTGACGGCAAAAACTGAAAGAATTACAGTACCCACCCCTACAAATTTTCTTGTTCAGATGAAAAGAGAATACAAATACAACACTAATCCCCTGAATAATGAATAAGAAAAAACGGTAGGCAGTGCTGAACTTCGAAACATGGACGTTCAGATCTACACCCACACAACTGTGCTATTTTATTTGAGCAGATACAGAGAGCATACATTTGAAGAGATTCAAGATCAGGAACCCACATTGGACTTGAACAAGGATCTCTGTAATGAACTAGTAAATGAGAATATGGTACAACTGTAGATGGTGAACAAGAACGGCCAGTGCAGTTTAGCCTCGCATATCATTTTTGGATATTGCCGTCAAGTATCAACAGGAATATCCAAGCTGCTGTCTTCGGGTTCTGTAGTTACTTCCCTTACATCAGATACTTCAGATGAATGAGGATTGCCCCATTCAGTGTCTCTGACCGTTCGGATATCGACTCCATCATCCAACTCGACAATGTTCTCTGCGAGGGGTATCGGGTCTGTATCACTTAAACAAGCCTTGTCCACGTTATCATCTTCCACGTGCTTGGAAGCAGTCGAACAGAGCTCTGAGCTCTCTTCACAAACCTGTATCGTGTTAGTCTCTTGCCTGCAAAGAAAATATATGTGATCATTCAATATCCCATTAATTTTACTTTTAGAGTAATTAAATTTTAAGATTCTTTTGAATGATTAACAGCGAAGGATTGAATAGAATACTTCATATCAAACCTTTTTATTTGCAATCGCAAAGCATCCACAAGAGCTAAGAGATCATCCTTTTCTTTTGTGGCAGACTCGAGTCTGCTCACAGCTTCCTTTATGCGCTTGTCAGCATCTGCTGCTGAGACCCTAGCTTTCTCTTCAGCTCTAACAACAGCTGCTTCTAAAATTACAGCATTTCCTCTAGCTTTTCCTAGTTCAGAACGCCACATCTGAACTTCTTGAAGAGCAGAATCTCTCTCCGTAAGCAAATGGTCTCTCTCTACAGCAAGATGCTTTGCTTTATCCTCTGATTCCCTCAACTGAAATATAAAATGCAGTTCAACTTCAAAAAATGTCATGTGGAAGCCTTGCAGAGTTGCATAAACTTAGTGAAGAGTGATCATGGTGACCAGAGCAGACGTCAGTTTGATTTATAAAGCTTAATATTATTGAATTATAAGATGCGTTTTGTAGGAATTCAGTAAATGCTTGTTACCCTAAGCAAACATAATTCAGCTTCTTTTTCATGATCACGCTTGACATGCTCAAGTTCTGTAGACAAATGTCTTCTCTCTTCATCAATTAAATGTGCTGCAGACGCAGCAGTTTCAGCTGCCTCTGCAGTCTCATGTAGCTTATCTGCAATCTCACTGATGGTAGAATCACGAGCACGAATGTCCTGCAATAGCTGGTGGAGTTCATCATCCTTCACTCGAAGGGCCTCCTGTAGTGAACAGAGGTGTTGCCGACACCATGAAAAAAAAAGCAGGAAAATAACTTCAGTATCCAACGACAAAGTTAACATATTAAAAAATCAGAAGTTATTCTGCAAGACATTCCTCAATATTGTACATCCATATGGCAAGTAACTGATATATTATGGGCATATAGGGTCAATGTCAGCGTTTCATCATAGGGTTACAAGTCAGTTCTAAACAGTTGATAAGGGAAACGGCCTGAAGTACTATAGTCATATAATCCAGTCAGGGTTTGAACATTCATTACTGGAGCAGTTCCTTTCGCACTACCAATGGTAAAGTAAATCAATGTTTTTCAAATGCCAAATTGCATCATAATTTTTTCATGAACATGCCCTGTAACTGGACAAGTTTCTACCAATCTGGCAATATTCATGCTATACTGAAAAAATATTTCATCTATACAGAGCATTATTACATCTCACAGTCCTAAATGGTTTCACCAACAGCTAGATTGTGCCTTTAACATAGTCTAACAACTGGGAATCAGATGAACTGACTACATGAGTTAACCTATAAGCGATTCTAGCATCACAACTAAATTGCTCAGGAGTGATTATAATATCTCTTCGGTTATAGTATGTAGATGAGCGTACCATCATGATAGCGAGATCATCTAATTGACCTTTGGTAAGTTTATTTGCAGTTGATCCCAAAGCTTCCCGCAGTGAAATTTTCATTGCTGCTTCTACCTCCTTCGTTGCTTCAATTGCAGTGGCATTGGCTACAGCCACAACAGTAGCAACGGTGCCCAGCTTTGCAGAACCATTCCCACTCAATGAATTTACTGCCTCCTTATGTGCCTGCAGTACCAACTGAGTTGCACTGCATGAGCAGTAAAATGTTACTATGATTCGAATTTCTGCAACAGCTAAAACACCAGTAACTGAAATGAAAAAAAACAAATGGTAACCCACTCCCTGTGCAGTGCTTTATAAGTGCAACACAAATACGACGAGCAAGTAACAATACAACTAAAGCAACTAAAAATGCAGATAACTGTTTTAACACATTTGCTATGTGACTGTATTTTGTCATTCCAGCCAAAGGGAAGAAAACAGTTAAGATGTAATGTCAAATCTTGTTTCAGAAAAATATTAAGCAGGATGTCCAAAGATCATAAGCTTACTGTAAAGTTGATACCCATGCTCTTGCAGCACTGGGCGTTTCTGCACAAAGAAAGTACTCCTTTTTTTGTGGAGTCCCAATGTCTAGAACAGTAGTCAAAGAACAAAACAAATCAAATCTAGAAAGTAAATCTAGGGAGAATAAAAAAACTTAAAACAACAGCACAGTAACGCAAGATACTCTGTGTGGATACAGAAACAGCATCCATCATATTTCGCCAGTCCACTGCAGGAAGAGTTGCACAAGTCATTTCAAAAATTTTACACTAGCGTTCATTTAAAAGTACTAATGGACTAAGACTGGAGACATACTGAAAGTTCATAGGCGATAATGTCACGGTGCTTGTTGAGTCAAACACAATTACACCACGAATGTCCGGGTCACTCCTACGAATCCTACATAATCCAAAGTTTGATATCATGCCTCTTTTTTTTTCCTGTTCAAATTATAGCCTTTTGAAAACAAGTTGCAGTTACCATACTTGTATTCTATCTTTCCAGTTGTAGGATCAAGTATGACCCACCGCTCATTCCATTTCCTTAGCTGACATTTCAAAGTGTTATAAGATTTATAAGTACAAGAAGAGGCAGACCGAGATGCTGCAATAGAGGAGGATTAGCCATTATGACCACATATTAAAAAAGGAAAAGGTCAACGACAGATTCAAATGAGTGGCTAATAAACTGAACATGTTAATGCAATAATCATGTCTTCCTCAAGGCTCAAAGGCTACTTCTCTATGATTTGTGCATTCGTTGGAACCAAGCTCATTGCTAATTTGAACCGAAGTAAACCTAGAGGCACGTTAAGAACCGAGCCGCTGGTGTCAATATTCAGTTCAGGCACTATGCTGTTTCAGAATGAATACCAGAATCGAATTGGGTACCAGACGAATCGACTAGGAACAACAGTTGGCCTAAAACAGAGAGAGGGCGAGAGTACCGTATCAGATCGCTTCAAGAGAGGGCCCTGCAGGAGCTGGCGAGTCGAGGTGGAGAGCTGCCGCTTCACCCGGTCCAAGCTGCTCTGCATCTCCCCCACCACCTGCGCTCTCCAACAACCAGGCAACACAAATCGGAAGCTTTGGTCAGATTCTGTACCAAAAATTAGAGAGAAGCGCAAGGAATTCGAAGGAGCTGATTCGAAACTGTCGAGATCCTGGGAGACGAGGGGGGCGACGGAGCTCTCACCGTGCTGCTCTCGCTCGAGGCCATGGCCGTGGCCGGAGGACGGGAGCAGGGGCGGAACAGAGGAACACGAACAGACCGTCTGAATGATTTTGACCAAACTCAGGGGGTCATTTGCGATTGCGCAACCGCGAGATTTGCGTGCGTCTGAGTTCTGACATCTGATGGCGGATTCTCAGAAGGCCACGATAAGTCCGTATTCCGTCTCGTGTCACGTAGCCTACATTTACGTTTTCTTCGCAGTAATACGTATTTTCTGTCGACGCGATTATCACCGATGTTTTCTATCCTGATCTGATTCGAGCGCGAACCGACGCCGACGTCGACGCCGCCTTGAGTCTGCACCCGCTCCATAAATATTCGGCGTGCACGTCAATCCATGAACGACGCAACCAACGAACTCCAACAAGAAACAATCTAATCTGAAGAAAAGAAGAGAGATCAAGATTCAAGAGCGAGGCGGCGCGCGATCGACCGACCGAAGACGACGAATTACATGGCTGCCGCCGCCACCGCTGACGACTGGGTCCACGTCGCCGAGGAGGAGAGCGACAGCGACGAGTCCTTCTTCTCCTCCACCGACGCGATGGACGACGACGACGAGGCGTGCTCCTGCAGAGACTGGACGGAGGTGAACGACGACGATGATGGCAACTCGGAACAAGCCGACGACGTCACCGAGGATGGCGGCGGCGATGACGCCATCGTACGCACTGATTTCCCCAACCCCGAAGCGCCGGCGCCGGCGCCGGCGGCTGCAGCGCACGGCGCCACCATTGACGGGGAAACGGCCGTTGTTGCCGAGGAGCACGGCGACTACGACGGCTACAGTGCTGGGCCGGTCGGTTACGACTACGCGCGGGATGGGTATTACGCGAACAGCTTCCGCAATGCCGTTGGCTATGCCAACGCATTCCACGGCAACGGCGGCGACGCCTATTTTGGCTTCGCCACAGACGCCGAGGCGTACTACGGCTACGGGCCTGGCTACAGACCGTATGTGTCTTACGGCGGCTACGGCGGTAGTTACACCGCTGGCTCCGCCTACGGCTACGGCTACGGCGGCGGTTACGGTGCCCCTGCCCCAGCCTACGTGTACGGGTACGGCGGCGGTTACGGCGCCCCTGCCTCTGCCTACGGTTACGGCTACGCTCAAGACGGCGGCGTGATGTACCAGGCGCCCGGCTACGACCCGTACGCGGCCACCACGATGCCTCTTGAGGTGCGCGTGCGTGTGCCATCCTATCCGCCGGTTTTCGTTGGCAACGCTGCCGCCTTTCAAGGCGGGGTCCCCGTGTACCCCGCGCCGTGACTGCTCCTCGCGATTGTAAGTGGGTTAGTTAAGGGTAGCAGCTGATGAGTGGTCATGGGTGTTTTGTCCCGTACGATGTGTACAAATTTGGATTTAGTTCGGTCATGGTTTCTACTAATGTCTCTTCTCATGGAGTTTAGCCCCATTTTTGTACACAACTCTGGTCAAAATTTGCATTGCGGTTTTCTAGCCACAGACATGAAGTCCCTAAACAGGAGATATCATCGTACTTGATTTGTGAACTTTGTTCAGATTACATGTAAAAAAAAAAGCACAAAATAAAAAAAAAACAAAAAACAAATACAAAAAGTTGAAGGAACCTTCCATATTGCTTTTTTAACTTATGATTGTAAAGTCACCTTTGCAAGAGAATCTAAACCCTTAAAGAATCAGTTGGGTGAAAAATAAATTTTACCTGCCAGAATCTACCCCACCTGTATATCAACCGTTGATTTGGATCATTCCCTTTTTAATCAAAAAAAAGGAGAGGCCGCTCCTATCAAAAAAAAGGAGAGGCCGCTCCTATCAAAAAAAAAAAAGGAGAGGCCGCGTATCGCCCTCGACGCACCCGCCCGCCGCCACCGAAACCCTAGCGCCGCCGCCGTCGATGCTCGACGCCGGCCGCCGGCCGCCTCCCCTCTCTCTCCCCGGCCTCTGTCCCCGGCGATCGGCGCCGACAAATGGAGCAGGGGATGCGTCCATGACCCACCGTTGATGGAGGCCGGCACTCCAAGGTCCACTCTGATCCCCGATTCTCTCGGAGAGCACCGGCCAGCTCAAGGGCCTCCGGCGCCTTAGGCTCCACGATAACGCCATCGCCGGCCAGATCCCCTCCTCCCTGGGCTTCCTCCCCGACCTCTACGGCGTCTACCTCTTCAACAATCGCATCTGCGGCGAGGTCCTCGACATGTGCGTCCAGGCGCTCCAGGACTCCTGATGCAAAGGAGGAAAAAGAAGTCGACAAGGTCGGCGGCGCATTTAGCGCATCGTGATTTCGAACGACAACTCGTGCATATGTTGGCTCAGTTTGTTGCTTGATTACTTTAATTAGGGATTCGGGAGAATGATCCACGGGAAACATCATTTTTTTATGTATGCTATCAGATGTGAGGAAATCGATCTTTGTGTGCTGCTCTGCCATCGCAGGGGATGTTTCCCGTGGTGGTAACATCAATTAAACTGATATTGTAGAGAATTTAACCAGAAGGAGACCGTTTGTTAGAAACTAAAATGTTGGGTATTCTATTCTTCTTTCCTGAATATTTTTTTCCTTTCATATTTTTTTGTACTGGTTTAAGCTATGGAATGATGTTTTCCATTTCATCATTACCTACACTTCTTTTACTTTAGGATCATAAAAATTTCCTTCATAGAAACTACAGTTCAGTAAGTACAAATTCCACAATTTGTAAAATTCGTGGTTGTTGAATTAGGTACCCCTCAAAACACTACGTAGCTGAGGAGACATTGTGTATGATTCGAGAATGTCACCTGATGAAACTGATGGCGGGGAAACGGTCGAGGCGGGACGCCTACCTCGTTTTCCTCATCAAAAGAGACAAGTTTGAATTTAATTTGAATTTAAAGCATACAAAGACATAGAAAATCAGAAATGCGAGTTCATACTTCCATAATTTTTACATTTACATAAAAATTATGTTAATTACATCTCCGATGGAGAAAACCCCTGATTAAGAATTCCAACATGAAAATGAAAATTACATAGTGGTTGTAGCATATGGCTAGCTATTACAAACTATAAAAGAAAACGAAAAGTCTTCAATCTAGTCGTCGTGGATGAATGCTTGCCGAAGGATTTATCATGATACATTTTCTTATTTGAAACATGATACATGCATATGCAGATGTTGATACACACATATTACTTGAATATTTATGCATTACTTTTGAGCTTCACTATCCATGTAAGCTAGGCGATTTTATTAGCCTAGCAGAGTGAAACATATCATTTTGAGGATTTGTGGTACTTTGACTGAATAATACTCATATGCAAGGAGAGCATTTCAGTCATATTGCCATGCGCTGCATAATTTCATATATCTATGCAACAGCTATTTGCACATCTAGCATTTGGACTTTAGTCGCAATGACAAATGTTTGCTTTGCCTAATATGCTGATGCATGCATGACTTTCATTTTATTTTCCATTTGATCAAGCCAATATCGATGCAATACTCCTGTGTAGATAATAAACTAGCATGCAGGCTTGTATTTCGAGTATAGAATTGCTTAAGTAGTATCTTGACATGACTACTAGCATATATGGTTTGTACATTTTCCATTTTCTATTTCCCAGATCATGAGTCACATATATGGTACTCATAAGGATGGACAGATCATATGCAAGATCTAATCAGAGCATGGTTTGGCATTTTAATTCACACTCAAAGCTTCATGGATGCAGTGCAATATTCTAGTTTAAAGAAGAAACTAGCATGCAGAGCTTTGATTTTTATTTCAGGCAGCATATTATCATTGCTCCTCCCATAACATAGTGTTCCTGAAACTGGAACTGACGTAGGCTAATGCTATTGCCTTTTTACTAGTCTGGTGTAATTTTCATGAATGCAAGACAACTGTTATGCGGGATTAGCAAGCGCGAGCCATCGTTGGCTAATGGGGTTGTGCATGCATGACCACAATTCATTAATTTGGATTATATGCTAGTGTCGATATAGTGTCCTGTACGAGGAATACATCAAACAAGCAGAGTTTTAATGTTTTAAACATGGAACCCTCCAAATTTCTTATAGGAGGCATATCAATGTTGCTGCTCTCATGACATAGTATCAAAGGACCTATGCGCCAGAGAGCATCATATCTGTAGCATTTGATTTGTATTTTGACAGAGATACATGGACCTGAATTTGATACAAGACACAATTTATTTTACTTAATTATTACTTATGACTTGAGAATCAGGAAGATTGAGCATGTAAGCCAGACAAATTTTAGTATATTTGGGGCTGTTGCATAACTAGCATATGGAATGCATATGTTAGGAATGCAGATGACCACATTTTATCCTTTAATTTGACTAGGCTGAGGCTAGTACTTTCTATTTGAGAATTTTAATACTGAACATGCAACAGGATACGACATGCAGAGATCGTTTTTTACATGACTAAAAGGACAGTAGTTTGCTTGTGTGCTAAGCATGATGAGATGGTGATGTCATGTATGCGATCTTGCCGGAAGCGACCATGATGAAATCATTTCATTTTAAACCAGCATACATGCATATTCATTCTACCTATGATGGCGCCGATCTTTCGAATTTACATGCAGGAATATGGCCTGCAAAGCTCGCTGTTCGTCAATGTATACAGCGACGACGTTTTAACATGATAAACAAGGCAGCAGTTTGCTTGTGTGCTAAGCATGATGATGAGATGATGTCATATACGCCACCTTGCCGGATTAAACATTTTTACATCTCGATTTAACTTGGATGTAGATGAACAGAGTGTCGACTATAGCAACTACCATCATTTGGTTTAGTAAAACTGAAATCATAGCACTCAGAATTTGAAGCCGATCAAGTGCAAAATACACATACGTACGATGCAACAGTAACTTTGCCTAGAGATCTCTTTAGCACTTCTTCGTCATAGAGTATCGAAACCTCTATTTTGATAAGTAACTGCCCTGCATATGCACAGGATGCAGCCGAGGGAAAGAAACTGCTGTACATCGATTTGGCTAAACTCAGATTATAACATCAGGATTTGGCTAGTTGCAACATAAACTCACGCATGATGCAAATGCAGTATACAATGTTCTCGACAGGAACAAAAATAAAAGAAACCGCCGTATACAGAGCAGTTCTGATCAACACATTCCGGCATGAATTTGCTTGGCCGGCGGCAGCGATTTGGCAACTGCAACTCATGGCAGGTATTGGCGATGAACGCACAACCCGTGCACGGAGTGCAGAGGCTTTGTTTGATCAGTGCCTGTTCTTGATTCGTATCAACGGACCGAACCGAAGGAACGAGGCACTCTTCCCATCCTACTTTGTATCAACGGACCAAACCGAGGATTGGGGACTTCATCATCTCGCCGTGATCTGTATCGATGGACCAGACCGACGGCGAGGCCTTGATCCTGCCCTCGCTTCACATCAAGAACACACAGCGAAGGCAGGCGAGAATTGGAACCAGAGAAACCGAGAGAGATGGGGAGGAAGAAAACTGCTTGCTCTTGATCGAGAGGCCAGACGAAGTGCCGGCAGATTCCTTACCCTGAAGAACCTCGACGGACAGAGCAGCGTCTTGCAATTCTTCTCCCTGGGCTCTCTCTCTCTCCGGCGAGTGCTTGCTGTGGATGATTTGCAGATGGGCGGCGGGTGTTTGCTCCGGCAGCCTGACGGTGGTGTTGATTCGAGAATGTGTGTTTGTGTGATCGGCAATTGGAGAATGGAGGAGCGAGAGTCTTGAACTCTGCCGCAGGGCCGTATATTTATAGAGCAGAGGTAAGCAGTTCTTTCAGGGATTGGCGGTAATTCTCCCGCTCTTTCTTTTCGGATTTTGGATTAACTTAGCGGCAAAGTTTGATACACGATCGCCGGAAGACCAGCGGACGTGAGAGTCTTTCTTTGACTAACTGCAAAGGCTTGGTCAGGACAGTCTTTATGTTTGAGAATCCAGCGCGCGAGCTGCAGTTCGTGGAGATATTTTCCCTCCCTTTGCAGACTTGGTCATCACCGGTTTCTTTCGTTTGAAGGCCGATCAAGCGCGCGGCTCTTTGGGCTTTGTCATGTGGGCTGATTCAAGTGATTAGAGGCTTGATTAGCTTCCGGCCATATGCCATACGTGCCGCGTATACACACCACATATATATGTATTTGCTTTATGCAAGAAAGGCTTGTACAATTTGATTCAGACATGTAGACATTTGTGATAGCTGAGGCAACCAGACATGCTATCTGATATTTATTTCGGTTACGTATTGAGTGAAAATATCAATCACTCTCCGTCTGTATTTCCGATCAGCCGCGTATATCTATACGTATTTTCCTTCCGTAGGAGTTGCCTGCATGCATGGCTTTGTTTCCTGCATGGGCTATCTTTGGTGACGTGGACTTGATGTTTCACTAGCACGCATGCATGCAGCTAGCCAAGCCTAAGTGCTTATACAAAATTTCTTGTATGTCACGTTTATTCAAAATTACCGGCTAATGAGTTTTCCGTATGTGGACTGCACTAGCATTTTTATAATTTATTTCTACCATGTATATTTCCTCCAAAACACATGGATAATTAAATAATCAATTTTCAAACATTTGAATGTGAATTTATAATATTCTTTTGGCTAATATTTTAAGAGTGCCAAAATCTGTGTCAACAGAAACTACGAATGTTAATGATGGAAATTGCTGAAGAAACTACCAATATGTGTGATTGACTGTACGTGGATTTACTCCTCCTCGTATGTGTTGTCTATCTCAACGTAAATTGCAGGTGATGCTCTGAAGAAGCTTAAGGAAACCGGTGTAGTATTCAATTTATTTTTGGTCAGAGGTTTACTTCCAATTTGGAACTTTGAGCTATAGCATTTGTAAGATTTAGTTTAAAATTGATCTCTACTTTCTGTAAATATGTTCTTGCCGATGTGTACTATTTGGAATCTGCAGTGCAAATTGAAGGGATAGCTTGGATCACAGGATTGCTGATGAAAATCGACGAATGAAGGACTTCTTTATTTTGTAAGTTTCTATTTATATCATGTATCATAGGTGCTTGCAGTAATCCTTCACAAATTGTAATTTATGGACATAAAGTGCACTTTACTCTTTATTATCATATTAACAGCCCAGTTCTGACTCTTCGTTTATCCTATCAATCTGAATTTATCTCCATTGATTTTTTACTGTTTTTCTTTAATCATATATAAAGTTGCCAGAGCCGATGTCTGGAACCTTCTCTGCCATCAGTGAATTTAAAACCGCTTAATGGATGTACCCTGCATATGTTCATTTCATGAGCTTGCATTTTATTTCCCTGATTTTTTCACCGGTATGGCTTTGTCTTATTAGCTAGAACTACGACTGACCAGTAATAAAGGGTACCTAACAATGCATAATTCATACAATCCTCACTACTATAATTTAATCTTGCACCGGTCACTGAAAAACTTCACATGATGTTTTCCTAGCAAACAAGTTCATATAATTTTCCCCTAACCAGATATGCATGCTCACTTTTTGGCAAATTTTGTTGTTACAGGTATGTATTTTCCAGCATGAATTGAAGTTTTAACTGTGTGCTCTATTATTGCAGGTGTGTATTTCCTAATCAATCTACTCCTCCTATGTTCTGATTTGTTTCTTTTCTGTTGTTTTCAGGTTTGCTCAAGGTGATCAGGGTGTGGGGCATGTGGGGACTCTGGATCCGGATAATGCAGAGCCATGGAATTGTTCATGATTATGGTTGATTGCAAGGGTGCAGGGCCCATGGCCATGTCGATCTTGTTTCTCTAATGCCGTTTCCAGTGTCAAAGGTCAGCTTGATTATAAGACCTCCTCTAAACTTGATTGCTATTTTGTTCGACCTCTCATTATGGCAGAATTGCATTACAGTTTTCTCATGGATTAATGATAAACCTTATACTGCCCAGTCTCCAGCTCAGTATCCGTTGAATGTGCTTACATTCTGTTAGGCAAGACATTTAATGATTGATTATGCACTTACGATGGAAGATGTCTGTTGGGATTCATTGTGATCTGAAAATTTCATTTACTAATATATCTTATTTTAGTGGGTAAAAAATCTATGGCGGGTTGCAACAGTAGGGAACATATAGACGAAGTGCTATCTGCACTTTGTTGGCTTATCAATTGTGCAGTCTGAAAGACACAGAATTAGCATATTTTATTCTTTCTATTTTTCATTTTTCTACTGGAGATATTGGTTCTGAAAATGGCAAAAGGGTCATCTTTTCTGCCATTATAAATGTAATCATGCTTTAGTACAAATTTCACATGTGATGTTACTCATTAAACGACACCCATCTTGAATATGCATTTTGGTTTGGTTCTTCATCTGAAAAAAGGCAGCACTGCAGGGAAAAAGTTTGACGCCTGTCTTGTATATTTCTACCAAGCTTTTCCTATTCGTTGGTAACTTGCATTGATATATAATATTTGGAGACTAGACAAATTTTAACAATATGTAATGCCTGTCTAATTGCTGTTTGCAATTGCATATTGTTGTATGGCTGGTCGCAATGGGGATGACAAAGGGGTGGGCACGACGGTGTTGTTTGCATGGTGCTCTTATTTGTTTTATCTCGTGCTGAAATCAAAATATAATGGTTTTATATCTTGCCCAATCTGTTGTGATTCGAAGAATTCAATTGTACATTAGGTCTGTATGAGGCAGGCATGACTAAGATACAGAGTGCATGATGCTACTGTTGGTATGTATCCTGTTTTGATTTCAGATGAAAATGATTGACGATCCATTAATCAAATAATTTTTGTAGGAAGATGGAACAAGAATTTCGGATTTGTTTACTACTCTGCCCTTGGATGTAGCTTATGGCAAAGCTAAATATACATCTGTTATCTGTTATCTGCTGAACTTATTTGAGTCTGCAGGTCGTAGATGGATGTTGCAAGGGCTGTATCTCCTATATGTGTATGTCAACTGGTAATCTATTCTTTTTGCCACCCTAATTTGTTGATATGTATCCTGTTTTGATTGCGGAGGAAAATGATTGTGTAGGCCTCTTATTTGTTTTAGTTACCATTTGACATTGTGAACACACTATGGTATTCAACCCCTTCATTCCCCTTTTTTATCTAATTGTTAAACATTAAAGATATATTTAGGTGTCAAATATTTACAGTTCCGCATTTGTTTTTCTGTTTTCACTGTTTTTGCAATTTCGGAGTTCAATTAGCTTTCCTTGGGATTTTGTATTTTCTCCAATATAACTGTAAGCCTGTAACAAATAGTATCATTTTTAGTTCATGTTTCTTTATCAGTACATTTCTTATATTTATCTCATTTCTTTTTTGTCACAGTTCAAATACGAAGATGAGGCATCTTTGCGAGCAGCATTTCCTTTAAGCTTGTTATCTTTCCAACATCTCATCTATCCTCTTGATGAAAGTTGACTCTGGTCGGACTTGGATATGATCAAGGAATTGATGAAGAGGCAGCTCGGAGGTCTGCATCATTGCACTATAATGGTGACATGAAACTTTGGCTTGAAGGTATACCAGCCTACAAGGAAGTAATGGAAGAGGTTTCTCGTGCAAGGAGATTGGTTCATGGACGAGTGCAAAGTAAATCCTTGACATAGATGAACCTGAAATTTTGGAACATGGGACAGCTGGGTTGCTATATCCACTAGCATAGATGAACCTGAATTTCGAAACACTGTCTTTTTTCTTGTTCTTGTTTTTATGATAAAAGGTTCTGTGAAATATGTGGTGGTTTAATAATTTGTTGTAATAATACCTCCTTTTAAATAATAAGATACAACAACTTCGTATCTGTGTGTGTTTTACAGGATTTATTGATTATTGACAAAGCTTTAGTGTTTTTTTTTGGCCTTGTGTGCGTAATATTGTGACGCATCTTATTGTTTTAAAAAATACGTCACTGTGTTGGCTTAATTAAGTTATTTTTATTATACACTTAGAATTCAAACTATTTTTTATAAAAAATGATCTATTAATATATTCTAAGTGTATAATAAAAATAACTTAATTAAGCCAACACAGTGCGTCAGACACAGTGACGTATTTTTTGTGATAAGAGTCCTGCCAAGTTGTTTCATTTTGTCGGACACGTGCGTGTCGCACGTGCATTTTTACTAGTATTCAGAACAAGGGACTCTCGAAGGTTTAGGAGTGGGACATCTTTTTTTTTTTTTTACGGTTCAATGGGGGGAGAGCGTCCCCACCTGATTTTCATTGATATAGGGGTCAGGCAAAAAGCCCGTCCATCAAGTCAAAGATTACATAGCATGCGGCGCTTGCAAGCACTCAGGGGGAGGAGAGGAGATTACACCAAGTTTGAGCTACATGAGTTTCAGTCGTCTTCCAACGGTAGCGCCAAAGTGACGAGGACACGACGACGGCGTCCCAAGGATTTCCCGATCTTTCACGGTACAACCAACAAGCACACACTAGCCACAGAAATCTTTCAAGCTTGTGTTGGACAGATGTAGTGAGAAAAGAATTTAGAAGCAGTCCGATTACTGTATTATGTCAAATGTATAGCAGCAGAATTGGCAAAGAATATTTCACCACGGTAGCAATATCAGTTTAATGATAACAATCCTTGATTAGCAATAATACCATGAACTCAAGCTGGCCCTTTACGGCAGATAAGCAAGTAACAATAATTGATAACACGACAAACCCAATCAGGAGAGAAATAGCTCTTCGATAAACAAAACACTAACAGTAGCAAGATTGATAGAGAGATTGACTTATTCAGAAAATAATCCAAACCCTAGATTGTTTCTCCACCCGTGCCTGAAGAAGACCACGATCAGAGAAGTAGAATCTCTACTGAGATCAAGCAGCACACCCAGGAAAGAATTTCCTGATCACGCCCTCAAGCAACCCGGAAGGATCTGCACGCTTCAACTGGATAGAGAAGAGGGGATCGCCCCTGTCCTGTTCTTGAGGGAAAACCTCGACCAAAAACACACGATAAAAATCCAGTCTCATCTACCATACATTGGGCGGCGCCCAGGGATATAGGCACGCAGGCCATCCCGACTCCGACTCCAGTTTGGACTCAAGGAACCTGTTCCGACTAAACCTGGCTTAACCCAAACATTAGTACGAACCAGACTCAAAACAATTAAAATAGACCTGACCGAGCAAGACATGAATAAACTTCCTTTTTTCAACCTGGCCAGCTTCACGTAGATGAATAATAAAATATTCTGGCCACTTGCTAATACGTTTCAGATTAACACTTGCATCGATCCAACCATAATAGAAGCTACGGACTTCTTTTGTTCTTTCTTCTTCACAAAATTAACTCCAGTAAATATATTCGTGCACCAAGGGTATAGAATACCATCAGATAACTTATTTTCTCTTTTCATGCATTCATCCACAGAAATAGGAAAAGCCCCAAACTGAATAACAGAGTTTTCCATAGAATTACCGTCTTCAAGGATTGAATTATTGCAAGTATTTTTGGAATTCCTAGTATAATTGATTTGCTGAGCCATGGGCTCATCATCCTCTCCCCCTTGAAACAAAGCCGTCCTCGGCTTTGACATAATTTGAGAAGCTTCATTTGTGACCGAATCATAGCTCACAACAGTTGTCATTCTTTCAGCATCAATGACCTTCTCTTTATTTAATTCATCACAATGAGCAGAAATCAGTTGACACGAATCATCAACTGTGGAGTTGGAACCATTGGAATAATATTGAGAATCAATATTTCGAACAACTTCAGAAACGTGAACTGATGAAACTAGTATAGCAGGAGGGACCAGAACCACCTTTTCCATTCTACCTGCAATTTCGGTATCGATGCAATAATTTTTGGAAGCACTAGATGTGTGTATAGATACACTTTCAGTGACATCTGCAGCAGCTAATGGATGTTTGATTGTCTCATCACTCCCTGCCCCTTGAAGCAAAGCCGTCCTCGGTTTTGAGATAATTTCTGAAGCAGGTTTCTTCTTTTTCACAGGAACAAACATCTCAGCTTTAATATCATTTTCTTTCATTGGCTTCAATACATGAGAAACTCCCTTGTGCACAAACGAATAAATATTGGAGCGACCACCATGTGTAGCGTCACGATCAAACTGCCATGGCCTCCCAAGCAACAAATGACACGCACTCATCGGTGCCACATCACAATCCACCGAGTCAATATAATCCCCAACTGAAAATTTTACTCGTGCCTTGTGAGTAATTTTCAGTGTACCACTTGTGTTCATCCATTGCACATAACGAGGTGTAGGAAGCCTCCATGTAGATAAAGAAAGTGCATGTACAACATCTGAACTTATAGCATTTGTAAAGCTTCCACCATCAATTATTAACTTGCAAACCTTTTGTTGGATTTGACACTCTGATTGGAAAATATTAGAGCGCTGCCCCTTCACATTTGCAATTGTGCCATCACTATGTACTTCATGTGACATCAATGACAAGCCATTTGAGGTATCGTCAGCTTCTTCCAGTGGTGGTTCATTAGGAGCTGCAATAGGCAGCCCTAGTGTCACAGACCCAGGAGTGCTCAGGGTAAAAATTTTCTCTTCAGCACCAGACTGCACCAACAAATTTGACTCACATGTAGATAAAGTTTTCTTCTCCATTTCCACTACATAAGCACTCGGGGTGACAATTTTCCCTTCAGCACCAGACTTTACTAACAGATTTGAGTCACCTGTAGCTAAAGTTTTCTTCTCTGTTTGCCCTACATAAGCATCTCGTTGCCGTCGATCATCAAAGTACTGCTGGGGTGTGTAGCATGTAACACACCAGCTCCGTTCACCAACAGAAAATGAGAAGCGATTTGTAGAACATGGAAGCTCTCGCTGCCAATTCAGGAATCTAGTCCAAGGACTTCCAAGAACCAATGAGCAAACACTCATGTGTATAGGAACCACATCGCACATTACAACATCAACATATCCACTAATCGTAAATTGTACCTTCACTTGATGTTGAATCTTAACTTCCTGGTTGTTCCACAAGAAAGTATAAGGCCTTGGATGAGGTCTCGTTGGTAGCTTCAATATTCGCACAAGTCTTTCACTTGCAGCATTAATAGTCGCACTCTGATCTACCATCGTACCACATGTATGAGCACCAACTTTGACACGTGTATAGCACATAAGGAAATCAGGCTCCCTGAATGGATCCTTCTCACAAATTTCCAGTGAAATTCCAAGCGATCTCATCGTATCTCTCGCACAAATCAAGTCACCAAAAATTATAGTAATGATGAGCTAGAAAAAAAAATCCAGGGATGTACCGTGAGAAACCCAGAATCTGATACCAATTGACGAGGACACGACGACGGCGTCCCAAGGATTTCCCGATCTTTCACGGTACAACCAACAAGCACACACTAGCCACAGAAATCTTTCAAGCTTGTGTTGGACAGATGTAGTGAGAAAAGAATTTAGAAGCAGTCCGATTACTGTATTATGTCAAATGTATAGCAGCAGAATTGGCAAAGAATATTTCACCACGGTAGCAATATCAGTTTAATGATAACAATCCTTGATTAGCAATAATACCATGAACTCAAGCTGGCCCTTTACGGCAGATAAGCAAGTAACAATAATTGATAACACGACAAACCCAATCAGGAGAGAAATAGCTCTTCGATAAACAAAACACTAACAGTAGCAAGATTGATAGAGAGATTGACTTATTCAGAAAATAATCCAAACCCTAGATTGTTTCTCCACCCGTGCCTGAAGAAGACCACGATCAGAGAAGTAGAATCTCTACTGAGATCAAGCAGCACACCCAGGAAAGAATTTCCTGATCACGCCCTCAAGCAACCCGGAAGGATCTGCACGCTTCAACTGGATAGAGAAGAGGGGATCGCCCCTGTCCTGTTCTTGAGGGAAAACCTCGACCAAAAACACACGATAAAAATCCAGTCTCATCTACCATACATTGGGCGGCGCCCAGGGATATAGGCACGCAGGCCATCCCGACTCCGACTCCAGTTTGGACTCAAGGAACCTGTTCCGACTAAACCTGGCTTAACCCAAACATTAGTACGAACCAGACTCAAAACAATTAAAATAGACCTGACCGAGCAAGACATGAATAAACTTCCTTTTTTCAACCTGGCCAGCTTCACGTAGATGAATAATAAAATATTCCGGCCACTTGCTAATACGTTTCAGATTAACACTTGCATCGATCCAACCATAATAGAAGCTACGGACTTCTTTTGTTCTTTCTTCTTCACAAAATTAACTCCAGTAAATATATTCGTGCACCAAGGGTATAGAATACCATCAGATAACTTATTTTCTCTTTTCATGCATTCATCCACAGAAATAGGAAAAGCCCCAAACTGAATAACAGAGTTTTCCATAGAATTACCGTCTTCAAGGATTGAATTATTGCAAGTATTTTTGGAATTCCTAGTATAATTGATTTGCTGAGCCATGGGCTCATCACAAAGCGATGCATCATTCATGCATGCCTACCGGAGGCGCTCGAGTGAGGGAGGCAGAGAGCGAAAGACCACATCGTGTCTGTGTTTCCAGATATTCCAGCAGCATAGATGCACTAGGGTGTCGCTGCAGCTCCCAGAGGCGCATCACCGGAGCTCGCATGTCGCTGGTGATTCCAATGGAGTCCCAGAAAGCATTGGCGAAGGGGCAGTCAAAGATAAGATGTTGCAGAGTCTCATCAGCTTGTGAACAGACCTCACAGGTTGCACTGTCAACAATGTTCTTCTTTAGTAGGTTGGTTTTGCAGTGGATGCGCTCTTGTGAGAGTAACCAGATGAAGAATTGGGCCTTGGGCGGGGAGATTTGATTCCATGCATATTTGGCAAAAGCTAGTTTATCTGCGCAGCCTGCTAGCAACTTGTACAAAGGAGATGTTTTCAGTTTGGTGTGAGGCTTGGCGAAGGGGGTGATGCGCCGGTTAGGTTCAGCAGTGAGGTGGACTGTGGACATGAGGTCTTGAAAGGTTGCCAGTTCAGCTTGAGCTGCTCGAGTGAGTCGCGATTGCAGGTTGCACTGGATACCCGATTGCATGGCCTGCCTGGCTGATTGTGCAGGATCAAGAACATGCGAATACAGTGCCAGGAAGAATTTAGACGGTGGACCACTTGGTAGCCATGTGTCATGCCAGAAATCAGTTTCCTCTCCATTGCCAACTTGTGACATTGTAATTGCTTGGTAGGCAGGGAGAAGTTCTCTGAGAGCTTGCCAATGTGAACCATCCAGGTTGCCTTTGAGAGTTGCCACACAAATTTCAGAACGGGCCCATTATGCCCAAGCGGAGTCACCGAGGTAGTGTAGTCGGTGGAGAAGCTTCAGCAGCAAGCATTGATTTTGCACAGCAATATCCCTGACGCCGAATCCACCGCACTCCTTTGGTTGTATAACATTTTCCCATGCAACAAGACATTGAGCTCCCGAGACTTTGTCTTGGCGTGCCCAAAGGAAAGCTCGGCATTTCTTGTCAAAAGCATCATTTGTCCCCTATGGCAAGAGCATGGCACACATTGCATTAGTGGGCAGGCTGTCCATTGAGGAGTTGATGAGTTCTGTGCGGCCAATATGGTTGAGGAAACCGGCTTGCCATCCTGCCAAGTGCATATCTGAGCGCGAGAGGATGGGGCTAAAGGCATTTAGCCACAGCTTCTCGTGAGAGAGAGGAAGTCCCAGGTAAGTTGCGGAAAGCTGTCCCATTGACACTGTAGGATGGTGATGTAATTTGGGATGTCACTTTCATCAACATACATGGGCACCAGAGTACTCTTGTTGTAGTTGATTGCTAGGCCTGTTGCATCGGAGAACTGATCAAGGATCATTTTCAGTTGGAGCACATCGCTTGGGTGAGCACGCAGAATGAGTAGCGTGTCGTCGACGTACTGCAAAATCGGGCAGTGCCTATCTAGCAGAGGGTGTCTCACACAGCCATTGGACTTGATCAGGCCTGCAGGACATCTGCCACAATGGGAAACAGGTAGGGGGAGAGGGGGTCTCCTTGCCGTAAGCCGCGTTTGCACTAAAGCCATGGCCCGGCACATCCATTGACCAGCACAGCAGAGCGTGAAGTTGTTAGCAGAGTGTCGACCCAGTCACACCACATTGCCGGGAAGCCTCTGGCCATCATAATTTTGCGCAAGCTGTCCCATAAGACAGAGTCGAATGCTTTGGCGAGTGGGACATCTCTTCCTTGCACAGTTGCACTTGCACCAGGGTGACTCTCAGAATCAACTCCAACGTTCTCTGCAAGCAGTTCGCGTCATGTCGTGCCTGAATCAAGGTGGTTCTCAATCCATCCAGTCTTACAAAAAAAGCGGCATCCAAATCAAAAGATGAAGGATGGTCCCTTATTTTTTACATGTCTTAGGAGTTTAACTGAACTTTAGGCATACTTTAGGGGAGTAAACTCATAACTTGTGTTCTCTTGCAGTACCAAGAAAATATATATTATTTATGATTTGTGCATCACTAATACTACCTCCGTCTCTAAACATAAGGTTTTCTAGCATTCAAACACAAAAATAGTCTAGAAATCAAAAGACCACCATACCTTTCATTTTTACATCTACACATTTCTCTACCAATCCTCCCACAAACCCCAAAGTTTCTCCTATATATCCTCAAAATGCCCTACATTTAAAGAAAAAAATTCAAAACTCCAAAACGCCCTATAAAAATAGACGGCTGGAATATACAGATTTATACAATCTGAAGTACATCACGTCCAAATGATTGATGTCAAATATGAGCTACTGCATTAGAATCAGAGGGCTAGCTGTCATAGTATCAATGACACTAGCTAGGGACGTAACTAGCTAGGGGCATATGCCCCTGAGCTCGTAAAATACACTCCATAAAACAATCCTATATAGTATGTAGGATCTTTAAACTAGACGCGCGGACACCTCGATAGTTACTAATAGGCCAGTTTTATGGTACCTTAAAATGATTGTGAGCCATTCATTTTAACTAGATTGGTAACCTTTTACCTTCTAAGAGGTAAAAGCTCTCCATGATTATAGGGTGTGATTTGTTTTCAAAGTTGTTAAGATTTTTTGAGGTGGTGGAAGCTGAAATTTTCTTTTCGAGTGAAATGCACCCGGGGTACATAAACTATTTAGGGATGGTCGTCTAGGTACATAAACTCCTAAAATGACCATATAGGTCTATAAACTATTTATGAGTGGTCATCTAGGTACATAAACTCCTAAGTATCCATTTAGGTCCACAAACTAATTATTTAGTAGCTGTCTAGGTTCAAATTCTTTCGGAAAGCGAGGCGGCGATATGTCAGGAAAATCATGAAAACCAACCGTACGATTGTTGACTCAGCTTGGCAGCAGGATCGAACGAGGGCCTTTCGCCTCCTTTCCTAGGCCGTCGCCGTCTGATCACCGCCTCACCTCCGGATTGCCAAGCAATGTCTCTTTTATGCAATTCTGCACCGCCAAAATTTTCCTCGCATGCATATAGCACGTGCTTCTCCATCCACGGTGGCATGTATATGTAGGAATTTTTTTTCACACACGGAGGAATTTGGACCTAGACAGGTACAACATAATTAGTTTGTGGACCTAAATGGCCACTTAAGAGTTTACGTACCTAAATGACCATTCATAAATAGTTTGTGGACCTAGATGGTCACTTTAGGAGTTTATGTACTTAAACGACCATCCCTAAATAGTTTATGTATCCTGAGTGCATTTCACTCTTTCTTTTTCGTTTGACCTGAAACAAAATCATCGTGACCGCCACATGCCCACATGCACGTTTCCATATTTTCCGGTAGGAAATGTTACATACGTGTCGAAGACTTCTTTTTTTTCAAGGAACAACGTGGCGAAGACTTGATTATGTCATGCACGTTTACCATTTTATCTTTTCACGTAGGAAACGTTAAGACATGTGGAAATCAGGAAGTTGACTTGAGGTGAAACAAATTCATCGCGAGACCTCGTGCACATTTTCTCGCGTGCAAGAGGCCGCGAGGAATGGCCGTGCCTGCTGCACGGGCGGACGGCGAGGGCTTCATGGTGGCTTGGGGGCGCACGCGACAACGATCCGGCTGCGGCTTCTTCGACGACGAGAACCTGCGGCGACAGGAGCTCACAGGGACGAGTAGACGACCTACCGATAACACCACACAAATCAATATCCCCCCTCGTACCCATTTTCTCCGGAATTAAGTTGAGTTGCGCCCAGCGGAAGAATCGGAAGAAAAGATTTGCATGCTGAATTAATTTTTTTTTTCTCCATTAATGCGATATAATTAATGGCTCAGATGAAATTTGACCTTTTATCTCTTGAGAGGTGAAAAGGGTACCGTAACAGTCCTCTAATAATAAGATTCCATCGGTTAGCTGGTTTTCAATACTACGATAGATCTGGTCATGTCGTCGCCCAAAGACGCGCTTGGTCGACCATGTCATCGTCAAAGGCACATCTGGTCGTGTCTTCGCCGAGGACTTCATCAGAGATGCGCGTGCGAAGTTAGTAGTCTACCTTTTATTTTTATTTTGCGAAGGGAATGGTGTTCTGTGTAATTTTGACGGTGGGTTTATGTTTTCTCCCATCAGCGATGCTGCTGCTGCTGGTGGTGTTTTAATTGAGTCACATAATGTTGGGCATGGAGGAGCTGGATGAGTGAAGATTAAGGAAGTCCTGTGATGGCAAGATTTAATCTGATTGGAATTCTCGTCCATGACAGATCTGTCAGAGGTGGTAATTCTAGATGGTGGAATTTGCGGCTCTTTTAACGTTTCTTATCTTCTAGTAATGAATTTGGATGTATTACACTTCAGTTTCAATGAAATCCTTCTTTTCACAAAGAAAAAGCGTTATACAACATAAAGAGTAGAGACTACGATTAAGAGTGCAGCAGTCCAAAACCAATACTGAACATGACAGGTGAGGTTCAACGAACAGCAATGCCTTCATAAGCCGTAACCGCACGTCAACCTGTTCTCCATTTCATGCTTGCCTTGTTTCTCCTCTTGTACGTTTATTTTCTGCACGTCACACACGATAAATGAACATCACAACACAAGCAAGCAGATCTTGAATGATTACCAGCACGGACTGCATGCCTAACATCACGGCAACCTATTTTCCTTTTCCTGTTCATTTCCTACAGGTCAGACATGAGTTTGGCATTGGCGAGAGCAAACCAGCATGCGAGTGCTAAAGTGAACACACGATAAACACGTTACACAAGCAGGATTTGGATGATTCCCAGCAGCAATGCTTGCATGCTTGCAGAGTATATAATACTTCTGTTTCATGTCTGTCACACCTCAAAATTTCAAATTTTGGAATGTGACTTAAATTTCACTAAATTTTAAAATTTTTGAAAATAGTTTAAAATTTAACTTTATATTCGACTGTTGTCACTTTTCTTTAGGCAAAGGAATTATTTTCTAAATAAATTAAATTAATATAGGTTATATTAATTTGTTTGTTGCATTCATGCTCGTTAGTCTGCATTAGGTTCTTCTCTGTGTGAAAAATGAATTTTTAAAATTCACTAGTGATCTTGTAGTTCGGATTAGTTTTCGAATAGCGATAATAATCTTATTTCTAGCCTAGGTCTAATTCCGGCCAAGCTGCGATCCTATTCATTTCCTTTCTTCTCTTTTCTCCGACAGCATGGAAACACTCAAGCTATCCGTGTGCAACAACTATGCAATCGAAATATCTCTGCATGCCTTTTGTTTTGCCTCTTATGTTCCCTTTTCTTTTCTCTCGTCTACCATCCTTAATTTATTTTCCTTCGATCGTGCCATGAAGTTTATGTACAACCAAGCCATACTCTTTGCTGCTACTCTACCATTCTACTCTCTCTTCATTTATAACATTTGTTTGCAAGCAATCAAGCCACCTGCGAGCAGCTTGATTTCATTGTTCAATCATCTTTTCTTTCTCTCTCTTTCTACTAGATGTTTGTAATGAAGATAGCATCACCACAACAAGCAGCTGATCTTTTCTCGAGGCTCTTTATCTATCTATCTATCTATCTATCTATCTAGTTATATGTCTTTCTTCCTCAGTGTGCAGTCAATCCAACAGACCATCGCTATCACCACCCGATCACCCTCCTCCCTACTGTTTTTCCTCTTATCATCATCTTGCTATCCAGCTTTCGCCAAACCTTACCTCTCTTAATGCTACCCCGTCGTTCTGCTTTCTGCTTATTTCTATCATTTGAGTTGCAAGCAAACGAGCTACCTGCCTGCAATTTCAATCATTTCTAATTTCTTTATGTCTCTTCATCAGCTTGTACCCCAGACGTTTCATTCCTTTGTTTATTTTCTATCCATCGTGACTTATTTGTAATCTACATACGTAGCTATATTGGAACCCAAGGTTGCAGCTTACGACAACCTTTTCCCTTCTCTTTTGGCCTTCTCTCTGCCTTCTACATGCACCAATTCTTTTTTTTGACGAAACATGCACCAATTCTTGCAACTCAGTATCTCGGTCGGGCCTTACTTCTTTCTTTCTTACTCTTTATTTGTATCTCATCTTCTATCTAAAATAGATACACTACGGGAAACCGCGCCTTTGCCGTGTGTTCAGGGGTTTGCCGAGTGCAATCCATCGGGCACTCGGCAAACTCCCTGTTTGCCGAGTGCCAGGGGCTCGGCACTCGGCAAACTCCTGGCACACGGTACCAGAGGAGTTTGCCGAGCGCCGAGACCCTAGCCCTCGGCAAACAGGGGGTTTGCCGAGTGCCAGAACTGGAGGCACTCGGCAAACTCCTGGCACACGGTGCCAAGGGAGTTTGCCGAGTGCCTCCGTTAGTGGCACTCGGCAAACTATTTGTGTGCCGAGTGCCTAACGTGGGCCCTCGGCAAAATAATTTTTTTTTTTCATTTTTTTCCACATTTTCCATTTATGTGGTGGATGTATGTATCAATGTTGCTTCATGCGAAAGTTTGGTGATTTGTTCAATCCGTTTGGTATATTTAAGGTGTTTATGACATATAAAGTATATATTGCAAATAATTCAAATTTGAACTTTAGGTGATTCAAATAAAAAAAATGTTCATACGAAAGTTGATATTCATGTTCTTGAGTCCAATGTAAGGTGTCAACCATGAAATGAACTGATAATTCGTTCATATTGTACATAAAATATAAGCGAAAAGATATGGTTGAATAGTATTTTAATTTTATAAAATTCAAACAAAGTCCAAAAATTACGAGACTCGCGCTGGTATCATGAAATCATACGTGGAGACCATGATAAATCGTAGAAAAAGTTTCGCTAAAGTTGTGACGTACGTTGTTTAGAAACAGGAGCATCCTCGAAGAAGATCCATAAACTTATGAAGTGATCGTTTTGATTTCGAACCAAAACGGCGGACATAATTTGGTTTCACCTTAAACATATTTTTTATAGGTAAAGAATCATATGGAATGTATCATGGCAAAATTTGGCATTTTTTTGAATTTATTTCGAATTTATAAATTTTTTTTCAATTCCTGGTGAAAATGTTTGCCGAGGGCCGGCCCCAGGGCCCTCGGCAAACAAAGGTATGCCGAGTGCTGGGTTGTTTGCCGAGTACTTCTGGATCTAGCACTCGGCAAACTTTGTGTCCCGTGACTTAGTCACGGGCGCGGCTTCTCTTCCTCTTTCCCTTATCTCTTTCTTCTTCGCGCCGCCGCCGCACGCCTTCACCCGCGCCCCGCGCCGCCGTCCACCAGCTCGCCTCCCGCGGCGCCCTCCCGCCTCCCGTGGCGCCCTCCCGCGCGCCGCCGCCGCCGAATCGCCGCCTCGCCGACGCCGCGCCGCCCTCCTCCACCCGGCGCCGCGCCGCCCCCGTCCTCCACGCCGGCGACCCCGGCCCGACGCACCCTCCCCGCTCCTCCGGCTCCCCCGCTCCTCCGGCTCCTCCGCTCCTCCGGCTCCCCCGACTACCCGACTCCCCCGCTCCTCCGGCTCCCCCGCTCCTCCGGCCCTCCCGCTCCCCCGCTCCTCCGGGCCGACGCCGGGGCAAGACGCCGCAGCGGCGCCCTCCGGCTGCCCTCCCCGGCCGCCCCCCCCTCCCCCGACGACCTCCACACCGGCAGCAAGGGCTCCCCGGCCGTAGTGAGTTGGAAGGTGAGCTTCTTCTCCTTTTTTTTTTCCTTTTTCTTTTTCTGTTTTTGTTAAATGGATTGAAATGTCATGTTTTTTATTTTGAATTCGATTGCTTGTGAAATATGAAATAAAATATGAAAAGAATTGCTTGTGAAATGAGGAATTGTTTGGAAATAATGCCTTTGCTTGTGAAATTGAATACGAAAATATAATTGCTTTGAATTATTTGACCGGTGGTTGTGATGAAATGAGGAATCCCTTGGAACGATTTGATCGGTAATTGTGTATGTCATTGAAATTAAAAATCAAAATTGGACCAAATTATGAAATGTGAATTTGAAGCTAGTTATGAAGTTTCATGTTACATGTGAGCTATGAATGCAATTGAAACAAAATTGGTAATGTAAATAGACAAGTGACGTGGTTGTTTGAATTGGACGAAATGTCGTTGTTTCAATTGAACAAGTGATGTGGTTCGGTGAATTGGACGTGGTATCCGGGCATCGTGTCATTGATTTGTTGGATATGGTTGCCGGCCATCGCGCCGCTATTTTCTTGCAGGTTTTGGGCACCTCACCGTACAGGGGAGGTGCTGTCGAAATTTTAAATTGACAACTTTATGTTTCATTTTTTGCAGGATTGGAGAGGCTTTAGTTTCCACCGTCTTCCACTCGTCACTTTGCGGGACAGCAAGGTGAGACATAAAAGATCCCCTCGCCCTTTTTCCATTTCTGTTTGTAGGTAACGCGTAACCTAGTTAAGTGTCTCCCGTTCGAAATAGATACAGTTGGAGATATGTCCGATGGTTGCATATCTAGGACCGTATCTATTTCGAATTGTCCACGTTTCTTGGACAGCTCGAGGATGCGTAGATGAGGCTAGTTTCCATCGTCTATTCCGGTTTGAGACAGAGTTTCGGTCGCGCCTCCCTGTTGTTCTCCGGATACACAATCTCCCTCCCAGGACGTGTATTTGGAGAACAGCGGGGAGGTGCTGCCGAAATTCCGTCTCGGACCGGAGTAGACCTTGGAAACTAGCCCCATCTACGCATCGTCGGGTGGGATTAGGACCTATCTTCACCTATTAGACATTGTAGGCATCGTGTAGGTGCCAATAAATTTTAAATTGCTCCCTCATATATATGATAGAAGATGGATGACCGTGCGTGGATGTACACGGGCCGTCCAAGGAAGGGTTCTGAAACAAGTGAATGGGTTGACAAGACCCTTGCTTTCTTGAAACAAGCATTTGCCAATGTCAGCAAAGGTGGAAAGACTTGGTGTCCCTGCAGCCGTTGCGGCAACACAAGGGAGTAGACGGAGGAGGAGATGGGGTTGCATCTTGGTAACTATGGATTTACGCCAGGCTATACCCGGTGGGTCTACCATGGTGAAGCCCATAGATTGAGGGAGGAGGTCGTGAGACAACGCGTCGATGATTGTGATGCTGATGGCGGGGTGGAGGACATGTTACAGGACTATCAGGAAGCCCAGTTCCGTGAACAACCTAGGGGGGAGGAGGAGCCAGAGGAGTCCGCAAAGCGCTTCTATGACATGTTTGAAGCGTCACAGAAACCTCTTCACGGGCATACCAGGGTTTCAAAACTGGATGCCATTGCACGTCTAATGGCCGTGAAGTCCCAGTTTAGCTTGAGTCGGAACGCGTTCGATGTTATGTTGACAGTTGTTGCCAGCCTGCTTCCGGAAAGTCACATTCTACCAATGAGCATGTATGAGGCACAGAAAGTGCTTAGTGCACTTAAGATGCCATATGAGCAGATACATGCTTGTCCAAAAGGATGCGTCTTATTCAGGAAACAGCATGCAGAAGCAAAATACTGTCCAAAGTGTGGGTCCTCTAGGTTCATGGAGGTAGACGCGGGTGATGGGCAAAAAAGGCAGCTCACGGCACCCGTGAAGATCCTAAGGTACCTTCCGTTCTTACCGAGGATCCAACGGCTGTACATGACCGAGGAATCCGCGAAACAGATGACATGGCACAAACATGGAGTTCGATACAAGGCCGATAAGCTTGTACATCCATCCGATGGTGAAGCATGGCAACGATTCGATAACATTCATCACATCAAAGCTCGGGAGGCTCGTAATGTACGTGTGGCCCTGGCAACAGATGGGTTCAATCCATATGGCATGGGGGCTGCCCCGTACAGTTGTTGGCCCGTGTTCGTTATACCCCTCAATCTCCCTCCAGGCGTCATCTTTCAACGACAGAACATTTTCTTGTCGTTGATAATTCCTGAAAACCCGGGGAGTAATATGTCTGTTTATATGGAGCCTCTGATTGATGATTTGGAACGTGCTTGGGAGGAAGGGGTATGGACATACGATAAAGCTACAAAGACAAACTTCAGAATGTATGTTTGGTACTTCTACTCTCTGCATGACATGCCGGCGTATGGTTGTTTCTGTGGCTGGGGCGTTCACTCAAAGTTTCCTTGCCCGGTATGCAAGCATCTTGTGAGGTGGATTTGGTTGAAGAAGGGTGGCAAGTTTTCTTCGTTCGACCAACACCGACAATTCCTCCCTCTTGACCATCCATTCAGAAGAGACAAAAAGAACTTTACGAAAGGTGTCCAAGTTCTCAAACCTCCACCGCAGTTCTTGACAGGTGCGCAGGTGAGTGCTATGTTAGATGGTCTCAAGGTCGATGAAACAGACGGTGGTTTTGTGGGATATGGTGAGGTACATGCCTTCACTCAGATCTGTGGCTTGTATAGGCTTTCGTATATGAAAGACCTTCTTCTTCCACATAACATTGACCTAATGCACGTTGAACATCGCTTAGGCGTTCCACTTTTCGGAACAATCATGGACATTGCTGATAAGACAAGGGACAATGTTAAGGCAAGGGTCGATCAAGCTACTTTGTGCAATCGACCAAAGCTAGACATGGCGCCTCCTGCTTCCGGCAAGTCATGGAGAAAACCTAAGGCGGATTTCGTCCTGACGAGGCCCCAAAGGAAGGAAGTACTAGAATGGTTCAAAACGTTAATGTTCCCTGATGGGTACGCAGCGAATATGAGTAGGGGAGTGAACTTGGCTACTATGCGAATCAACGGGGTCAAGACTCATGACTACCACATGTGGATTCAGCGGCTTCTTCCCGTGATGGTTCGAGGCTATCTCCCTGATCATGTGTGGCAAGTGCTGGCAGAGTTGAGCTATTTCTTCCGCCAGCTTTGTGCTAAGGAGATATCACCTTCCGTGATTGCAGAAATGGAAAAAATGGCGCCTGTGTTGCTCTGTAAGTTGGAGAAGATATTTCCACCAGGCTTGTTCACTCCGATGGTGCATATGATTTTGCACCTTCCGTATGAGGCTCGAATGGGGGGGCCTGTGCAGAACCGTTGGTGCTACCCAATTGAGCGGTGTCAAAAGGTTCTTCGAACGAAATGTAAAAATAAATGCAAAATTGAAGCTTCCATTGCAGAGGCACACGTTCTGGAGGAGGTGTCAAACTTCACAACAAAATACTATTCTGACAACCTTCCGAGTGTGCATTTTCCACCCTCTCGTTACAACGTTGACAAAAATGAATCGACCCTCAGCCTTTTCCAAGGGCAATACGGGCGCGGAGGTGAAGCGACCAAGAAGAACTTGACATATCAAGAGTGGCGCACGATCATGCTGTATGTGTTGACCAACCTAAGAGAAGTGGACGTGTACATCAAGTAAGTTATGAACAAATTTCATAATTAGACATCTAACCCATTTGTTCCACATCCAACCCACTTGTTCCTCATTGCTACAGGGGATTTCTTGATGTATTCTGGCATGATGAACTGCCTCCTACCGCACATGATGTCGATACCCTTCTTTGCAACGGTGCAGGAAATGGATCGCCCGATTTCATTTCTTAGTTCAATAGGAAGGTATTTAGCATTTTCTTAGTATGACATTACAAGTTCCTCGTACGTGCGAATAATGTAGCTAACTATCCTGCTTGAACTTGCAGGCCCGAACCGAAGCGACAATGAATGCCGAGTTAAGACAGGTTGCCAAGGGCTGTCTTTATGCGGTCAAGTCATTTAAAAGCTATGATGTTAATGGGTACCGCTTTCACACAACCAGCTACGAGCAGAATCGGCCTAATCGTAAAACCACTAACACCGGAGTTTTTACTCCTGGTGACGATGGGGTCGAATATTATGGAAGAGTTGAAGAAATATACGAAATTTGTTTTGATGGTTGCAAGCCTCTCCCTCTTGTCGTATTCAAATGCCATTGGTTTGATCCTCAAGCAGTTAGACGGACCCCTAATCTTGGGCTAGTCGAAATTCGACAGTCATCCGTCTATCCAGGAGATGATGTATATATTGTTGCTCAACATGCCACACAAGTTTATTATCTCCCATACCCGTGCCAAACTGACGACCGTCTCAAGGGTTGGGATGTTGTGTATAAGGTATCGCCACACGGCAAACTACCGGTCCCAAACAATGAAGATTACAATGTAGACCCAAACACATATGTCGATGGAGAGTTCTTCCAAGAAGATGGGCTAGAAGGGGGTTTTGTGATAGACTTAACCGAAGAGATCGAAATGGAAGTAGACAATGAAACGGTTGTTGATGACCATGCTGGAGATGAGGTTCATAATGCGAACGACTTGAAATTACTTGAGCGATTACATTTAGACGACGATGACATTCCGCCTTCAGAACACGTGCAACATGATATGGACCTTGATGATTATAGTGATGATGAGGCAAACAATGCACAAGATCCTGATCTTGATGATTATTTCTAATACATGTATGGCCTGTAGTAGTTAATTTAATTTTTGCAATACTATGTTACTTTCTATTACATGTTATATTTTTTTTGCATATATTTTGAAATACTGATGGATTTAATCTTGTTAATTGCAGGTGATTGATCAAAGATGGTGGGCAAGGGTGGTGGTGTGATGAGGACAGTGACGTCCCTCTACCAAAAGGCGACTGGGAAGCGGTCCGCTGCAGCTGAGGGGTCTGAAGTGGGAGAAGTCGAATGAAGGCTCGAGGCAGCAGAGGTGGCGGCAGGCGTCGGGGGAGGGGGTCGACGGCACCGTCCCCTGCTCCTTCCGTGCACGAGTCGGAGGAGGAGCGGGAGCAGGAGGCCTCGGAGGCCTCAGAGGAGCAGCCGGAGCAGGAGGCCCCGGAGCAGGAGGCCCTGGAGCAGGAGGAGGAGGACGGGGAGGAGGAGGAGGAGAACGGGGAGGAGGAGGAGGACGGGGAGGACGAGGCGGCGTCTGAGGACGTGCCGAAAGTGTGGGAGCGAGGTCCCGCACGACTTCCAAAGCGACCGATCCCTGTTGAGAGACGCCCGTTGGTTCGACCCAAAGGGAAGAAGTAAGTAACTTTAACTTTTAAGTCATTTGCTATGTTTCAAATCTAAATAGAAACTAATCATTGTCTTGATCACTTGTGCAGGGGCTGGGAGACGATCGTTCCGGGTGACCACGAACGTATTCCTGCCGGCATCCTCGGCCTTTTGTGCAGGAGACACTTTCCTGGCATGGTGCCACTGAGCGACGGGGGGCAGGAGCCGGCCTTGACGTGGGCCCACTACAAACGCGTCGCTGATGTCCCAGACGAGGATGGGAGAGACTTTCGCACCGTGGCGGACCGGGTAGTTGGAGAGCTGTGGGTAAGTCTTGTTTACATTGAATTGGTCAATACATCTCGTTCATTGGATATTCTTCAAATAATGAAAGTATACATCGCGTCAATGTGCAGGATTTTTTCAGGGTCGAGCCGGAATGGAGGGACCGTGCGGTGCGTCGGGCGTACGATGCATGTCCTAAACTCATTACGGACATGCATTACGAGGTGCGCATCCAGGCCGTGAGGACCTACTACGCCAAAAAACTTGGTAGGAAGATTGAGAAAAAGGCGGCTCGGACCATATGGCTGGCTGCAGAACAATACATGTAGGTAATTTGACATTCTCATGTTTTCTATACTTGATTAAGTACGATTAATTTGTTATTCTCATAGTTTCACAATAACTAACATCTAACTTTGTCAAATGACGTGTAGGTGATTCCGTGGTGGTGCGCCTCTCACAGGGACTGCTGGGAGTACTTTGTGAGTAGGTGGTGCGACCCCGAGTGGCAGAAGACGCACGAAGCTTGCCGGCAGCGGCGTTTGAAGGTGCCTGGTCCAGCACACCATCAAGGCAACCGTACCCTTGATGAGTACGCGACTAGATGGGTACGCGAATTCATTTCGTTGTTTACAAATGCTCAATTTTGCATAATTTCTAATCATCTTTCTGTTTTTTTTCCAGTCGCGGGCGCATGAGGGCCGAGAGTGCCCCCCGTTGATGGCTTGGGCAATGGCCCACAAGGGCAAGGCGACGTCGATCGAGGTCGACTACAACCCGGAGGACCCCCCCGAGGCGTACAGCAACCCCACCGTCCACACTCGCCTCAGTCAGTACACCGAGATGGGTAGGGAGAAGCACGGGCCAGAGTGGAACCCGAGCACCGAGGACCTTGATGGAGAGATCATCATGAGGGTGGGTGGAGGTAAGAAGCATGGCCGGTACTGGATTGGGGACAGCACACTGGACACGGCCTCTACTCCCACCCTCTCTGAGATCCGAGCGAGGAGCTCGTCCTCAGCCCCGCCCATACGCCCACGGCCAAGCGCTGCACAGATTCAGTTTGACCAAGCCCAGGTTATTTCTGTTCTATTCGTCGTTTCGTTGGATTTGAGACATATATTTGCTTTGCATTGTAACATTTGGATGACATGTTGTAGGCCCAACTACGGGAGGAGATGGAGGCGAAGCTCCAGGCACAGGAGGCGAAGTACCAGGCACAGCTGCAGGAACAGCAGGCGAGGTACGATGCGAGGCTCTCCGAACAGAATGCAAGGATGCAGGAGGAGATGCAACGGCAAATGCAGGCGATGTTTTACCAGTGGCACAGTGGTGGCATGCAACCGCCGCCACTACCTCTTCCTCCTGTCGGCACTTCGAGTCCGAGTCAGGGCACTCCGGTGAGTCTACCTAAATCCTTGTAGTTTCATTCCACTTCCTGTCGGCACGTCTATCTAGAATCTTGTGTTAATAATGTAATATCTCCTCTTTGCAGAACATATCAGTGGGATCGAACAATCAGCCGGTTTCCCCTCCCAATGCTTATTCTCCGTTTCATCCTTATCATCATCGCCCTCCGATGTAGATTGTAGTTGTATTTCTAGTCTTATGTCATGAACCAACTAGTTGTGCTTGCTTACGTTTGATGAACTTGTGCTTGTGGTTGTCGACGACTTGGTTTATCACTATTTGGACCATTTCTATGTATTTGTGGAGATTTCTATGTGTTGTGATGATTTAAATGCCTGTGATGATGATGGTGGTGATGTGTATGTGTCTATGATGATGATGAGCATATATGTATGATTTGGTGTGATTTTGGTCCAGGTTGCAGTGATTTTAAACATTTTATTGCAATCTGTCGATTTTTTTTGCCGAGTGCCTCAGATTTTTGCCGAGTGCCAAAACTGAGGCACTCGGCAAACTGACCATTGTTTGCCGAGTGCCTGTGCCTGGCACTCGGCAAACAAGGAAAGTTTGCCGAGTGCCTGGCCTCCGGCACTCGGCAAACAAGGAAGGTTTGCCGAGTGCCTGGCCTCTGGCACTCGGCAAACCCTTTTGACGGCCGTTTCCCTCCGTTTCGTTACTTTATTTTGCCGAGTGCCTTTTTGACGCTCGGCAAAATCTTTGCCGAGTGCCCGACAAAAAGCACTCGGCAAACCCGGCTTTGCCGAGAGCTGTTTGCCGTCTGGTGTTTGCCGAGTGCAACACTCGGCAAACTCTTTGCCGAGTGTAAAAGCTGGTTTGCCGAGTGCCTCTGGCACTCGGCAAACGCCAGGTTTCCTGTAGTGATAGCACCAAGAAGACATCAGCGTTCTTTGTGTTTCTTTTCTCTTTTTCTATCTTTGCATGCAAACTAGTTACAAATAAGCCACAGCAAACTACTGTTGTTATCTATTCCTTCTCCTCTTTTGCCTCATTTTGGTTGGAGCCTAGCTACAGCCGTTGCAATTCAGTCTTAAGCTCCATCTATAGCTCACCTTGAGCCCCTAAAAAATAAACACATTTGCTTCTCTATTGTGTCTTGTTTCATTCAGCCATGACTCATAAAATCCGTGTCTCCTCGTTATAACTTGACTAGTAGCGAGCCCTGCTCTACCCAGTTAAGAACACCACATCGCCCTGCAAATCCTAGCGTGCACAATATCTGCTTGCCATCGTATCGTGCAACACCAAGGGTTGCATCGTAGTTGACGTACATACTTATCTACCAAGAAAATCGATGGTCAGATCTCTATCTCGTCTCCCCTATGGAAATCATGTCTCCCTGATCATTTTCCTCTATCCCTCCATGTCCCTTAACACCGTCGTTCGACTCCTCAGCGGTGTGCACATTTTTCTTTGCATAGTTGCTTTGGACAGCACAGTCTTGGGTAAGGAATCCTATAAATCCTTCATATATCTTCTGTTATCCCTTTTGTTCTTGTAGCGTGTTCTTGTTCCTTCTCTTTTATCATATACCTCCAACAAATATGTTTATCCCTTGTAAATTCTTTACAAGTCATGCTACCTCGTGGCCTTTGTATTGGCATAACCATACAATGATATTATATTATTTTAATTACCAAATTTATGACGATGCAATGGCAGGTGCACATGTCATTGATGCATAACATAAGGTTGGATGTTAAAATAATGGATATCACTTATGTGTCATATGTCTTATACCTAGTCAATCTTTTATATCATTTAATATAAATTTCTTGTATCCCTTGTCATTTTGATCTTCGTTGAGCCGAATCAATGTTTCTCTCATAATGCATTTATATATTTGTACCTTGATCTATTCAACCATGATCTTAGATCGAGTTCAGAGGTTTTCTTGTTTTCTTTATTCCTTTCTGCATCAATGTAAGTTCAGGCTTGTGCATGTTCGTTCTGACCCCATGACTTGTGATATTTCCTTTTATAACATCACCTCTCGTCATCTATACATTCATTCATGTTGACATGATGTGTCTCACATTCTACTTACAAGATATGATTCCATCCACATTCATTCCACTTACTGTTTTCACGCAAAAGAAAATAAAAACATCATCTAACGCTCGATAATGCATTTTTTCCTTCCTAGTCCTCATCTCTTTTCATTAGCACACTGTATCGACATTGCCTATGAAGCTCTCTTGGGCCAAACACCAAGGCAGCCCACCACCATATCTCAACTCCCCATCGATTTCCTTGCCGTTTGGGCCAAGGCCCACCTTTCCTCGCCCCTCTCCCCTATGGGCCAAGCCCAAAACCTTTACCAAACCCTAGGCCATTCCCTCTACATATATGGGAGCCTTCCCCACGTCCTCCCTGCCCTCCAAACCCCTCCCACGCCGTCAGGCTGCCGCCACGCGTCGCCACCCTCGCGTCCAGCAGCACAGTCATAGATTGGCATCAACATTCCCGACGATCTGTCCATCCAAATGCAGCCAAATTTGTCCAGTCGGTGAGCAATAGAGTCCTCTACAACATATCCAAAATTCAGGCCAAGATCTGACCCGGATCTACGGGGATCTAATTCGCAATGACTACTACTCCTGTTCTGAATCTGTCCAGCGCGCCTGATGGTAATTGTTTTCCGTGTTCCACTCAATTCCTATAGGTTTATGACCCAAATTCAACACCATATTGTGTTCCAGCAAGTATACTACTGGTTCCCCAAAGGATTCACCAAGATCTCACTGGAAACGACCAGGAACGCTAATGCACCGTCAACTGCCGCAGATAACCCTCATCAAGATCCAATCATTCGATCTCATTTTCAGGTGAACCTTTCATACGATCCCCATGTGTCCATTATGTTCCGCACAATTGCGCACAGTTGGGTGAAAACCATGTCCTAAATTATTCATCCAATCAACGGAAACGCGCACGTTTCTGTTCCTAAGTGTTTATGTTTTTCCTGATTTAGTCCTTGATCTTTGAAACATCATAACTTTTGACTCATTTAATAGAGAAAACACACAATTGTTCAAGAGCTATCGGTGAGAAGATCAAGACGTGAAGACTTTGAGCAGCAGCACTTCGTTTGAGGCAAGTGTCCTTGACGCATCTTGAACCCATTGCTTTCTCTCTCTAGTTATGCATTTGTGTTTAATTTGAATCCCATGTGTCTTTACCCTGTTCCTTTACCTATTCCTTGTCGCCGGGTTGTGGTAGTTGTTAATGATAAAGAGGATAGGTAGGTCATGCTTAGCTTGCTGTAATCTTGGGTTTGGAACTTGACTAATAACCTTGACTACTTGTTTCACTTCAACTTAATCACCATGGACCGGTTAATCTTTTGAGCAACCTGGAACTTAGGTATGCTGTAACTTGAGCAAGTGGTGTGTTGATGATGGTGCGGTTAGCACGAGACTTTGGTATGTAGTAGTCTTGCTCAAGTTTGCTAAGGACCGGTTCGTGGAGCGACAACCCAGGACAACAGCACAAAGCACAAGGTTGATTATGGTAGACTTGGTCAAGTAGGATGTTGTTTTCCCAGTTTGGCGGCATTCGAGGAAAAGGAGTGGGATGGAGTAATCTCATTCCTAGGTGATGGATGGAGTAATCCTAGCCACGGTGCAAGAGGGGGCTTCTGTCTGGATGGCGTAATCCCACAGCGGTGGAACCTTAGCATGGGATGTTTGCCGGCTGGGAAGCACTTTGAAAGACCATGTGGTGATCTCTTGGCTTCACACCTTCGGTAGTGTGAAGTGGCAACATGGAGACTTTAGTCATCGACGGATGATGAAATCACCACCTTGTGGATAAAGTTGTGCACCTCTGCAGAGAAGTAAAACTGTCATGACAGCCGTGCTCACGGTCAGGAGCGGCCTGGATCCTCACATGATTAGTGGGAATGGTTGGGTGCATCTGGTGGGGTAACCAGATTTGGGTGGAGTAACCCGTTTGTTCTACAGGTGGGGTAACCTGTTGATTTGTTGGGTGGAGTAACCCTTGGCTATACAGGTGGAGTAACCTGTGTAGTTGACCTTATATTAATAACCTTTGGGGGGTTTATTTCATTTAGTAATATAGGTGCTTAACAATGTCTTAAGTTAAGTTGCTTTTCTGCTATGAACCTTATGTCAGCCTTTCTTGTTATAAGCTTGCATTTCATACACTTTCCCACACTTGCGGAGTACGACATGTACTCACGCTTGCTATTTCCTCTACAATCATGATATGCTGCTCAGAGAGTGAAGAAGGACTACATTGAAGACGATGGTGACGACTAAGCTTGTGGAGCCCCCGGTCGACTGCCTGTGGTGTTATGGAGACTTTCGCTAGTGTTTGTATTTGTTTAGTCCTTTGAGACATTTATTGTAATATTTATACGATGTATTTATGACATTGGTTACTCTGTTTTACTATACTTTGTCCTATATGTGTGAAACTTGATCCTGAGCACACATATAGATGAGCATTCGGTTTTAGCCTTAAAACCGGGTGTGACAATGTCAAGTTGTCAACTCTATGAAATAAAAGCGATCCATCATCCATGAGCACCGTAACTTGCATTTTAATTTGCTTCATTGGATCAATGGGGGGCACTTTATCTTAGCTCTGAAGTATTGGAGGAAACCAAAATACCATGGTAAGCATGTTGTTGTTGGCAGAGTCCAAATGTACGTTCTCTCGCATTCTTAGTTCGAACGGTTTAATTTATGATGATTGTGTTTTTATTTTGTATGTAGACATGCTTTACACGCGGATCTGGTTCGGCTCTCTGGCATCATACGGTAGTCAGGGCTACAGAATGCAGTGAAACGCGAAGCCACACAGCAACATCTCCTTTGAGGCAGAGTTCACGCCCGTCTTTGAGGCAGACCCAGCGCCTGGCGCCAGCTTCCGATGCCACCAGCCACACGATGCCCGGTTTCGCTGCCGTGACTGTCCCTCTGCGACGCTGGATGTAGATCGTCGCCCGTTGCCCGATGCGCCGAAGCGGCAGGGCGCGTGCCGGCGGGCTTGGTGAGCTGAGGCAGCGGGTCATGGTCTGTGCTTCATCGGCGGTGCCCCTCGACGCGCAGCGAGGAAAACAAGGACTTTTCCAAGGCGTTGGCTGCGGTGTTGTCCTCCCGCCGGATGCTGCGCATATCTTCGGTTTATGGCGCTCTGATCACCCTGATTCCCTTCGTCAGGTCTATTTAAGAAACAAAATGTACGTTGATTTGTGAGTCCGTTTGACAATAAAAACGAAATGTAAAGCAGCATCCACGGCAACTACCTCCTGCTCCTCATCGTCAGCGAGGTGCAGGCGTGCAGCTTCCCTTCCCCGTGCACCACTGCAAGGGGGGCCTCACCCGCGTCGTCAGCCACCCGCATGTTCAGGTGCAGCGCGAGCAGATGGTCACTGCACCAAGATCGTCGTCCGCGACTCCGCGAGGCCTTCGACGACACGGCCGGCGGCGGCGGCGCCGAGTACGTGGTCACCAACGGGCTCTGCGACAGACACGGCCGCCCTCGCGTCCTCCCGCGCCGCCGAGCTGTACGGGGATGGAGGTGCTCGCCGACGGCATCCAGGACGACTGCGGCAGCGTGATGCTGGCCGGCTTGGAGCCCATCGTGCCGCGCACGGACCGCCCGTTCGATCAAGACCAGCATCGTGTTCACGCACGACAAGGCACGTCCATGCTCTTCCTCACCAGCATCGCGTTGCACGTACTGGCTTTATTACTGATCACCCAGCTTACTATCATCTTTTCCATCAAACTAAATGACGGCTGCTGATGAAGCGTTGGTGTTTGGTAATTGATCTGTGGGATATTGCCGAGCAAGTAAGCTGATGTTAGGCTGCAGATGTTCAGTCTCACATGCTGATGTCATGTTGATCGAAATCTGATACTCCTAAACAGAACCAAAAGAAACAGAGCCCCCAGCTGTTTAATTCAAAAACTTCAACTCTCTGTGATTTGAACGATCTTTCCACGGCCTGAAATTTCTGTGCATGCATCGGTGCTACGGGCATGATGTTTTTTTTTTTTTTTTTTTTTTTTTTTTTGTCAAGAAGAAGATTAGTGAAAGATTGAGTAAACAAATTGAGTTTCAGACAGACTATATATATCCCCCCTTCCCTCTGAAGGCCTCTCAAACATATCTTGTCTACTCACTATAGTACAGAGGGTCTTCTTCACGGACGCGTCCACCCATATCCAGCCATAATCGCGTCACGCTCGCCACGCAGCTGGTAATCCTTACGCGGTAAGCGTGGTCGCGCGCCATGCAGCTCCTGGTAGCTTAGCCATGCCCTTATAACGGCAGACCAAACAGGCTGCGCATCTCCGGCGATGTTTCTGCCTTCGTACGACGGGCCGGCCACGACGCGAGATACCACACGCCATCCCTGCTGGTACACGTTCGCAGCGGGAGAGGCAGTGCTTTGCCAGCGAACGACATTGGGGAGGTAGGAGGAGCTCCCCGCCCAGCCTCCCTCCAGCGCGCCTTCCCATCGATCGAAGCTGTGGGACGCGTGACCTGACCATGGCGAGCCTTTTCCTTAACAAAGCGACGACGTACGAGCTCGTCAGCGCCGTCGACGCCCCTCCTCTCAGGCGACTATCGCGGCCCCACACACCCTGAGCCTCGGCGGCGGCTTAGCTGCGGAGACTTACGAGGACGACCGACGACCAGTCAGCCCAACATATCTGAGCCGCTCGACTCCAATCGAACGTCTGCTAGGCACCCAGTGAGGTCCGAAATTCGCCCCCTGTCTTCACGGGAACGCTTACTACGCTGCACGCCGCGTTGCCAACGTTTCCTTTTTTTCTCTTCTCCTTCCCTCCTACGGACGGACCTGTTATAACCATGTCGACCTACTTTCCCAATTCGCATTGGAAGACAGACCACGCCGGCCACGACGAACAGGTCGCGTGGCGAGCGACGTGGTGGACACGGACTTGGTCTGCCGCCAGCCACGGCAGTGGCCATGCATGGCTACGTACGGACGGAACGGATCAATCATGCTGTACGCCGGTCCTGCCTGCATTCGAAGGAACGAATTCGTGGTCACCCCGGCCCGTGTCCTTGTGGAAGGGGACGGCCAGTGCCGGCTGCAGGCTGGGCGCGGCCATCCGCACCGCCACGACGATGAGGAGAGCGCGCTCGTTCAACACATAAGCTGAGGCCGGCGTCCGGTACGACGAAATCTGACATGGCGCACGCTGGCAGGCAGGTCCGCTGTCTGAGAGACCCGCTAGCCTCGCCAAACGCGCGTCTCTGCCGGCGCCGACGGATGGTCTGGGGCATCCTCCCTGTGCCAGCCGGCTGCGGTGCCAGAAACTCTGCGTGATCACCGTGTCGTCGTCATGATATATGTGCTCTCGAGCTCGTTCAACACTTTGACATGAGCCTCTGCCAAGCCATCAAAGGATTCGTCTTTGGTTACTCATATCTGAGGTGGATACGTGGATTGTGGTTCTGAAACAAACGTTATCAGCACAGCGCAATACGTATTTTTTTCCTTTAAAAAAAAGTAATACGTATTTTCGTCGACGCGATAATCACAGATGATGTTCTCCATCCTGATCGAATTTGAGCGCTTGCTTGAACCGACACCGACGCCGCCTTCCGTCTGCAGCCAGCCGCTCCATAAATATTCGGCGCGCGCGCACCTCGATCCATGAACCACGCAACGAACTCCACCACCACGAAGAACCAATCTAATCTAAAGAAGAACCGAAGAGGGATCAACATGGCTGGCGCCGCTGCCGACGACTGGGTTCACGTCGCCGAGGAGGAGAGCGACAGCGACGAAACGCTCTTCTCCTCGACTGACTCGATGGACGACGACGAGGCGTGCTCCTACAGCGACTGGACGGAGGTGAACGACGATGATGAAAACTCGGAAAAAACCGACACCGCGGGAAAAGACGACGCCACCGAGGACGGCGGCGGCGGCGATGAAGACGTCGACGACGTCAGCACCGCTGGCCCCACCAACCCCGAAGCGCCGGCGCCGGCGCTGGCAGCCGCAGCCCACGGCGTCAAGATCGACGGGGAAACGGCCGATATTGCCGACGGTAGCGAGGCCACGGATGGGTATTACGGCGGCTACAGTGCTGGGCAGGTCGGCTATGACTACGCGCGGGATGGGTATTACGCGAACAGCTTCCCCAATGTCACTAACTTTGCCAACGCGTTCCACGGCAACGGCGGGGATGACTATTTTGGCTTCTCAACGGACGCCGAGGCGGCGTACAACGGCTACTACGGGTCCGGCTACACCTCGTACGTGTCTTACGTTGGCTACGGCGGTAGTTACAGCGCTGGCTCCGCCTACGGCTGCGGCTACGGCGGCGGTTACGGTGGCCCTGCCGCCCCTGCCCCAGCCTATGGCTACGGGTACGTGTTGGGGGATCGAAGGTCTGTGTGTGACGTGTCGAAGCCCTCCAACGGTGTGTTGATGAAGTCTTGCTCGCCCGAAGCCTTCGACGGGTTCTGGTGTCTTCGAATTACCCTGCGAAGCCCTCCTTGGTGGATATCGTTGTCTATTGGATGATGCGAAGCCCTCCTTCCTTGCCCGCGATGCCGGACGAAGATGTTCTCGCTCAGGTTCCCTGTAGTTAGGCGTGCGAAGCCCTCCTTTGCCCGCGATGCCGGGCGAAGGGGTTTGGAGTGTTGAGAGGATCGAGTGCGGTGCAAAATGATTGTCTTTGGCTCGAGACCCCAAAAACCAGATGTCGTTACAGGATCATCTCCCTCCATATTTATAGGGGGCGAGATGATTATATTTACATGCATGCCATCGGCTACTTTAGTATAGCTCTTAGCTTGGTAACTTCGGGCTCCTGTGCCGTCTGCTCTTTCATTCTTCCTTCGCTGGTGGCTGTTGACCTTCGCGTGGGTCAGAGGGGCTTCGGTGTACTTCCCAACATTAGCCCTCAATTGGTGAAGTGTTATTAGTGTAACAAAAACCAGAGGCAATTTTATTTATTAATTTATAATTACACCGTGTGCCTTTCTGATCCACACACGTGTCTTGTCGTTTTCGTTCCGTACTTCTTTTCAATCGCATGTTTTGCGCGTCTTCTTTCCTTTGCTTATTCCAATCCCTTTCGCAATAGGAAATCCTTTCCCTTCGTCCTTTTTCAAGATGTCTGGTAGCCGAAGGTCTAGCGAAGAGCAAGCCAAGAAAAAGCTGAAAACTCACAAGACCTCGTCGAAGGACAGCTCCGATAAAACTGTCAGCGAAGCTAATGCGACGGCTTTGGGTGCTGCTGCTCCTTCAGCAAATCAGACGAAGACTTTACATTCAGCGAAACCATCTTTTGCTTTTAAGCCTCCTGTGATTCGCTCCGCATTGGATTTGTTCTCCATTCCGGAGGATGGGGGTAGCAATTCTTCTGGGTCTAAAGTTCAATCTATCCCCAAGAAAGTCACTTCGAAAAGTTATTCTTTTGTTGCAAAGGATATTTCTGCTTCTACAGTTGACGTTCATGATGCCAGTGCCGCTGAGAAGGCTAAGATTCAGGACAAGGCTTCGAAGGGTGCTGATTTTGTTCTTGCTAAATCCGGATCGAAGGCTAAGATCCAGGACAAGACCTGTGTTAAGGGTCCTGATATTCCTCCTGTCTCCCCTGTTCAGGGTGAAGGAGTAGCCGAAGCTTCTGCTCAAGGTTGTCTCTCATCTCTTAGTATGGCTGAGCTTCGTCAAATTGCTGATAACTTGGAACCTCTTACAGATCGCTCTCAGGTTCAACTTCCTTCAGAACCGGGTGTCGGGCTTCGTGAGCCCCTTAGCCCTTCAGCAGGTGGTGACCTTTTCCTACACTCAGTCTTTGAAGCAATGCTTGGAGAGTTTCTCCCTTTTGACATGACTTTTGATTCAGTCGAAGCTGCTAGGGGTTCTTTAGCTCTGTGTGACGAGGTGCCTTCGAACACCTTCGTTATGAGTGCCAGGGCCGCTGCGCCCTTTGTTGCTGCTGCAGAGAGGGTTCGTTTTCCCCAAGTGGAGAATGAACTCGTACTTCAGGGTGGTGATACTCTGTACAAGTCTTTACCATCTTCGCAAATGAAGGTAAGTGGTTTGTTATTTTTGTATTTACTCAGTTGCTTGTCTTTCAAACTCCGCTCTTGTTTTTGTCAGTCGCTTGCTATTACCCAAGCCTCCCTTCGCCAGTTTAATGAGCTGACTCTGGCGAGGGCTGATCGAGACCGTCTTCGCAAGGATCTTTCGGCTCTTGAAGCAAAGATCAAGGAGAAAGAGGATGCACTTGCTCTTAACGAAAAACGTGTGATTGATCTCTCTGTTGAGAAGGAGATCCTTGTCAAATCCACTGAGGATTTTAAGACGAAGGTGGCTTCTTTAGAGAAACAGCTGGAGGATCTCGATTCGTCCCTTGCAGAGGCTTTGGAGGCCAACAGGGTCCTTCGCGAAAAAGTTGAAACCGCGGATCAGGAGGCGGCTTCTTTTGTTGAGGCTGAAGAGCTTCGCTTGTCTTCTCTTTGCGGTCACATTCAGGACGCTCTTATCTCAGTGGGGACGACTTCTGATCAGATCCCTGAGGATGCTTCGACTGAGCAGCGTCAGTCTTGGCTCTCTGTCAATATTCCTTACGTGGTGAAGGCTTGCAGTGCCTTCTCTACCAATGCCGTTCATCTGGCAGTTCGGAACCTCCTCCATTCTCTTGATGTCGAAGGGAGCAATGCTTTGGCGAAGGTTGCTTCTGACGACTTTAAATTTTTTGCCGTTGATTCTACTCCCCGTCCTGTGGTTGAAGCTCTCATGAAGGTCGCCAGTCATTTTGACGAATACTTCTAGAACCGAGTGCAGTCGGTCGGTCGTCTACCTCAGAGTGAGTTATAAACAATTTTATTTTTGCTTCGAGAGAGGGATTACATCATCCCTTCGAACATGTATCTTGTTAAGAATTGTTGTAATCATTGTAAACTTTATGCTATTTTGATTAATTTTTGCTTGATTTTTAGACTTTAGGCTTCGTCTGATTTTTCTTTGAGCGAGTTTGCTACTCCGGAGCCTTCGTCAAAAGTTTCGTTGAGCGAATTTGCTTCTGTTGGGCCTTCTTCTCCTTGGAAGGCTCGTGTTGAAGATGCTATCGAGATTTTGAGATCGTCTTCTTCGGAGTTTGTTTTGTCTACTGACTCTGATCCTCTGTCCCCTGTCGAAGGGGTCGAAGGTTATGTTTTCCCTCCTGGTAGCCTTGTTGGTGTCATCAGACTTGGTCCTCCTGATTCTGAGGTTTCTGGGGGTCGTAAGTCTCGTGATGCTTCTTCTCCTAGCCGAGAGATTTCTAGGAAAAGAGGCGGAGGTCGCGGTCGTCGCGGTCGCTCGGCTGGCCGCGAAAGTTCATCTTATGGATTCGATGCAGCTTCGCATGTTGCGCGGATGTCTTCGTCTGGAGTAGTCGACCCTGTTTTTCAGAGGCCTTACTCGCCTTCGAGTGGGTTTGACTTTGGTGAGTATAGCATTATTTATCAAATGCTGTTAGAACTAGGGCTTATTGTAAAGTAAGAACCTGACGATGGTTCCCTTTAAACAATGATTTTTGCTTAATAAAGCTTTTCTTTTGGAGTAATCTTTCGAAGGTCTTTGCCAGAGAGAAGATTTCTTCAGTATCTTTCGAAGCTTTTACTGCTTCTTGCACGATGACCTTGTGTTTCCTTTAAGGAGTGCAAGTTTTCGTGTTTTCGTTCTTTGATATTTGAATATTTTCGTGCGAAGGATCGCGCTTTTTTCCTTTTGCGAAGGTTTCTGTTTGTCGATACTTGGGTAGATTAGGCTTTTTTAGCTTATCTTTCCCTTCGACTCTTGTCTGGAGGCTTTTTATCATCCCTCGTGATATATCGATACAAACTAAGATTACACCAAATACTTAATTGGTGTAACCTTCGGATTCTCTAGGCTTTTGCCTGATATCGTTTTTGAGCTCGAAGCTTCATTTATTGAGCCTTGGCTCTTCTGCGCCCCCCAGGAAATTGCTCTGGAATTTTTTGAGGGTAAAAAGTAATTATAAAACTGTGTTACAGTCTTGGAGGGTGCCTCGTTAAAAAACCTCACACCCTTCGCAAGGCTACCCTCGTGAAGAAAAAGAGTGCACCTCCCGCGAGTTTTGTGCTTTTACACATAGCCATCACGCGTGCTACCGAAGAAATGTTCTTGGTAGACACGGCTCATGTATCTCTGATATATCATGGACAAATTTTTTAGTCCGAAGGTCTTGAGCGATGAGGCCTTTTGCTTTCTTCGGATGAAATGGACATTCTTCCTCCCAGGGGTTTCGCCATCTTGAATATTTCTTGCTTGAAGTTGGTCTCCGAGGACGTTGATCACAGAGATAGGACCCGGAATCTTCATGCATAGATAGCCCTGATGTATGGTCGCTTCGAACTTGTTGATGAACCCCCTTCCGAAGATTGCATTGTAAGGATAAACAATGTCAACCATATCGAAGGTCACATCTTCAGTTCTTGCGTTCTCTCCTTCGCCGAAGGTTACTGGTAGGTTAATTTTTCCCAGCGCTTGGATGACCTTTCCAGTGAAGCCGATTAATGGTATTCCTGCTGATTGTAGCATTTCGTTCTCCAGCTTCATCTTTCTATATGTAGAGGTGAAGAGGATATCAGCTGAACTTCCCCCGTCGACAAGTATTCTGAGTACGTCGAAGCCTTTTATATTTTCCTTGATGACCAATGGGTCTGAGTGAGGTTGATCCAGGTCCATTGCGTCTTCTTTTTCGTAGGTGATGTGGACGTGGGACCACTTAGTTTTTACAAACGGAGCCCTTGATGACACGTTATGTACCCTTCGTATGTATTCTTTCCTGGCCCTTCTTGAATCTAGTTGCTGGGTCGACCCTCCGGAGATAGCGTTGATGGTTTGTCTTTGAGACGTGTAGCTTGTTTCTATGTTTCTTCCATTGTTTTGCTGATTTATTTCTGGCGGCGGTGGCAATGCTGCCAGGCTTTGAGATTGGGAGTAGGCATATTGCTGTGCCTGATACGAAGCTTCTCTTGGGTAGTTGACAACATGATTGACAGAGTGCGAAGGGTACAGTGACATTGGGTACCCTTGTGACCAATTTTCGCGATAGTTACTTGTATGCCTGATGGCCTTCTTCACCTCTCTGTCTGCAGTCCATTCCTGTTTGAACTGTTGCAAATTTCGGCACTGCTTTGTTGTATGGCCTTTTCCTTCGCCATGCAACTCACAGTATGGAGTGCGAGAACTGCTTCTCTGATTGTTTTCTTTGTTTTTGTCTTCGCAATCTCTATCATGGTTGCTTCGCTCTTTCCCTCTTTCGTCGTCTTTGGTTCTCTTTTCGTCGCCCCTTTCTTCTCTGTTTTCGAGGTTGTGTACCCTTCGATTGTTATGATCTTTTGAACTGTCTCTGTTATCGTCGTGCCTCCTGCTTCGGCTCGCTTCTTTTTCTTCTTTATACTTCTTTTCATCTTTGATTAGCTGGGATTGTTTCTTTTCGTCGTCTTTCTTACTTCGGAACTCATCATCCGACCTCGCGTACTTTTCGAAGGTGTCTAGTAGTGCGAAGATAGTCTTGGGTCTCTTCCTTGTTAGTGCAGAGTGAAAAGGGCCAGCCCTCAAGCCTTCCATCAGTGCATCGATAACTGTCGAAGCTCCTACGTCCTTTGCTCTTGACTTTATTTCCATGAATCTCTGCATGTATTCCCTTAAGCCTTCGTCTGGTTTCTGTTTGCAAGAAAATAGTCTTCCCTGATGAATTTCTGATGCTTGGAAGCCTTGGAAATTGTTTATGAACTCTCTTCTTAATTCGGACTAAGAATTAATTGATCCTGGTTCAAGAGTCGAGAACCATGTCTTTGCTACTCCTTCGACTGCCATCACCAAAGCTTTCGCATACGTTGAGTTTGATCCTCCGCCAGATTCTACTGCGGCTTCGAAAGACATGAGGAACTCTCTCTCGGACATGTTTTTCCTTGGTATGCCTTTATCTTTGGCATTTTGAAGTTGACCGGCCAAGGTTCACTCTGTAGCTCTTCGCTCAAAGGCGAGTTCTCGTTGTAGATGATGCATGGCTGGTTGTCCTTGCCAGAGCTGCTTACTTCGTACACCATCTTGTGCTCGGTTTGTTTGCGAGTCTTGTGGTGCATGTCTTGTTCTTGTTTCTTCAGGTTCTCCATTTCCTCATTGTATTTGTTTAGCTTGCTATCCATTACGTTGATCTCTTGTTGGGCTTGCTTTATCTTTTCGAGCATGTCTTTTTTTAGCTTCGCTGTCTTTTCGATGACGGCCAACTTCTTTTCTCTTTCGATTCTCTCTTGTTCTATGATGCGAAGCCTTTCAGTTATGTTACGTGTTTCGTCGTCCTCTTGCTGGAAACCTCCTGCTTGAGATGTTTCAGCGTTGTTTACTTGCATAGCTCTTAAGGCTTCTTCTTTTCTTGCAACTTCTTCGGCTCTTGCTACCTCTTCTGCTCGTGCGGCTTTGTCCCGCTCTTCTTGTTCTCTTGTTGTTTTAGCTTCCGCTTCCTTCGCGAGCCTTTCATTTTCAGCTTTAATCTCTGCGCGTTGTGTGTCGCTGACGTTTGTTTTTGACTTCGTTTTCGCCATGTTGATCGTGGTCGTGGGTTCACCCCGCGAGTCGGCGCCAAATGTTGAGGGATCGAAGATCTGTGTGTGACGTGTCAAAGCCCTCCAACGGTGTGTTGATGAAGTCTTGCTCGCCCGAAGCCTTCGACGGGTTCTGGTGTCTTCGAATTACCCTACGAAGCCCTCCTTGGTGGATATCGTCGTCTATTGGATGATGCGAAGCCCTCCTTCCTTGCCCGCGATGCCGGACGAAGATGTTCTCGCTCAGGTTCCCTGTAGTTAGGCGTGCGAAGCCCTCCTTTGCCCGCGATGCCGGGCGAAGGGTTTGGAGTGTTGAGAGGATCGAGTGCGGTGCAAAATAATTGTTTTTGGCTCGAGGCCCCAAAAACCAGATGTCGTTACAGGATCATCTCCCTCCATATTTATTAGGGGCGAGATGATTATATTTACATGCATGCCATCGGCTACTTTAGCATGGCTCTTAGCTTGGTAACTTCGGGCTCCTGTGCCGTCTGCTCTTTCATTCTTCCTTCGCTGGTGGCTATTGACCTTCGCGTGGGTCAGAGGGGCTTCGGTGTAGTTCTCAACAGTACGGCGCCCCTGCCTCTGCCTACGGTTACGGCTACGCGCAAGACGACGGCGCGATGTACCAGCTGGCGCCCGGCTACGACGAATCCCCTGGTGGTGCGCCTGAGTGCCCCATCCGGGCCATCGGTTTTCGTCGCCGCCGCCCCTGACTCAGGCCAGGTGCTCGTGTACCCCACGCCGTGACTGCTCCTCCTCGCGTGCGCCGCCCAGACTTGGGTGATCACTGATCATCAATTTGTAAGTGGGTTAGTTAAGGGCACCAGCTGATGATTGGCCATGGTGTTTTGTCCAGTATGATGTGTACAAATTTGGATTTAGTTCGATCATGGTTTCTGATCTCTCTTCTCATGGATTTTAACCCCATTTTTGTACACAACTCTGGTCAAAATTTGCATTGCGGTTTTCTAGCCACGACATGAAGTCTCTAAACAGGAGATATCTTCGTACTTGGTTTGTGAACAGATTACAGGCAAAAAGAAGAGCACAAAATAAAAAAAAAACAAATACAAAAACAAAAGTGGAAGGAAGCTTCCATATTGCTTTTTCAACTTATGATTGTAAAGTCACCTTTGCAAGATAATTTCCAGAACAAAGGAATCTCTTCCTTGCACAGTTGCACTTCCACCAGGGTGACTCTCTGAATCAACTCCAACGTTTTGTGCAAGCAGGTGGCGTCATGTCGTGCCTAAATCAAGCAGCCTGTTTGGCAGCTACGGCTGCGGCTACAAAAAACTGCAAACACTGTAGCTGTTGCTGAAAAAATAACTGCAAAACACTGTAGCTGCTGCTGCTGCCTGCTGCAAAACCTCAAACCGAACAGGCTCAAGGTGGTTATCAAGCCATCACCAAGGAGGTGCATTATCAAAATTCCCGTGATGCCCAGAAGCATTGACTTCGTTTCTATATTAAGGTCAACAGACAGTCTACTCCATTAGGCAAAATCAGGACGCTTATCAAGGTGCTCTTTTAGTTGCTACTAGTTCTCAGCAAATAGAGATTCTCTGCTCGGACAATACTGCAGAAATTCAGGAACAGGCCGATGTGTAGTCCCTGCATGGTCATCTTCTCTCGACGGTCGAACTGAAAAAACAGAAAAACCATGCCAGCCACTAAGCTTTCTGGACCATCTCTTCAAACTGGTAAGTTGTAACCCATGTTACACCAGCCACTGCCAAGGTGGGGTGGCAAACATCACGGGTTCGGAAAACAGAGCTCCAAAAACATCTGCATAGAATGAACAGAAAATATGCCACTGCCTGTCATAGGAACATCCAAATCAAAAGATGAAGGGTACCTCTCTTCCCCCCCCCCCCCCCCCCCCCCCCTCTTTTTTTTTCCAAGAGTAGGATGGTCCCTTGTGCAGAGAGAGAGAGAGAGAGAGAGAGAGAGAGAGAGAGAGAGAGAGAGAGAGAGAGAGACCAAACGGAACATTAGGAGTTTAACTGAACTTTAGGCATACTTTAGGGGAGTAAACTCATAAATTGAGATCTCTTGCATTGCCTTATGAAATTTTCATCACTTGAATATTCACCCAGTAAATTGAGATATGAGCCACTGCATTAGAATCAGAGGGCTAGCTGTCATAGCATCCACGACAGTAGGGGCATATGCCCCTGAGCTCGTAAAATAAACTCTATAAAGAAATCTAAAAGCATTAGAATCGGAGGGCTAGCTGTTATACTGGAAGCGTACACACCTCGATAGTTAGGGCATGCTTGGTTCAGGGCCATAAAAGCCTCACCACACCAGCCGACATCTCAGATGTTCGGCGCCACACCTTCAGCGAGAAATCACGTTGAAAAAACGATGGCAGACACAGCTTAATCACCAGCCAAATGCGGCCTCTTTTTCTGTGGTCGCCATAGTGTGGCATGGCGCTTGGTGACGGGCAACCAAGCGCCCCCTTAGTAAGAAGATTCCATTGGTCAACTGGTTTTCAAATCTATGATGGTCATATTGTCGCCAAAGACACGACTAGTCATGTGATCGCCGACAACTTCATCGGAGATGCATGTGGAAGTTAGTAATCTGCCTTTTATTTTTTGCGAAAGGAATGGTGTTCTGTGTAACTTTGATGTTGGGTTTAAGTTTTCCCCCATCAACAATGCTGCTGCTGGTGGTGTTCTGAGTAACATATCGTTGGGCATGGAAGTGCTGGATGAGAGAATATTAAGGAAGTCCTGTGATGGAAAGATTTAATATGATAGGAGTTCTCATCCGTGACAGATTTGTCAAAGTTGGTAATTCTAGATGGTGAAATATGTGACTCTTTCAAAGTTTCTTATCTTTTATTAATGAATTCGAATGTATTACCCTTCAGTATCAATGAAATCCTTCCTTTCACAAAGGAAAAGCGCTATAAACAGCATAAAGAGTAGAGACTACGATTAAGAGTGCAGCAGTCCAAAACAAATACTGGGCATGACAGACAGGTGAGGTTCAACGGACAGCCATGCCTTCGTAACCGCACGCCAACCTGTTCTCCATTTCATGCTTGCCTTGTTTCTCCTCTTGTTCCTTTATTTTCTGCACGTCACACACGATACATAAACATCACAAAACAGAAGCAAGCATATCTTGAATGATTACCAGCAGGGAATGCATGCCTGTTGATGTAAATCTAAGAAATGTAAAGGACTCATGTGTGAATGTGTTGAATACAAGAGGAGAAGAGTGGGAAGGTGCACAGTAGAGCACCTGACAAATTTCCCCAAATCGATTACCAACATGGTATCCAGAGCCATGGCTAGGGTTAGGGCAACCCTCGAGCTTCTTCCTCGCCGCCGGTAAGCCGTCGTCGGGCGGGCGGAGCGCGCGCGTGCGACGCGCGCTTGAGTCCGCGGCGCGGGAGACGTGCGGTGTCATGCGGCTCGCGCGGACGCGCGGGCGACGCGGCGGACGCGTGGGCGACGCGGCGGAGGTGCGGGCGACGCGAGCGCTCGTGACAGCGACGAGCTGGCGGTGGCGAGTGGCGGTGGTGTGGAGAAGCTTCGATCTGCGGCGCGTGAGGCAGCGTGGGTGAGTGTGAACTCGGTGGCTGAGGTCGCCGGGAGGAAGAAGGTGTGGGCTGCTGCGAGCTGTTGTGTTTTGGGTGAGAAAGAAAAAGCAGAGGTCGGACTATCCGGGTGGAGACCGGAGTGTCCGGTAGGAGCTCTCTGTTCGGGTCCGGAGTGTCCGGTAGGAGCTCTCTATTCGGGTCCGGAGTGTCCGGTAGGAGCTCTCTGTTCGGGTCCGGAGTGTCCGGTAGGAGCTCTCTATTCGGGTCCGGAGTGTCTGGTAAAATTCCGGATTATCCGGTGAGCGCCCCCTGTTTGGGTCCGGAGTGTTCGGTAAAATTCCGGATTATCCGGTACTGTGTGGTGAGTCTGATATGTGAAAATGACTCCAGCAGAGATGGAAGCTAAGAGGAAGGAGGAAGAGGATGCTAAGGCAGGGTTTGATCAACAGGGCAGCAGTAGTGGTGAAAAACCTGATCCGGTGTTCATGAGGAGTGAGATGAGGAGTATGATTCAAGAGCTCATAGACATGGGTGTGTTGAGTAGTAACAAACCGGTGGTCCAACCGGTAGCCCAGCCGGTGGTCCAACAACAGCCATCGGACTTGAAATTGGAGCCAATGCCAAATGATTTGAGGCTGGAAGGTAGTAAAAACTACTTGAGTTGGTCCAGAAGAGTACGGGTGCTTCTAGCATGCAAGCATGTGGAGCACTATCTAGGGGAGACGTGTGTTGAGCCAACTGATAAAAATAGTGCTGAGTGGCAAGTTTGGTATGCGACAAACTCTGTGATAGTAGCATGGTTACTGGCATCCATGCTTCCCCCTATTGCCAAGAATGTGGAAGCGATGTGTACGGCATCACAGATATGGGAAGCCTTGAGTGGCATGTACTCAAGAAAAGGGAATGTAATGGCAATGATGGAAGTTCAGGGCAAGGTGGATGCTGTGAAACAGGCAGGGAGATCAGTTGAGGAATATGCATATGAGCTTCGGTCCTTGTGGGAGGAGCTAGACTATTATGCTCCTCTTCAAATGGAGACTCCACGAGATGCTCAGGCGGTTCATAAGTGGGTGCAGGATAGGAGAGTGATTCACTTCCTGAAGAATTTGGACCCAGAGTTTGAGAGTAGGAGAGCTGCCTTTTGCCACCAGGCGAGCCCTCCTACTATGAAAGAAGCGGTTAAAGCCATGAGTGAAGAAGAAAGCAGACTTCGAATGATGGGTAACAATAATCCTATGAGACCCGCCTATGTTGCAGTTGAAGACAGGGAATGCTACAACTGTGGGGAAAAGGGACACATGAGTTACAACTGTCCCAATCCAGGAAGTAGAGGTGGTCGAGGCGGGACTCGTGGAGGTCGATGGGGTACTCGTGGGAGTTATGGAGGATGTGACATCCCGGCCCATTTGAGATTAGGCCTTAGTGGCCCATGTGCACTAGTGTGCATGAGGGGATGGGATTTAGTCCCACCTTGCTAGTCTAGTGGGGGGAAGGCTAACATATAAGCCTAGGTTGTCCACCATCCATCACCTTGGGTTAACCCTTTTACGCGAAGCGAGGCCGAAAGAGTAAAACGTGATGGGTTAGAGTGGGGTCCGCACAAAATGTGAGCGGGCCCAGCCCGGTGGCAGCCTGGGATGTTACAGAGGAGGTCGTGGTAACCGTGGTGGAGGTCAAGGTAGAGGTCGTGTTGGCCCTAGAGCCAATGTGGCTATGACTGAGGAGGCTCCTTCAATCAGTCTGACAGGGGAGCAAGTCAAGCAGTGGGAGCAATGGCAGAAAAGCAAAGCCCCTGAGAGCTCCACCCCATGTGATGTAGTGAACTCCCACACCAGCAACTTCGGTAACTTTGCCAACTACGCCCGCATGGGCGAAGGTACTCAGGCACAGGCACTTGCATCATCATGTAGAAATCATATAGAGTGGGTTATTGACTCTGGTGCATCCAAGCATGTTCCGGGCATATCTAGTTCATTCAAAACATACATTCCATATGTTCATTCCGAATCTGTTCAAACTGCCGATGGTACATCTCAACCTATTTACGGTATAGGGTCTATAGAGTGCATACCATCTCTTAGTCTTGCATCTGTTTTGCATGTTCCATCCTTTCCAGTCAATCTTATATCTGTTAGCTCTATCATTGATCAACTCAAGTGCATAGTAATTTTTGATGAAACATCTTGTGTGTTTCAGGAGAGGGGGACTGGGAGAAGGATTGGAACTGGAGTCAGGCGTAATGGGTTGTGGTTCATCAATCATGAGAAAGCAGCACTGGCAGCTACTGCAGAAGAGAATGTGATGGAAATTCTGCTACTTCACCGTCGGTTAGGACATGTATCTTTTGGATGCTTGAGTCAGTTATACCCTGCTATGTTTAAGGGAGTGGACAGGAGTAAACTAGTTTGTGATGCATGTGAACTTGGCAAGCATACTAGATCCATTTATCCTAGTATTGGTCTTCGTAGTTGTGAACCTTTTATGTTAATACATTCTGATGTTTGGGGTCCCTCCTCAGTTACTTCTGTGAGTGGTGCTAAATTATTTGTTACCTTCATTGATTGCTATACACGTATGACTTGGATTTATATGCTCAAGCACAAGAGTGAGGTGCCTAGATGTTTTCAAGACTTTCATAAGTTGATTGCTAATCAGTTCAATGCAAAAGTCAAAATTATTCGTTCTGACAATGGAACTGAGTATGTGAATAATGAATTCCAATCATACACTTCAGATCATGGGATTATTCATCAAACCACTTGCCGTGGCACCCCGTCTCAGAATGGTGTAGCTGAAAGGAAGAATCGTCACCTATTAGAGGTAGCAAGATCTCTTATGTTTCAAATAAATGTGCCTAAGTATTTGTGGAGTGAAGCGGTGATGACGGCTGTATATCTTATCAATCGCACGCCATCCAGAATACTTGGTATGAAATCACCATCTGAGCTTTTGTCAGGCCAACACGAGTTTCAAGTTCCACCCAAAGTGTTTTGTTGTGTTTGTTTTGTAAGGGATAATCGACCTTCGGTGGGCAAGTTGGATCCTCAAGCAGTTAAGTGTATATTTGTTGGGTATGCTCCTAATCAGAAGGGATAGAAGTGTTGGGACCCTGTTGGACGAAGATTGTTTGTGAGTATGGATGTGACATTTCGTGAGCTAGAACCTTACTATGCCACAAAAGGTGATCTTGATCAATTTCTCAATGAGTTCTCTCCAGTCCTTATGGATGACTGTAGAGAGGGGGAGAATGATGGTGGAGATGGTGATGGAGCTAATGATGGTGCTATTGTTGGTGGTAGGGTTGGTTGTAATGTTGGTGGTGATGAGGTGGTGACTTCGGAGAGTGATGAGGAGGTGATTGATGAAAGGAGTAATGAGGAAGGCATGAATGATGATGAGGGTGGTGATGACCACAGAGAGGAAGAGGTGGTGGTCGTTGGGACAATCCCGTGTCCTACTAGAAGCACGAAAGGTAAGGAGAATCAAAACCAGGGGGAGAAACAGACCATAGTATATCATCGAAAGCGGTCTAAGAAACAGGGGGAGCAACCACAACCAGAACCACAAACTGATACTCCAGTTCCGGTCCCTTCCATGGACTCCTTTCCTCCAAGGCCATCAGTCCCAACTGGTAATATCTCTCCCATCCTTGATCATATAGATTTGCCTCTTGCACAACGTAGAAATCATAGAACTAATACTGGAAAACCTCCTCCTCGTTATGGTTTTGACGAGACTGACATTGCCAATTACATATCATATTCTAGTGTCTCTCCTGCATATAGGACATTTGTTGCATCATTACAAACAGTGTCTATTCCGAAGGACTGGAGGTGTGCTAAACAGGATCCAAAGTGGAAGGATGCAATGAAGGAGGAGTTGAGTGCCCTTCAAAAGAACAAGACATGGAAACTTGTCCATCTTCCAAAGGGAAAGAAAGCAGTGGGTTGTAAGTGGGTCTTTACAGTAAAACAAACCCCTGAGGGAAAGATGGACAGGTACAAAGCAAGGTTAGTTGCAAAAGGATATAGTCAGACATATGGGATTGACTATGATGAAACATTTGCTCATGTGGCAAGAATGAGTACAGTGAGGACTTTGGTCTCATGTGCAGCCAACTTTGGTTGGCCTCTTCATCAGTTAGATGTGAAGAATACATTTCTCCATGGGGACTTGCAAGAAGAGGTCTATATGAAAATTCCACCTGGTTTTGAAATGAACAAACTCTTGGGAAGGTATATAAACTCAAGAAGTCACTTTATGGCCTGAAGCAGTCACCACGTGCATGGTTTGACAGATTCAGGAGGGCGGTGTGCAATATGGGCTATTCTCAGTGTAATGGAGATCACACAGTATTTTATAGACATCGGGGCTCTAATATCACTATCTTGGCTGTTTATGTGGATGATATAGTGATCACTGGAGATGATGTTGAGGAGATCAAAATCTTGAAAGAGAGGTTGGGGAAAGCCTTCGAGGTGAAGGATCTTGGACCACTTCGATATTTCCTTGGAATTGAGATTGACAGGTCACGAAGGGGTATTGCTCTGTCCCAAAGGAAGTATGTCCTTGATTTGTTGGCAGAAACTGGAATGTTGGGATGTCGCCCTTGTGGTTCACCCATTGATAGGAATCACCAATTATGTGCTGAGTCAGGTGATCCAGTTAAAAGGGAAAGATATCAAAGGCTAGTTGGTCGGCTGATTTACCTTTGCCATACAAGGCCTGATATTTCGTATGCAGTGAGTGTGGTGAGTAGGTACATGCATGATCCTAGAAGTGGACATATAGAGGTGGTGTATCAAATACTGAGATACTTGAAAGGGACTCCTGGAAAGGGACTTTGGTTTAGAGCAAACCAACACTTGGATGTGGAAGGTTATTGTGATGCAGATTGGGCAAGTAGTCGAGATGACAGGAGATTCACATCTGAATATTGTGTGTTTGTGGGAGGTAATCTTGTTTCATGGTGAAGCAAGAAGCAAGTTGTGGTGTCTAGGTCTACGGCTGAAGCGGAGTATAGAGCTATGGCATTAGCTCTTTGTGAAATGATGTGGGTAAAGGGTCTTTTGAAGGAACTTCGGGTGTTGAGGAATGAGACTATGGGGCTACATTGTGACAATGTAGCTGCAATCAACATTGCAAATAATCCCGTTCAGTTCGATCGAATGAAGCATGTGGAGATTGATAGGTTCCTCATCAAGGAGAAGATGGATAGTGGGACCTTGCAGTTAGAGTATGTCAAGTCTCGTAATCAAGTAGCTGATTGTCTCAACAAAGGTCTAGGTCCTAAGGATATCGAGTTGTCATGTAACAAGATGGGCATGTTGTATATATTTAGCCCATCTTGAGGGGAAGTGTTGATGTAAATCTAAAAAATGTAAATGACTCATGTGTGAATGTGTTGAATACAAGAGAGGAGAAGAGTGGGAAGGTGCACAGTAGAGCACCTGAGAAATTTCCCCAAATCGATTACCAACAATGCCTAACATCACGCCAACCTATATTTTCCATTTCCTGTTCATTTCCGGCAAGTTAGACACGAGTTTGGCATTAGCGAGAGCAAACCAGCACGAAGTGCTAAAGTGAACACACGATAAATGTACGTTACACGCGCAGGATTTGGATGATTCCCAGCAGCAACGCTTGCATGCTCGCAGAGTATATAATACTTCTGTTTCATGTCATGTTGTCAACTCTATGAAATAAAAGCGATCCATCATCCATGAGCTCCGTAACTTGCATTTTAATTTGCTTCATTGGATCAATGGGGGGCACTCTATCTGAGCACTGAAGTATTGGAGCAAACCAAAATACCATGGTAAGCATGTTGTTGGCAGAGTCGAAATGTACATTCTCGCATTCTTCGTTCGAACAGTTTAATTCATGATGATTGCATTTTTATTTTGTGTGTAGATATGCTTTACACGCGGATTTGGATCGCCTTGCGGGCTTCATACGGCAGTCAGGGCTAGAGAATGCAGTGAAACGCGAAGCGTGCCAGCACCATCTTCTTTGAATCAGAGTTCGTGCCCATCTTTGTGGCAGACCCGGCTCCAGGCGCCAGCGTCCGATGCCACCGGCCACACAATGGCCAATTTTCTTGCAGTAATGCTTGCTCTGCGACGCTCGCTGCAGTTCGTCGAACGTTGCCCAAGGCGGTGAAGCGGCAGGGCGCGTGCCGGCGGGCTTAGTGAGCTGAGGCAGCGGGTCAAGTTCTGCGCTTCATCGGCTGTGCCCCTCGACGCACAGCCAGGTAAACTAGGCATTTTCCAATGCGTTTGCTGCGGCGTTGTCCTCCCGCCGGGAGCTATGTACATCTGCAGTTTAGTACGGTATTGTTGCCTCGATTCTCGTCATCAGACAATGCTGGTGTCAGATATTTAAGAAACTAACATGTACGTTGATTTGTGAATCCGATTGACTAACAACGTAATGTAAAGCAAATTGCATGCCCTCTCACCTCGTCACGAACAGATCGTGTCACCCGCCGTTCCCGACAACACCGTCTGAAAGCGCTTCGGAGTTGTTGGCTCGGTGAGCTTTTTTCCTCGCCGAGGAGGCTGTTTCAATCACCTTTGTTGCCGTAGATGCCAGAATTTTGCACGCGAAGCTCTCGGCACGCCCGTCCATGTATGTCGTCCTCGCCACATTTTTCACTACACTTGTTCGGAAAGTTGTCACGGAGGCCAGAAACATCATGCATATGTTCTCTATAGCTTCAATAATGTTCTCCAGATAGCAGTCGCCACGGGATCTCGCCTTGTGCCCCCTCGAACGTGATGCCGGCGGCCACGCGCCCAACCTGCAAGTTCCAGGCCGACAAGGCTCCAAAGTCGCAGGAGCCATCTATTTTCCATTTCCAGATTTCCAGCGACACGCGACTTTCGCGGTAGCGAGCAAAACAGCATGAACTGAACACACGATGAACAAAGAACAAAGAACGTTGCAAAAGGCACAGGCAGGTCTTGGATGATTTCCAGCAACAACTGCATGAGCACGAAGCATATATAGCAGTTCCATTCCATCAAAGCGACCCATCCATCCTCCATGTGGTACGTATTTGCTTTGTGAGATTGATCCATTTGTGCTCTAAGTATTGGAGTGAACCAAAATGAGAAGTTGCAGTGTCCGGCGCCACCGGTGTATGACACCCCACCGGCCCGCACCTTCCTGAAACAGAGAACGAGGCCAAGAAACAGAGGAGGAGAGGTAGATAGCTGAGCCGAGATAACTGGAGTCAACATGGCTGCTGCTAGTTTGATCAAGGCGACAATTGGCCAGAATCTAGGAGCAGAGGCGTGGTCGGATGCTCATTCCAGGGGGCAGGCGTGCGGCACAGCCGTCTCACATGCTGATGTTAATGTCATGTAGATCGAACATCTGATAAGCAGAGCCAAAGAAACAGAGTCCCCTGTTTAATTCAAAGCTTTAACTCTCTGTGATTTGAGCGATCTTTCCACGGCCTGAAATTTCTGTGCATGCATTGGTTCTACGGGCACGGCGTTTTCATCAAGGAGAAGATCAGTAAACAATTTGAAGTTTTAGACAGCCGCCGCCTGTTCCGGACGCTATCCCCCCATCTTTCTGAATTAAGGCCTCTGAAAATTCTCTGGTCACTCATCACTAGTACACATGAGATGAGGAGGACATCATGTAACTGGGATCAGAGCACGGACGTGTCCGTTGTGTTGACGGCCCTGCGGCGCCGCCTTGGCCGCCGCTTCATGCTCGCCGCATGCGTCATGCAGCTGGTAATCCTTGCAGGAGGATCAGCGGTTTTGCACGATTCCAAAAACTGCATCTGATTGCAGGGACATTGCCGAGCTAGCAGGCTGATGTCTCATGACTTCCTCCAGTCTACCATTCTACAGTTATCATCCTACTGTTTAGCACACAGCAATTATTCAAAATTTTCAAGTTATCATCCTATTTGATTAAGCTGCAACTAATGTTCAATCTTATATTCCTATCTAGATGTTCAGTTTTTCACATGCAGATGTAATATCAGACATATTACAAGTGTGAATCATTAACGAGTCACTTAATGATATAAAACTGAAAGGAATACGCTCACATCAGTCATAGTAAAAGGTTAAGCTGGACGAAATACTCTAAAAGAAATTGCAGCAAGCTATAACTGGAGTGGATAGATAGTATTAACTGTCAGAGTGCAGAGGCAACATCATGATATAAAACTGGGTCCAATTATATTTCTTAAGCTAAATATATTGCCAGTAGTTATTGTTTCAAGTACTGGAACCAGCAAAATATTCACATTTAACGCAGATAAAACCTAAACCCGACTTTGACATTGTAGTCTTGAGTCATCAAGATAAAATAAATCCATCCAAACACCCAAAGTTGTTCATCGACATATTACTGTTAAAAATGGCAGAAGTTTAGGAAGAAAATAACTAATAAATTGAACATTTAAATTGCTCACAAAACAACCAAACAAGAACTTATTCCAAATATTTAGGGCAAGTATCACGAGTATTATTCAAGGAACACAGGAGAATGATAGATAGTGACTACATCCTGGGACACAGCTGACACACAAAAAACTTAACTATATCGACCGAGGTGGGATTCATATAAACAGCTGAAAAATTTATATCTTGACGAGTAAACATAAGCGAATCATAGATGATCTATTAACAAACACTTTAGCTAGCTCTTATTTGTTATTTGATAAGAACTATTTTAGCTATGACATGTCATGAATCCATCACTTTCAAGTCAATGTAAACTCATAGCTTTATTGGATATTCTGGTGCATATTGTTAGCATACACATAACGGAATAGGAAATTTGGTTGTTTGGTCAAAAGTCCTCATTTACTGAAGATTTAAGTTCAAAGTTAATAGGTACTATTCAAACAGTGCCAAACAAAAAACAAATCCAAGCATGTGATGTCAAACAAACTGCTCGATGCTTTCAGGAAGAATGACATATGAAAAGAGCACATATTATTAAGTATTTTCTGTAAATAAATTGAAAAGTTTCAATTGTTTCCCTCTCATCTATTGAGGTACTAATACCTCCAAACATTGTCACTATTCTAGCAAATTAGGGAGTTTCTTAGGTTTATAATGGAGTTTCTTATGTTGATACTTTCTTTGATGGTATTTTTTGGTTTACACTTTGAAGCTTTCTGTTCCAACATATAAAGCCAAATTGCAAATAATATGGAAAACATGGAGTGCCTAATTAGCTTACGTCTTAGCAGTTTTTCTTGATCCTTTTGATGGTAAATTTTATGTCTAATTTCTTCAGGAGCATCAGAATATGACAGACCCTGTCATCAACCACTTCACATTGTACATAAACCATTTTAAGATGCTTCGATATAGCAGATGATTTCTCCATCACATTGTTAACTGCATCCATTTCTCTTCTATGATTGGGCCCCTGTATCAAAACATAAACCGTTCATCAATACAAATAAATCATGCAGAAAAACATAACAATTCTATAGGCGTTGGTTTACATGAGAAGAATATTACCTTAGCAAGTTTAAGGGTCAGCTTCTCAAGAACAGGAGAATGTTCGAGAATGCATAAAAGTGCGCCAGGGCCATTAGCCACACACCACTCATTCAGGAACAATGTCTTTAAATTATGAAATGTAGGGCACCACCTCAAATCCCTTCTGAAAATGATCTGGGCAAAGTGCAAAAGATTGACATTTGTAAGGATATACTCCAGTGCACATGATGCAAGAAAAAGTGAATTTCATTGCAACATAAAAAAAATTAGAAAAATGTCAAACAAAGAGAAATTATGTAACTGTGTGACGTCTGGAATATCACAACATCTATAATAACTGACCAATTAACTATAGTCTCATAAGCACCCATATAAACATTTAATAATTTCTTTTGTATGTAAGACTTAATCAAGCAATAGGTAGATAAAGATCCAGTGTCAAACAGGAATCGATCCTTAGAAATTATGGGATGCAAGTGTGTACCGTTCCACGGAGAGCTATTAATTCCAGATTCATAGCACTTGAGAGACCCCCAAGAAGCATAGAGCCACTGCTGTGGATATCCTCACCACAACAATTCGCACAGATGCCACAACATTCCTTGGAATCACCTTTATCACAGTAATCCTCTGCCGCTGAGAAGGCAGGCTCGACAAGTGCAGTTTGTAATAATGGCATTGTGTGAAGCAAAGGTGTTTTGCCAACGTAAAAATCAAGCTTCATCAAAACGAGGCTAGGAATGGAAATACGAGTCCGTACTTCACAGGAGAACGAGGTAAATTTGATTGTCAGATGCTTTATGGACTGAGATAATATCCTCTCGCACAAAATGTAGCCACCTGTGATCTCCAGAACCTGCAATAGTGGGCAGCTTGCAAAATCAAGAAAGTTGCGGCCCAATCCGACACACCAAAACTCCAATTTCTGCAAATGCTGGGAGATCAGAGGAAGTCCGTCCAATTTTGCACCAATATATGAACGGATAAGGAGCTTCTTAGCTTGGCAGGACAAAACATGCCGGATCCAAATGTTGATGTATGTACCATCATCCTTCTGGAGTGGAGTGTCACTGAACTCGACCTCATCGAGAGCCACGGCAGTGTTCCGGAGCAGCAACAGGCCGCTCATGAGCTTTTTGAAACCATCGGCACTCCTCCGTCTGCCACTGAAGATGATGCTAAGGCGTCGTGTATACCTCCATAGGTGGCGCCAGCGTCGGGCGAGGACGCTCGTCTGCACCGCTTTGTCAGCCGGCAGGAAGCCAAGAATGTGCTCGAGCACGCCGTCTGGAAGCGCGCTGATCCGATCAATCGCCGCCTCCCTTGCTCTGCTCGAGTGAAGCATTCGTTCGAACAGGTGGGCGGCGCCGAGGGAAGACGCGGGACACGGCAGCAAAGAACCAGAGGAACTGTGAGAACTAAGAACAGGGCAAGGCAGTGGTAAGAGAGATTCAAAGACGAACTCACCTTCGCAGCCTTGGTCTCTCCATCGCCAGCGGACGATCGCCGGAGAAGGTGAACCGTGGCGGAAGTGACGGTACCTGGCTGGAGCAGGGGAAAGGTGTAGCGCAGCAGAGAAGAAACTTTTACCGTTGTGGCCCGTCTAAATCCCGTGCACCGGCCATCACTCATCTTTGACGCGTGTAGCTTTGGTCAGTGTCAGCATCCACTGTACGTCTTGCCAATGAGCACGTCGTTTACCAAAAATAGGAAAGGGAATGCGTGTAGAGTTGTTTATCTAACTTGGTATGCATACTGGTTCCATATGGACTAGCAGGTGGCATGAGTTGTCCAATCCGCTGAACCGAAGAAGCCTGGAGGAGTACAAGGCACCGTATTTGTTCGTGGTCATTGTTACAGCCTAAATTTGCTGTTATGCGTGTTTCACAAGTTGAATTGAAGCATTTCACGATTTTTGGAAGAAACAAAAATATGGTGGAGCCGTCCTGCATTGCAAATTGGCGTCAGAAGACAGGGCGCGCTGGCGACGACAAGGAGGAGGGCGCGTCCCTATCAATCGAAATATCGAGTCTGCCGTCAGCCATCTCAGCCACTTGAGACTCCCGGCTCGCCGTCGACCTCTGTTGCGTCGGGCTCTGCTCCCATTCGCTATCTATCTATCCCGTGATCCACCACCAGGCCAGGGACAGGGCCACCGCCATTCAATTCATACAGCCCATGAGCTTGACGACAACGACCAACGACGGAACGACCAGTCAACGCACCGAATCGGGACCGCATGGGTCCACTCCAATCGGACGGTTGTCTGGTACCCAGGGCGGTCGCTATTGGAAATAGCGACCACCCTGGTAACCGCCAGGCCGCCGCCTCAGCTGCAACCCATGGCTCGCGGAGCTCCGCGGACTTCCCAACGCTGCTCACTCTCCTCGGCAGACACCAGGAGGCGCGCTAGCATCATCGTGACCCGACCATCCGCCGCCACGACGCCGAGGCGGCCCCTCCGTCCAACAGTGTCACCGAGGCCGGCGTTGTTAGAACAGATTGATCTCAAACTAACACGATCATCTAGACAGAAATTAGATCACACCTAGAAACTTAAATCTAATAACTGAAAACACTTACCCGTCATGATCACAGCCGTTGTAGATGGTTGTAGAGGTGATAGACGTGGAAGAACAGCAGCAGATGTCGATGTAGATCAATGGGCACCGCGCTTCCGAACCTTCCAGCACCTTAGGGATCGGTAGAATTAGGGTTACGATGAACCCTAGGCTTAATTTCGTGAGTTAATCACAAATTAGGGTTAACCAGGGGTTTCTCCTCATATTTATAAGTGCTGTAGGCATAGGGCCGGGCCCAAACGTGGCATGAGGTTTGCCTCCCGATCAAGGCAACTAACAGGGGCGAGTTGGGCTTAAGGTGGGTCTTTCGGTCCAATTAGGTGTTGACTGAGGTCAATTCCAACATTCTCCCCCTTGACCGAAGGTCAATACTTTATTCTTTATACTATTCATATTATCGATCACGTGCAGGTGGATATACATAGATCAATAATCTCCCACTTAATTGAACAATCTTAATCTTAAACTTTAAGCTTATGTTCACATTATGTTCACACTCAATGCCATAACAAAACCTGACGAATCAGTCACCGGAAGCAATACAGGTGTCCCGGGACATAATTAACCAAAGTCTGATACAGTATCTCGATAGAACACTTATTAATCTTAATTGGGAGTTTGTTTATTCGGCCTTATCCAGAATCATATTTCAGGTTTAATCACCAAATCCATACTAATTTCGCGAAATAGGATAGGCGATAACACCCTCAATTAGTCATGTTGCTAGCCATTTACTTAAAGCATTAGAATGACTTGATCCTGGGAACCTTCTTTCATGACATAACAATATATAGTTGTCAATGGGCTTGACACCATCAACTATGTCATTACTTGAAGGAATTCTGTAACTGAATATAGTGACATTGAGTACTATCAATGTAGACTTAATAATACCGGAATATATTTTATATGCCTGTCTGAAACATGCCATACAAAATCAACATAAATAATGCTAATCTTGTTTTAGAGCTTTCTGCAGAATCGCTCATATCTGTAAGAGTGAAGGACATAAAACTTAATTGTGCACATTTACATCCATACACCCGCACAAAACATTATCTGAATAGTACTTAATTAAATAAGCATGTTGTTTGGTGCCTTTAACTTTAAACACCCTTTTCCAGTGGACCTCCCTTGGACTAAGACTAACAAAATTTTGTCAAGCATTCCGGCTTGTCATGCTAAGTCAATATCTTATAGATCTTTAGCATGTAGCTTCAATTTGAAGCCTTAGGAACGTCTTCCTATTTATCTTATTCGTAACCTTATTCTTATGATAAAATTTGCTATATCACGCAAAACTTACAGGCATAATTATATTTGCATTCACATATTGTCACTTCAAAGCCTCTCTTAACTTTTGTGCTTGAGTGACGATTCCAATACTCACTTTGGTCCCATCAAAGTGTCATACTCCCCCAGAATTTAGGAAAAGCATCACTAGATGTGTCTTATGATATGATAAAATCATTTCTCCTTTCTTGGAATGCATGCTTATTTCTTTCAACTTACGGAGAAAATAATTTCCTCAGAGTATCAGGATCTTAATTAATCCACCTTAACTTTATAAAATAAATCACGGTTGCCCATGATATGTACAAACTCATAGTGAGTTATAAACTTAGCATCTTATTTTCCTTTGGAATCACTTCTTCAACAATCTGCAGACCCATTACAGTCTGCTGTCTTGACTCCATCAGAAAATTGCTCTGAGATGAACTATACTTATGTTCAAAATTCATAGACCCTTTTACGACCTCTTTTACATAATCTTATAAATAACTGAGGCTTTTACTTTTGTGCCCAAAACTTATTAAAATCTTACGAGTCTCTGTTATTGAAGAACTGCTAATGTAGATCCTCAACAGAGTTAGAAAAAAATGGAGAAATACTTATGGCACGATACGAGAAAATCATATATGTATGTATGTATATATATCTCATCTTAAATCATCGATATAGAGGAAACTTATCCTACATCTCAATAAGATTTCTTCTCCCCCATTTCCTTCCATATGAGCTTTCATTGAATTCCGAATAATCAGAATATTAAATGTGTCAGCCCATAAGCTTATCTAAAATAAATTTACAATGATAGCTCTTTAACTTATCTTGGCACGACATTTATTATACCACTGATCAGCTTGCTTTGCCACCACTAGCCCACACCGGCGGTGGCTACATAATGAACTAGAGCAGCAAAGCTATGATTAAATGTCCACAAAACAGCGGTGGCCAGTATCATGAACACAATCATACTTCAATCGTCTCTGATTCCATTGCACCAACCCACAACAGCGGTGGCCAGAAAATGGGTGACACAACACAATCTGTGAGAATTATCCCGTAAACAGCGGTGGCCAGAATATAGGATAAAACCACACTTAGTGAGACAATTGGTCTTTGTGGAGTGTTTAAACTCCCATCACAATGGTAGTTTTAATAATCATGTCTTGCATGATAAAGTTGCTCTTGAACTTATTCTTAATTTAAGCAATAAGATATAGCGAAGATATAGCGAGTATATCATACGTAAAACTTATATTATGCTTAAAATCTTATGCTTAATTTTGTCCTTAAATCTTATGAACGACAAAATGCCATGGAGAGAATTTATAAATATATTTCTAACATTAATTCTTAATTGACAAGAGCAATTCTTAATTGGCATTATTTTCTGGAGTATCTTTAAAATTGATGAGACACGCCATTCTCCCCCCGAATTTGTGGTCTAAACGTGAGTGTGCCACATATTCGACAAGGTCTCATCACTTTACTTATCTCATCTAACTCTCACATGTGTAAGAGATTCATAATTAGCATTATGAAATTTGCTTGTAGAAAAGCAATTAAGATAATAACTTAAAACTGAGGATATAAGAGATAATTTCACAACTTAGAGAGAAGTATACTCATAAAAAACAATGATATATGGAACCAAAAGGTTTCACTAAATTCTAAGGATCACTTCTCAATTCATGGATTCACTAAAGATGTCTCAACACAATGCTCTAAAAATGAATCGGAGAGTTCTATTCCAAATGACCTAAGCTCATAAGCAATGTCATACATGCTGCGTATGTGCTTTACTATTCCACTGTATCCCTCATATCGCAAGGTGGTTAGCCTTGTGAAGAGGAACCTTGTGCTGACTCTCTTATGTTCTAACTCAATCAAAAAGAAGAGTTCACTAGCAATCGTGTCCTCATTATCATCAAATTCTCCCTTTATGCCTTCTGAGATCGAACGCTTGATGATTCTTTTGGCAAACTTATTGTCCTTTTCCCATTTCTCCAACTTGAATTGATACTCATGCATCTTCTCATCATACTTCTAAATGTCGGAAGAGAAAGGAAGTGGCTTGTCCTTATGAAGCACATAATCAAGTTCCAGAGACTTGAGAATGTCTTGCACCTTCTCTTTCCATAAAGGAAAGTCAATGCCGTTGAAGGGCTTAATGTTCTTCATGTGGCTTTCAGCTGAAACGACATAGCCAAATAAAGATACTTAGTAAATATCTTAGTGTGCTAATAAAATAGCAATAATAATGCAAGAGATGCATTATTTGATCTTAAAATGCGCATGGCAAATGCAACTTATGCATTTTTATTGATCTTAAGGCATGATGGATGGAAAACTTAGAGGAATAGACTTAAATGTGAAAACTTAAAAGTAGTACAATAAGATGCACTAAAATAGCATGAAAATAACCCTACAGTGGTCTGATTATAGTCATGCAAAATAAGGAACAACTTGCATCACCGGTGGGGAAAACAAGCGAAACTTATTTAACTTATAATGAAAACAGCATAAAACTTACTTATAGGCAAACTTAATAGATCAAACTTAATATTCTTAGCGAAAATAAATCTTACATAATAATAATCTCAACTTAATATTCCCATACAAAAACTCAAATAATGTCGTAAACATGGTGAGAAAAGATCATATATGCTGGGCATTAACTTAATGAAAAAGATTTCCCCACTATGTTCATTTCGCAGAGAAAATACTTATTTTTGATCATCAAGGGGAGGTCTTAATTCTCATGATTCTATGTAAAACATAAGAATTAATGATACATAGTGCATGTTAAAATTCCCAAGATTTTAGCTCAATTTAATATCTAAATTTAATTTTAAACTTATACCTTAAAATATATATACTTAATGTGACAGCGGAAGCTTAACAATAGCAAATGAAATTTTGCCACTAAATATTCTTGAGAATTTAGCTTAAATAATTTCCAAACAATATTTGGAAAAAGTTGCAAAATAAACTTAGAAAATTTTGCAGGAATTTTACTGCACTGAAAACTTAAATTTCGCTTATAAAGTGTGCAGCAAAAATTGAGCTTATAAATAATATATCAATTACTTAGCTTAAAAACATGAACTAAACATGAATTTACTTAATTCTTCTTAAAACTTAAGAGAATTATACTGAAAACTTTAAATAAAATGGGAGAAACTTATTCCAGCCCAAATCTGAAAAACGGCCCATATCTTAATTTGGCCTGAGGATTTGTGCAAATAATATGCTGAAAAGCTTAAAAGAAAAATAAATTCATTGAATTGCGGCCCAGCAGAATTTCGCGCAGCCCAACAACTGAAATGAAAAAGCGGCCCAACGACGGCTTAAACAGCGCGCGGCGGCCCAGGTGGCTTAAAGCCCAAAAACCGGCGGCCGGGCCGCCAAAACGGCCCAGCGACGCGCGCGCGCGTGCCGGAAAGTGGCCGGCCCGGCCTGGCCAGGGTTTGCTTAAGGCCGCCTCAATCCTGATCGTCCGGCACGATGGACGGTGGACGTGGGTCGCAGCTCGCTTAAAAGAGAGAATCCGGGGAAATGAAACCCTAGTTTCATTCTTCCTCCCCCAGGTCCGAAGCAGCAGCCGCGGCGGCGGCCGGCGACGAGCGCGTCACCGCGCCTCGCCGTGCTCCCCGGCCCTACCTTATTCCTGGCCGGCGAGGCCCTTAGTTTTCCTCCCCCTTTTCTTAGTGAGGGATGTGAGCGGCGGCGCGGCGAGCTCACATCCGGTGCGCACGGGTGCCCGACGGAGCAGCGGAGCCGTCCTGGGGCCATTCGCCGGCGCGCGCGCTCCCCTTGCGGTGAACGCGCCGCCGTCAAGGGGTCCCAAGGCGGTTCCCTTAGCTGCCCTGCGCGGTGGATCTGAGGGCCGCGCGGCCGATCCGGTCACAGCGAGGACGTGTGCAGAGGTGAGGGCACAGCGCCTCGTCAGCCGCCTCGACATCCGTGCGCGGCGTAGGCAACGGCGCAAGGCCGTGTGCCTGCCGGCGTCCGCATGTGCCTTAACTGAGTGCATGGCGGGGAAACACGTCGGCGCACGGAGGCGCGCAACGGCGAGAGGAGCGGCGCTCGAGACGACGACCCGGAGGGGGCGCGTGTGTGCCGAGGGCGCCCACGCGGCGGATCTGAGGCCGCGCGGCCCGGATCTGATGCCGAGCGAGGTCGCACCCAAAGGCGGCGAGCTCGACGGCGACCGGGAAGGAGGAGCTTGTCGCTAACGATGGCGACGACGAGGTAAGCCTCGTCTCCTTACCCTTAATCTTAATGCTTAGTGTTAGGGTTAGCTTATGATGCAAGAACAACCTAGGTTAGAAAACCAAGAAACTTAGCTAATTTACTCATCTAATTGTGACATTGCGTGAAAACTTAGATTGCAAACCGAAACCCTAATTTATTACAAAACTTAAAACATGAACAAAGATCTTAAAGAAAAAACATTAAACTGATGCATCTAGACCTGAGTACCGAGCTGAATTAGCCATTAATCTAAACAACAGTACTTCGAGATCATCGAAAACTAACTGAAATTGAACTAAACTTGATTAAGAACATGACTTAAACTTAACTGAACACCTCTGTATAGAGCCAGATCAAGCAAAAACTGACTGAAACATGACAAGATCTAGTTCTAATCGAGATTAGGGGATCTAATCGACTAGATTAGGCATCTGATACCAACTGTTAGAACAGATTGATCTCAAACAAACAGGATCATCTAGACAGGAATTAGATCACACCTAGAAACTTAAATCTAATAACTGAAAACACTTACCCGTCATGATCACAGCCATTGTAGATGGTTGTAGAGGTGATAGACGTGGAAGAACAGCAGCAGATGTCGATGTAGATCAATGGGCACCGCGCTTCCGAACCTTCCAGCACCTTAGGGATCGGTAGAATTAGGGTTACGATGAACCCTAGGCTTAATTTCGTGAGTTAATCACAAATTAGGGTTAACCAGGGGTTTTCCCTCATATTTATAAGTGCTGTAGGCATGGGGCCGGGCCTAAACGTGGCCTGAGGTTTGCCTCCCGATCAAGGCAACTAACAGGGGCGAGTTGGGCTTAAGGTGGGCCTTTCGGTCCAATTAGGTGTTGACTGAGGTCAATTCCAACAGGCGTAAGTGCGGCGCAGGCGTTCCAGAGTCCTAAAGACCTTCTCTTCTCTACCCCGACGACGTCGCCATCTCGCCGACGCACGTTCTGGTCCCGGCCGCCTGGCGGATCCTCATTTCTCACCAAAGTCGTTCGTGCTGCAGCTATTCCATTTTCCGGCAACAAGAGAGACAGGAAAAACCAGGCCACGAATAACACGGCGCCGCTGAGCCCCAACGCGGTGATCATTGATCAAGCACCAGTTAGATGCCGCATTAAGGCATCAATTTTTTTTTTATGCCCAGAAGCATCGACATCATTTCCAAACACAACAGGGTTTTAGAAATTTTCTGAAGTCCTGGCAACCAGCCAACCGTAGCCGTAGGTCTCAGTATCTTTAGACTCTGAAAAATCACTGAAACTGCTGCATTGTCACGCCTTTGGTGATGGACACATCTCCTACTACTGAAAATCACTGAATTTGGAGAGTGGAATAGTGCTGTGGTGCATGCCTTTTGTTTGTATTTGCCTCAAACTTGCCAAGTCAGATGACACGACCAAGGAGGACAGACTGTGCATCGCCGGCGACGAGGCCGCATGCCCCGTGGAGAGGTAGGAGAAACCGAGGAGCTCGTCGTCCATCCTCCAACTCACCACCCAATCCATCGAAGCTGTCGGACGCACGACCTTACCATGGCGACCCTTTCCTCGAGAAAGAAAGTGACAACGAGCTCACCACTTGTTAGAACAATCGGGCATGCCGCCCACCGACCCGTACGCAGAAGCGACATGGATCTACAGAGACGAATAATGCAAGATCACAAACGACACCAGAGACACGATGTTTATTGACGAGGTTCAGCCGAAGCCTACATCCCCAGGGCATGACTACGGGCGCTCCTCCCCATGGCTGCAACACTGCCCCCCCCCCCCCCCCCCCCCCTCCCTGAGCCTGTTGCGTTTATGTCGTCATGGTTACAACAGTAGCCATCCCCTCATATTTATGAGGAGGCCAGGATAAGAGTCCGACTCCTGCCCTATCATATACTGCTATTACAACTCTAAGTCCTATACGTAACCTACCTTGTATATAATATTCGACACATATTCCAACACTCACCAGCGCCCCAGTTCTCCGGTGACCACCGCGGTGAGGCTGCCAAGAGTTCTGATGATGATCGACGACTAGCAAGGTTGCAAGTAGCCCGCTATAGCTTCGCTATAGCCTTTTGAGATAGGTGCCGCGACGATATTGTAAATATCACCGCTAATGGCGCTGACTTTGCTATAAGGTTAAATAGCCCCACTAATTATTCCCCTTCCTCCGCTATTATAGAGATATAAACTTATGCACTTCTGATTGTTAGATGATGAATTTGCTTTTTCATAGTTCAAGTTGCGCTTGCTTCCTTGATTCTATTATTGTTTTGCCGCTAGGAAAGATAGCAAATACATGCTAGGATGACGGTATGCTTCGATAATGGCATGCACCTTCGAAACATTAGCTGAATCGACGAATTTGCTAATGTTTTAGTCAAAAGTTTTCTTTATTTTGCAAAACGCTATTGGCAATAGCCGCCGCTATAGCTGCGCTATAGCTTCTATAGCTTTTTTGATAGCACTCCGCTAAACTCTATAGCCTGCTATTTGCAACCTTGACGAGTAGTCAACCCAACACTCTTCCAAGCCACACGAGTACAATCGAACGCAAGCAGACGCCCAAGATATTCATGTTCGGCATGGCTCGTTGTTTGGGTATCAGCGAAGTGTATAAATCGCTGCAGCCACCAAAAGCTTCCAAGATCATATGGTTGAAAATTGTAACGAAGAAATACAAAGTGGTTTACTTAGTAAAAAAAGTTAAAGTATATCCTACATGGGAGCAGTTTTTACGAGCATAAGGGCACATGCCCCCACACCCTAGTTTGATTTTTAATTCAATTGTGATCAAATTCACAAAATCAGAGAGTAAACAATTTTATTATTGAAGATATTAATCAGATGTTCAGTGTCTACTCAATACATTAAATCTTGATTTGACGTTCGGATATGTCGTGTCTAATCACTTTGGTCAAATCACATGTTGTCCGCACGCCTCAGTGATCACCATTTCATCATGCTATGCCCTCGTGCCACAATTGGCGTGAGACTCTGCCATGCCGTCCAGCATTCATTTTTTTTTTTATCTTTTGCGAATCATATTTGTTTACTTATGTCAGTGATAGATTGTTGTTCTCAACGAATTGTTTGGTTTCACTATTCTTGACTCAAGACTATGAAGTATGTGCTGTTTTATATACATCAGCGTTCGCACACACGTTTTGAAAAAAAAACCATGGTAAAAGTGTAGTAAATCATGATGCATAATATCGTAAATCACTGTACACGAATGTCGTAATTATGATACAAAAATGGCTACAAAATAAATTATTCTATGGCTGGCCATAAAACAATATGTCTATACACACACACACCTCTTATTTTATAGCTGGTATTCTATGGCCACTTTTATGTCGTAATTTACGACATTTGTGTATTGTAATTTACGATATTTTGCTACATGATTTACTACAGTTTTATCATGGTTGATCTTTCAAAATGTGTGTGAACGCTGATATCGTATATAGTAAATTTGTGATAAAATTATCATAAAACTGTGTTATCGTAACTTACGACATTTGAATATAGTGATTTACGATAAATTTGTGATGTGTTTTACTGGACTTTTGTTGTAATTTTGCATGCGACACGTGTCCTAAAACATGATGTTGTAAATTTCGTTCAAATTATTGTAAATTTTGAAGACACGTGTCGCATGCAAAATTGCAACCAAAGTCTAGTAAAACACATCAAGAATTTATCGTAAATCAGTATAGTCAAATGTCATAAATTACGATACCACAATTTTACGATAATTATATCACGGAGTTACGATAAATTTAAGCAAATTTACGGCATTAGCGTTCAAATACGTTTTGAAAGGAGAATCATGGTAAATCACGTAACAAAATATCGTAAATCACTATAGTCAACTGTCATAATTTACGATACAGAAATGACCACAAAATAAATTATTCTATAGTCAACTATAAAATAAGATGTATATATATTTATTTATTTATTTTGCGGGTAAGTCTGAACTAGTTTCATGAAGAACTATCGCTGCTTGTGTCCGTCGGGTCGTCGCTTGGACGGCCAGCGGCTGCACAGTTCCTCCTTGTTTGAGGGCTACTGACATCGCCACAGTTCCAGTTGCTTGGAGTCTTTGGCATTCGTAAGTAAGAAACTTAGGATTCTGATCTTTTCAGGTATATTTTTTTCTCAATATATTCGGGAAGGATCCCTCTTCTTTATACATTAATCTAGTGGACTTATGTTCACGGCTACTAACACAGCCCAACTTACCACGGTAGCATATCAGCTATTATGCAGAAGGTCCAGTCCACATTCAAATTTTCATTTTAGTTTTTTTTTATTCAAAAATTTAGCCAAAACTGCAAAAAAAAAAAAATTGATAGCTCATATATTTCAAAATTTTTTACGCAAAAGTAAGTTTTCTTTGTTGCTATCAGATCGTACAAAATAACCGCTTTTCCATGCTTCCTGCCCATCACCATTAGTTTCATGCTCCTATAACAAAAGTGAATCTGTAAGAAATTGTGAAACATCTTACCAGGTTCTGAATGCACCTTCAATACTACTGCAGCCTCTAAACCCGGGTGAATCACTGGTGCCTCTAAACATGCCGGATCATCTCTTCAAAACTGTGATCTATGTTACATGGTCACTACGAAAGTTTGCAAACAGAGCTCAGCAAAAATTGGCACGCATTACTGATCTGAGATCCTCAAACTGAAAGTCTCTTGTCACTCACTAATTACCACCCCACATCAATGGATGTTTTGCAACTGAGCATGAAAAGAAATCGTGCCATAGGAAAATGAATTTTGAGCTTTTGTATGCAGACTACTCTAGTCACATCAAATTTCATCTGGTCAGGTTGGTTGAGTTTCAGACACATTTCAGTCTGTCAAACAAGACCCTCCTTTTTACAACATCCTGATGCTTCGATTCAAAATGGATGGGGAAGGAAAAAAGAAATTGGATCCCTGAGCTACAACCAATCGATAATTTTTTTTTTCTTCAAAGTTTGAACTATTCAGGGCTCTAAACCAGCTCTCTTCTGTTAAAGGGATACTCTTATCCACTGCTTTTTAAAGTTGTCTGGTGATGGCCAAATCTGCTGCTATAAAAATCACATATTAATATCACTGTAAAGATACCGGTTTGGATAACATCGGCCTAGCTCGGCAGATGCAAGCTGCTTTTTTTTAAAAAAAAAATTACACAGTACAACTCAAACACTCACAACACACGCACACTCACCCTTATGAACGCACATACGCAAACCCTACCCCTATGAGCATCTTCGAAGACTGAGCCGGCAAATTCTCCAGATTCCCGAAGTCACCACTGGCGTCTCGCTGTTGACGGCCACGTCGCCTACCGCTGAAAGCACAAATGCCGTTAAATCCTAAAAAATTCGCTCCCATCGGGAGTCGAACCCAGGACCTCAAAGATGCTACTCGGGTGCCTTAACCACTAGGCCAAGACCCCTTTCACGCAGATGCAAGCTGCTTTGCTGCAAGAGCAGAACACTCCCTCACATTGTCAATACTGAATTTTGATAACAGAACGGTGATGTAGTACATGCGTTACTTTGCATATTGTTCCAAACTGCGCGAGAATACTGATTTAGCTCACTATATGATGCTCATGCAAGAACAGAGCATCACCAACCTGAACCGGGTTGAGATCCTCTCAAGTGGTGAAGAAAATTCAGAGAAGTTACAGTACCGTGCATTTTGAGCTTGCTGCAGTAACTCCTGCTACTGTTTTCATTACTGTTCCCATAATGCTACAGTACTCGGGCTACTGTTTCTGCAGTCGCTACAGTATTCTAATGCAGGCTACTGTCCATCTCCTCACAGATTACTGTAGCAATCGCTACAGTACTCTGAATTGAGTGAAGCAATTCAGAGGACCCAAACCCACCTGAACCTGCAAAATATACTCTGCTTTTTTTTTTCTTTCGAGCCATGGACCAAAGTCACCAAACAAAATGCTACGGAGAACCGTTGCTTGCTGCTGAAGCGTATCCGGACCGTACCTACATGTTCTGGAATACAGTGTTGACGAGATTTCATACTCCATCGACGGGTGGATTAACCGCCGCGCAACATCGCGCTCAGGCCGTCCGCACGATCTCCGCCGCCGGCTTCTGCATGGCGTCCATTCAGCTCCCACGTCTGGCTGAGGAGTGAGGAGATCTTACAGTTCTATATCTCTGGTGGATACGGGGAATCGTGATCCAGGCGGGAACGACGGCGGCAGCAGACGCCCGGGCGGGAGGAGGAGCCGACGGCGGAAGGAGCTCGCCGTCCAAATCAGGGGAACATTTGCATATAACTCCCTGAACTGGATCGCGATTAATAGTCGCGATCCAAACTAGGGGTGTATATACAAGAGTGAAATGCACCGTAAGTCAATTAACTTTTCAAAGATTCCTATCCAAGTCACTCAACTTTGAAATCGTCCATTTGGGTCATAAAACTATTTAAGTAGCTTAATGCGGGTTCATACCTCCCCATCAGAGCAAATTTCAGCACCTAAACATTGTACGGATGCTCAGTTTATAATCTGTCGGTGGAATTATTGCTCCTAGCAGCAAACGTATTATCTACATGATATAATCATTAAGGCTTCAATAATGGTTACTGTTATGATGAGGATTATTTTTTTGAGCCAAACTGATTCATTGTTTCATTGCATTGCTTAAAAATATGAGATACAGAGTGCTAGCGCACAGGAATGAGGCGATGGCATGAAACAAGAACTGGACTGAGCTGTGCAAATGGACCCTTTTATAGGGGGCAATGTGGAATCTACATTGCTCATTGGCACTAAGTTTCCCGCCGAACCACCTTTGCCACGTTGGAAGCGTCACGTCGACGAAATTTGCTCTGATGGGGAGGTATGGACCCGCATTAAGCTACTTAAATAGTTCAGTGATCCAAATGAACGATTTCAGAGTTGAGTGATCTGGATGGGAATTCATGAAAAATTAATTGACTTGTGGTGCATTTCACTCTATATATAAATAGTTGAATCGCGATTAATAGTGACGATCCAAACCAGGGGCCTTCTGCAAATACTTCGGGCCGGCGAGGTCGCGCCGCCGCCGACGACCTCCGTAGCCCCGTCGCCGTTCGTCCTGCTCTTGCGTCCGTAACTTTCTTGTGCGCCGCCGGCAGCCCTGGCTCACCCGAATATGCTGCCTCGAAACCGGGGAACGCGGCGGCGCGGGATGTCCGATCTGAACCAGCACAGCACTCTGTCCTGCGTTGGATTCATGCGGGAGCGTCGGCGCTGGTGCTCCTCGTAACGCGGCAGATACGACGATGCTGCCACTTCCCGGCGCTCAGCGTGGAACGACCCGCCGGATCGCCGTCCAGCTCAGTTGTGTCGCGATCGGCTCCATCGGCGAACCTGACTCGAGCCTGAGCCCAGCTCTGACCAAAACGTTTCATTTCAGTGGTCTTGGCTGCAGGTTCTGAAATGACTGCAGGAATGGAAACACAGCGTTGCATGTTTTAGTTGCTTGCAGTATCGCCTATTTGATCATATCCTTAGCTTGGGTAAATTTGTTGCATTTGTGCAGTTTCCAAAACGTTTAAAAGAGATATTTCGCTCTGAAGAATATTAACCATGCTACTGACTGTCATTTTTCCTCACCTTTTTCAACTGCTATAATTTTCCATGAAAATGTTTTTAGTACATTCCTGCTACAGATTTCTGACCTGGTTACTGGTCCCGCAGATTAACCCCATCCTTTCCCTTGGGACAAATTCACCCGGTGCTGATTGAGCATCGATGTTGCAAATTTTTTTCACTGTATGAAATGAAGCTTCTATGATGAAAATATTCACTTCACTGTCCTTTTGTTGGCATCAACATTTTTATATAAAGTTAATGCTTGGAGGAACAACGCATTTGGCACATTATAAGAACTGCATCTCATCTGAGTGATATTGCAAGCAAAACAATGTCGTACTAGTATCACCCGACTTTAACTCTGAAAGAACCTCCAACCCAGATGCATGTGCACACCAAAAATAGTTAAAAAATTTCGAAATCTCCTTACTGTTAAGGTCGCAGCCAAAAGGTGCAGTTACAGATGTTCAGTTTTCGCTCTCCTTGTCTACACATTAACACTTTTTATTGTACAATGACTGCAGGAGGAACAATGCACACGGTACAATTCCAAGAAATTCAGCGTTTTGATCAGAGGGATATTGCTGATGTTTCACGGACCTCCTTCAGGCTACCATACTGTACTATCAACCAACCTAGTACTAAACTATGAAAGCACACCCAACACTTCCTTCAGATACTTGTACGCAGAAAGTACTAAAAACATTCAAAATTTCCTCCTATTTGGTTAGGCTGCAGATGCCCAGTGGTTTCGCATGCTGATGTCTTGTTGATCAAAATCTGATAAGAGAATAAAGAGAAACAGAGTCCCCTGCCCCATTCAAAACTTTAACTCTCATATATGCTTCGGGGCGATCTTTCCATTCCACGGCCTGAAATTTCTCATGTCATGAAATTCAGTTCTTCGTCGCGGATGCATCCAGCCATAGCTTGGACAGGCTGAAGTGCGCCTTGGCCGCCGCGGGCGTCATGCCGCCGGTGATCTTCGTGGTCGGCGTGCTCCCGCGCCATGCCAGGATGGCCCTGAGCCCCTGATAGCTTACCCTCACGTCCGACAGGTTCTGCATCGCCGGTAACGAGTCTAACGACGACGAGGCCGCGTGGCGAGGCAGGAGAAACCGAGGAGCTCACCGCCCAGCCTCCAACTCGCTTCCAAACCCATCAAAGTTGTCGGAGACGCGACCTCGCCATGGCGAGCCTTTTCCTCGAGAACACGACGACGAGCTCACCACTCTCCGGCGACCGCCGCCGCGTCACGCCCTCCTGTCGTGATCCGGCCGGCCTGTGCCTCCGCGGTGCAGCTGCCGAGAGTTGTGTTCTGACGACGACCGACGACCACTCAACCCAACACTTCCTAGCCTAGCCGCACGAATTCAATCGAACGGCAGGCAGGCACCCAGGGTGGTCGCTATTTCGAATAGCGACCGCCCCCTGTCTTCACGGGAAATGCACGCCGACCATGACTCGCCCCAGGCCCGTCTTCGGACATGGGCAGGGTGGGCGACCGAACAGGGCCCCCAAAATTCTGAAGTTCGCATAGAGGAAGGCGGCCCAACACAGCCCATCAAGCAAGCAGGCAAGCGTTCGATGAAAGGAGGCACGCAGCCTGTTTCGCCTTTGCCGTTCGGTGATCGAATTTATTGTTCGATGGCTTCCACCAGAAGCCACGCCGCCATCCTCCGCTCCATCCCCAAATCGCATTAGCGCTGCTGCTTGCTTTTCCCGATCCCCACCTAAGTTGCGATTCACCGGCAACCCGGCCGGCCTCGACGACGCACGAGCGGGACGTGCTGGTTCACAATCCGAACAGCAAGGAGCAGGCAGCACTGGCTGGTTCGCATGTGAAGCCCTCAAGCAAGCAGGCAGGCAGGCAGGCATGTCCTTTTGATTTTTTAATCTACAATCGGCGGCCATGTCTACATGTTCTTTTCTGTTTTTTAATCTGGTTATACTTTATGCTAGCTAAGCGATTGAGTTTGGTTTGTTAAACAGGTATCCATCAGGCTATCATGTATTTTACTAGGAATAGAAAATATGATTATGGTTTTGAAAAGCGTAAGAAGAAACAGAGACTAGAAGCAGCTGCTCAATCTCAAAAGGGTGCTATTGACAGATTTGTTGTGAAAGCACCTCAATTTGATTCCGAAAATCAAACTCCAGAAGGTAACAATGTTGGTGAGATTGAGAGTCATGGTGATCAGAGCTGGGAAGATGGTAATATTGAGATGCTAAATGAAGATATTATTGAAGATTTCACCTCAAGAAATACTAGAAGGATCATTCTTTTCAGTAAAACATAAGGTCATTTTTATTTGTCGAGCACTACTTTCACTCATTTAGCATCAATATTTGATACATTCCTAAATATTCTGAAAACAGCATGTATTGAAGTTATATAGTTAACTACAAGTGTATTTTGGCTATGTAAATTTTTATATTTTAGGGCCCCATTTCTCGTTTGGCCCCCGGGCCTCAAAAACTCAGAGACGGCCCTGCTCGCCCGTGCGCCGCCGCGTTGCCAACGTTTCTGTTCCCCTCTCCTTCCCACCGATCCGACAAAACGGCTGCGCCTCTGCCGGTACAGAGCACGGGCTTCTTGGCGCCGGCGTTCCTCACCGCTGCCCGCATGCTCGCGGCGCCGCACGCCATGCCAGAATCGTGTGCCTGGTGTTTGTTGGCTGGCTAATGCACGCGCTAAGGCCGAGGCTTGCCTTGATTACGGCGGTGGGCATGGAGTTGGGCCTGCCTCCGGCCACGGCGGCTGCTATGGTGACCACTGCGTTGGCGCACCCCGGACACGAGCTGGCCATGGGCGAACGCGCGGTGCGTGCCCTCGCATGCATCCAACTCCAACTGGAACGCTAAGGATCGTCCTCACATTCGATCGAAGCGTGCTAAGGCCGACGCCTCTGCGTCGAGGACGCTGCCAAGCTCATCAACATGACAGCAGAGAGAGAGAGAGAGAGAGAGAGAGAGAGAGAGAGAGAGAGAGAGAGATCCATTTAGCAAATGTACATGCAGAATGGAATTCTTTAGAGAAACATTTCTTGGTTCAAATGGAGCCCACAAATTTGTCGCATATTTATGAGATAATATCCGAATATACATTAAGAAATGTCAAACATCACAAAACAGTACAACAGAAATTTCGATTGCCTATGGGTGGCTAGAGAGCCACTTATGGAAAGACCAAAATGAACACATCCCATAATGATTATTCATGTTTCACAACAGATACCGACGTCACTGGTAACACTATAACTCCGCTGCTGATCCATATATTATTCTTCGAATTACGGGAACAAAATACTGGTAGCCTGTACAAACATGAAGAAAATTAAATTAGGGTTGGTGATAGCATAACATGTAGGTGATAGCTAAAATATTTCGAACAAATACAAAATATAAAACTATGATTAATGTAAAATGTCAACATTTGAGTTTGTTGCGTACAAATTAAAACCCTTTAATAAACAATTAATGATTTATTTACTGCATAAGAAAACATTGTCCAGTTGAAACATACGTCAAAATAAAAATACATGGACAAATCACTCCAAATGTTTGAACTTACAGATGGGGGAATGTATAAGGCACGGATGGTGAGCTTTAAGTAGTACCCAACATCGGGAACATTCGAGACTGTCTCATATTTGATGGTACCACGCGCAAAAGCAAGCTGCCCAGTCCCACCAACAATGGCCCATTCGCCAACTGAGTTGAGCCCCATCACTTGAAGAGTAGATCCCGTGAAACTGTTCATTTTCATGGAAACATTTCACGCATGTCACAAAAAGAATATATAAACATGTGCCCATCAAATGACATCCAAATCAGAAAAGATTGATACCTTCCGTCTCTGAACAGAATGCTGAAAGAATTTTGATAGATAAAGCCATTCACTGGGTCAGTATTGACTCCTGTGCCTTTTGCATTACCAAGAAGCTTTGCAGTGGCTGAAGGTGCATCAAGCAACGCCCAATCATTCACAGTGATTGAACCAAACCCATGATAACCCGGCTCATTATATGGAACTGATATGACTAGGTTATGGTTTGGCTGTGGAGGGTGGATGTCGTGCAAGTACAATTCCATTTTCAACTCACTTTCACATAAGGTAATACGACATTGGTTATGTTTGTCATGTGGAGGCACCGGAGGGTGGATGTCGTAAAGGGAAGCATTGGCAATGGCCATGACTAACTGGGAAATGAAAAGGAAAGAGAGGACATAGCTCCTATTGGCCATGCTTTGAAGTAGGGATCAGGACCAAATACTCTAGGTTTGCACTCTTCTTTGTGATGTGTTTTGTAACGGAAGAGATCCCCTGTATTTATAGAGTTAATGAACTACCAGCACGAGAGACCATCAAAAGAAATTCGTCAATATTTTTGTTATTATTTTGCCAAGTGGGTTTTGGATTAAAGAAAGGTTTCACGTACTTAACATATGTATAAAGATATTGATAGCCTGTCTCACATATTGTCTAAGGCTACCCTCAACGGACTATTTCATTATGTTATCACTACGTCAGGTCAGGCCTTTAGTAACACATATATGTGTTACCGAAGTTAGAAAAAAGTGTTACAGAGACCTATAGTAACACAAAAAATAAGTGATGCATATGCTGGTGTTACTAGAACCAATTCTAGTGTAACACATATATGTGTTACTGCTTGTGAAAAAATATGTTACAATAATAATGTAGCAACACATGTTAATGTGTTACTATGTCTAATAAAATGTGTTACAATATTAATGTAGTAACACAAATAAAAAAATCAAAAAATTAGTGGATGCTAGGATTTGATCCCAATACCTCACCTTCTTTTAGTTGTTGCGTTTCCACTGCGCTACACATGCATATATGATAAGAAGTTATCCTTAATTGATTTTAACTTTATATTATTTGAATATATATTACTGTAGCCCAAGAAAAGTGTTACTACAGTTTGTAGTAACACATAACAGTAACATTTATTTGTGTTACAATGAGTTCTAGGCTTGCTATGTTTAGACACATTGATTTCTTTGTAACACTATATTTGAAACACAATTTTTGTGTTACTAGAATAATTATTTGTAACACATTTTTACAAATCTAGCATTTGTGTTACAAACACACTCGATAACACAAATGCTTGTGTTACTATGAAATATTTTGTAATATTTTCTTACTTGTGTTACAGATATGTGTTACAAAATACATGTTTTGTAGTAGTGTATACTTAAAACACATGCTTACAAGCACCAAAAGGTTTACTTGATGGTTGAAATAGGTACACAATGCCTTGTTTTATTTTTTTCCAAGACACGTTACACTGGAAATAGTATACCCATGATTTCATATAGAGGAAACCCTTTCATCTCTCTCCTCCTTAGTCCCCTACCATATCATAAAAAAAAGTGACACAGCATGGCTAATAAGAATGAAACTCCTATTATTAGGAGTAGCCTAAGGGAAGTGAAAAAGAGTTTCTATGAGATAGTGATCATGTTTCTGACTCCCTTGTACCCTATATACTTTGCAAATATTGTATTCAAGCTAGCATATCAATATCAAGTTCAGGACGGCATTTCTGCCCACCGTAGTTCGGCTAAAAAAAAGATAGGTTGTTTATATCGTTTACGCTACCAAAAATGCTTCATTGACTATTTAACGTCATTAACTAGAAATCCAGAATTGTGAACACCAGAATTGTGTTGCCAAGAATCCAGCTGTGTCCTGCTGCGAAATTGAGTGCCACACTATTTTTCATGACGTCCAAGTCAATTGGTATACTGTGAAGTATTCCAAATAAAAACAAAATATTTATTGCAACCCTTGGATTCCTGGAGCCACAAAGTTTGACTTTTATGACTATTTTCTACTGTATTGGCACATGGTTACCGAATATGCCTGCAGCCCACCAAACTTGAGCATATCCATATCCTACTACTCTGTCTGCCTAATGATCAAACGCAAAGTTCAGTTTTATCTGCCATATCTAAAGTTCCGTAGCGACCATGAGGATACTCGTGGCCGATAGGTGTGCATTTAACCATCGCAAAGCAAAGGTATCCAATTTCCTTCCTACTTCTGTATCACGACACTTCTTACTTTGTCGTTAGTCAGTTTCCCCCTATAGCTAGAACCTCTCGTCTTCCAACACAGCATAGTGCGGCAGCATGTCGGCTAGATCATTTTGTCTTCCTGAAGTCTGGCAACTCGTTGGCTTCAGGTCATCGCCGCCGGCAGTTCCTCAGGCGATGTGAAGTATGCATGCCTAGGTCCTCGGCGGAGCCTAAGAAAAAGGCATACTTGGCCGGATAAAACGAGGCAAGCACCGTCTTGGCAGCTTACATCATCGCACGGGTCATCTGGTGCGTTGCTTTTGCAATAGATCGCTCTAAAGATGCACATTTATCTGTATCAAAGAATAAGTAGATGCAGCCTCCGAGATACTGGGCCGACAGCTTGCATGTTGTGACTTCATCCATCTCGAAATGTGTCAGCACGGTCTTAGAGGCGATTGTGCATACGCGTATATGAGTGTCTATAGTTTGGTTGTGCGACTTTAGGTAAACGAATAGCTGCAAAATTTGTGGAAGCCCAGGAAGACATCGATATTGAAATCGCTCCATGCCTCCATGGATGCATAACCTCACGAACGATTATAAATAAGAACACACACAGGTTTTTACGACCCCTGAGAGCAATGATGACTTCCATGGTCCATTTTTTGAAACATGGAAACAATGAGAATTTTTATTTTTTTTGGAAACGAAACAATGAGAATTTAAAACCATCCGGGTAAGATATTTCTGCACAGATCCTTTTGAATAGTCAGGTAACATATGCATATGATAAAATAAGCATTGTTCATGAGTAAATAAATACTTCATTAAAGAAAGAAAATGGGATGTAATTTGTCACCATATTAGGAACACATATGAAAACATGACGAGGGAAAAGATATAGCAATTGTTTTCAATTTGCACAAGAAAGAAACCAAAATAAAACTGAGATCGACTTTCATTTTCAGAGAATGGAAATCTGAAATTATTGGGGGGCCATATATGTATCAATACATATAAGACCAGCTATACAATTAGACAGTAAATGAGCTTGAGTTAAGAATAAAATGGCGATGCAAGTCATTGGGATGGCAACGCTAGGGAAGCGCATCAAAAGAATAATATTATTGTCAGAAAGAGTACGTTTATCATTGTATCAGCATTATCCAGTACAGTAATCAAGGAAGTCAAGTTGGAGTACGAATTGATTGAGATCCAACTTGCGTGGATCGGCATCTAAACAGACCGTGTCAGTCATATGTGTATAACTAAAAATGGAATGATTCATTTGAGTAAATTAGCATGAATCTGAATCTAACGTTTATCGTGGGAATCACCATTAAAGGTCAACAGATCAAGGTTAGCAAAAACTCTGTTTTTAAGTAGTGCAAGAAATCAAGTCAACTCTAGCTCACACTTCAGCGTGGAGTGACATACTAGTTGGGTGAGTCGTGTTATGATAAACATATATAGATAATAAGGAACTCAGCAAGAGTAAGCAAAACTACAGGGGATTGCGTTATGCCAGAGTGAGTAATAGAAGAAATTCAGGGTACGAACTGATTGATGTCGGATTGGTGTAAACGGTACCGATATACACTAATTAGGGCTCTATATGTGAGTAAGTTAGCTCGACAAAAGAAAATTAATGGAGATTTCATATTTTTGGGAGTGGCAGTTCGAACATATATTAGTGGAGCTTATATTTCACATATTGCTCGAAGAAACCAAAGCTCTGTGAGTGAGTAAATGAGCGAGATTCTAGAAAAATAATACTTGGAGATCTGATTTCACAAGATTGATGTAGGGGAATTAATTACCTGGACAACGAGCTTAGGCATCGTTTCCAGCTGTACCCGAAAAAAAAAATTGATTCAGACCCGATCCTGTGAAGATTAACATGTTACTAGGAGTAGACAATAGACTGTTGGTGGGTACACTATGATGGGTCAAGAAAACAAATGGAGATGTGATTTGGTACGGCTGGCAATGTTAGGAAGCATCAACTAGCAAAGATGACCCACGGCATCTTTGCGGAGCTCAAAGAGATCAAGTGATTGAGGTCTGACATTGACATGGCGACGTGTTATGGTGCCACAAAAAGTCAAAAAACTTATCACTAGCACAGAGAGGACCTTTGAATCAGTTACTAACAAGCTCTCGAAGTCGGGATCTCGATTCTGATAGTCTGCACCTCCAACTTATTCGAAATCCATTGTTAGAATCGTCTCTTCTTATAAGTCGATTCTGGTTAGCAACAGAATTTCAATAGATTTTTATTTGCACGAAATGATTTGAAATTAAGGTTTTGCAAGTTATTTAAGAAGATTTGAACATGTCAAATAAGGAGAGCTTACGTGTAACTTTCTCATCGTCAATGGCGTCAGGAAGAACAACTACTGGATCATTTGAAATGTTTCGTTTCACTATTCTTTACTAAAGACTCTGAAGTGGCTTCACTAAGAACATGTCTGGCTTAATTGGTTTCAGGGCTACTGCCAGCCTAAACATTGTCGCAACTTTCTGTTGCTTGCGGTCTAACTTATCTGATCACGTCCTTGTAGCGACTCTGTTACATTAGTTAAGTTTCCAAAGCGCTGAAGAAAGATATTTCACTCTCAAAAGCACTCTAACTGATCCTTTCCATCTGTAATTTCAAAAAAATCAGGATTCTGAATTTTTCCGGTATACTTTTCAATGTTCGGTAAGGATTCCATTCTGAAACATCTCCGCAGGTTCGGAATAATCACTGCAGCCACTCCACTTACCGGATCATCTAGTGAAAACAGTAATCTATGTTACACCATCAGTCCTTCACTACGAAGTTAGGGATGCATACTCCATAGGTTTGGGAACAGATCTCAGCAAACATCGGCACACATTAATGATCTGAACATAGCTCAGCAAACATCTCTTGTTACTCACTAATTAGCTCCCTACATGAAAAGATGTTTTACAACGGAGCATGAACAGAAATTGTGCCATAGGAAAATGTATTTAGAGCTTTTGAATGCTGACTGCAAAAGTCATATCAAATGGACCTTGACAAGTTTAGCGGGGCACTGAGGCTACGTTGGCTATGGTTCAAGTGGAAACATCCTGAACGTCCATGGAACGGCATGGAGCTCCCGGGGACATGGCTCTCTTCAACGCGGCCACAGCTGTACAGGTGGGGAATGGGAAAACTGCGTCCTTCTGGCAGTCAAGTTGGCTGAAAGGCTCGGCGCCGGCAGCTCTGTTCCCGTCGCTTTACAGGCACAGGAAAAGGAAGAACAGGACTGTATGTGTTGCCATCAATGAGGATATGTGGATACATGATGTCGATCACTACTGGACACTTTCACTGCTGACAGAATATGTGGAATTGTTCACATTGATACAGCAGCAACAACCACTCGCCGAGGATGTGGAGGACAACATCACATGGACTCGAACGGCCTCAGGTGTGTACACTGCCCGCTCAGCTTCTCCAGTTCGATGCGTCCTGCATTTCACAGCTCCATAAATTGGTGTGGAAACCATGGTCGCCACCTCGCTGCAAGTTTTTCCTATGGCTCTGCCTCCAAAACAGAGTCTGGAAAGCGGCACGGCTACAGCAGCGAGAATGGCACAACTCGTACTTTTGTACATTGTGCATGCGTAACCTGGAGACCGTCGATCATTTCCTCTACGAATGCCCACTGGTTCATCAAGTATGGGACAACATTGGACAGTGGAGTGGCCATAACTGCCTGCTTCCAGCCAACTGGACAGCCTCCTCGAACCTCATCGACTGGTATCATTCACTCACTGGAAGTGCCCCACCATCAGCGGCAAAAGGGCTCAGGACACTATGTGCACTGGTAATTTGGAGTATATGGAAAGAACGGAATAAAGAGTGTTCAACAGCAAGGAGAAGACACTGTATCGTATCACCTCGGAAATTAAGGAGGAGGCAAGGCAATGGGCAATGGCAGGGGCGAAAAGGCTGGACAGAACAAAACGATACGGAGAACCGTTTCTTCCTGCTGAAGCTTACCCAGACCGTACCTACATGTTCTGGAATACCGTGCTGACGATTCATACTCCATCGTCCGACGGGTTCAACCGCCGCGCAACATTGCTGTAACATCCTACTCTAAAACAAAGCATATAACACAAAAAGAAATATTTAAAAGACAACGAGAGAAGCCATTAACAGTACTCTATTAAGCATCACGCTAACGCAACGTGCAACAAGGTGATCGAAGCTCCAAAAGGTCAAAGCATTATTATTACAAACTCAAAGTCTTAAACATGGGAAAAACTAAAGATCGAAGTTCAATGACGAGTGCACGTGCAAAACAGCTACTCCCCATGCCCATCATGCTTGCTTTATTCATTAGCACCTGGAAAGATGAAAGGGGTGAGATAAACTCAGCAAGTAACGGCTATGAATATACACATATCTCACACATGGTTGTTTATTAGTTTTAAAACAAGTGAATAATGAGCAGCCAACATGAGAAGTAATAAACAACCAAAGGTACACTTTCAATTAAACGATAAGATATGAATCGACCATCCATAATTCTCTAAATACAAGATATCGCAATCTCCATGATAATTCAACATCCTCCGACGATTAAAAAGAATGTATGCATGCCATGATGCAACTTCAGTGAGAGTTTTATGTCGGACGATGCCAACCTCTCATGCAACTCCATGTACCGGTACTAGTCATGCACGATGGCAATGACAGGCCTTTAAACTTCAGATGAATTAATGCATATGCATGTATGTATGAACGACAAGTATGCGTGATACCGCTGATTCCAACCAGTTCAAGACATAGATCTTCATCAAGTATTATTAACGACATAGATAAAACTGATCCAAGTGTCAAGCATATGAGTTTGACAATCATTCTCCATGCATCAAATAAGCAATCATCAATCACCAATGGTTCAGCGAGAAAAAAAGCAATTTGATAGTATTTTTGTTGTGTTTGCCATTTTATTTAGAAAAGATACAAAACATGCATATAGACATAGCGATAGCCACATCCCCTACGTTACTTGCCTCTTAACCGAAGACGATGAAGAGAACTCGCCAAATCAAGAGTTGAAAGCACTACACCTGGTTCAAAAGTATTAACGGCATATTTAAAACCACATTCTCACACAACAACTGAATGTAAAGCGCTCCTAAGGTCGTTCGTAAAGAAACCCGAAACAGTCCCTTAACGGCGAAACCTGTCTACACAGATCAGTCTGCTTATCATTTTCATATCTATTTTTATAAAACAGATAACAGGACAACTGAGAACACTAAGAGCATGTACAGAACATTATCTACAAGATTGATATTCAACTCAAAAATTGATTCTGCCTGTAAGAGGGTTTAAACTGGTGAACAAAACAAGCATTCAGGTTTCTCGCTACTATGCGAACAGCTGATATTCAGAAAATCGTATCTCCAGCTCTACTGAACCAAACTAAGCTTTTAAGCACTCTATGGAAAGGTATTGAAACCCTCTATAACTTTCGTGTTCACAAGGTTTTCAGAATCGAACCCTAAGGCCCCGGAAAACCTGTTCGTTCTAGTTACAAGCAGTCTGAAACTGCAGGGCAGTTCAGTTCGTGACTTCTAATCTCAACCCTAGACAAAACGCTCATCTGATCTAGCACTGAAGAGAAAACGTCAGTAAAGAAAAGATCAAAGGCTTGGTCTGGTCATTTACCTACGTGAGATCAGACGGATCTTCAATCTCTCTAGTCGTTGCAGTGCAACCTGCCTCCCTTCTCCTTCCTACCGAGCAGCAGGAATCAGAGGCCAACAAAAACCAATGGGAGACAAGGCAGAGGACGCTAGCAGCAATCTATTTTGCTTACCGTGGCTTGCAAAGAGATCTACAGCAGCAGCGATCGCCGTGCTCTAGGGTGATGGCAGACGGCGGCGCTCCTGCTTCCTTGAATCGGGAACGATCGATGGGAAGAGAACGACGTGGGTTACGATGGCCACCCGCACGATGTCCGCCGCTGGCTTCTTGCTTTCAGCCATGGCGTCCATCCAGGATCCAACTCTCGCGCCTGGCTGAGTGAGGGGAGCTTCCAGTTCTAGATCTTCAGTGGAGATGAGGTCTGGTTATTCCGGCGGGGAGGACGGCGGCGGCGGACGGCCGGAGGAGCCGACGGCGGAAGGAGCTCGCCGTCCAAATCAGGGGGATTTTTGCAAATATTTGGATCGTTATTATTAATCACGATCCAAATATTTACATATAACCCCTTAAATTGGATCGTGATCAATAGTCGCGAGCCAAACAGGGGGCCTTCTGCAAATACTCCTCGCCGCCGCCGACCGCCGCAATCCTGTCGCCGTTCGTCCCGCGCCTGCCATAGAAAGGTTAACGCGCGTCGCAGGTCCCGCAAATCCATAGCTCGTTTCAAGACGCTGGCGCGGAATCGGGGAGAGCGGCGGCGAGGAACGCCTGATCTGAACCTGCGAAATTTCCTTCAGTCCCGCGTTGGAATCTTGCGGCAGGGTACAGAGGCTGCGGCGGGATCAGCGCCCTGGAGCTCTCCGATGTCGCCGCCCTGGTAAATTCAAAGCCCTGGAACGTTTGGTGGGCCCAGGACGAGCTCAGCATTCAGCAACGAGCCAACGACGGTGCTGCCGCTTCACGGCGCCCAACCTCGAACAACTAGCTAGAGGGATCGCCGTCGATCTCAGCTGCGTCGCGATCGTGTCAGGTGGTTCCTAAATTCCTTATCAGAGTTCTTGGCTGAAGGCAGTGAAATGATGACTGCAGGAAGTACAGCACATCTTATAGAATTTGTTTCAGAACTACTCTTATGGAGTATCATCGTAAGTTCCATTTGATTGTAGTCTCACCTATTTTGATCAGGTCCTTAGCTTGTGGTAAAATTGTTCCATTTGTGCAGTTTCGAAGATGGTAAATAGGATACTTCACTCTGCTATGTCGACATCCGCGATGTCACATGCCACACGACCCATTATGACAAGCTGTGCATCGCCGGCGACGACGATGCACGAGGCCGCGTGCCGCGTGGCGAGGTAGGAGAAACCAATGACCTCACCGCCCAGCCTCCAACTCGATCGCTTCCGAATCCATGGAAGCTGTCGAACGTGCGACCTCGTCACGGCGAGTCTTTCCTCAGAGAAAGCGACAGCGAGCTCACCACTCAACAGCGTCTCGGTTCTCCGGCGACCGCCACCGCCTCACGCCCTGCCGTCGTGGTACGGCCGGCCTGGGTCTCCGCGGTGCAGCTGCCGAGACTTCTGACGACGACCGAACCAGTCAGCCCAACACATCTGAGCCGCACAAGTTCAATCGAACGGCGGGCAGGTATCAAGGATGGTCGCTATTTCAAATAGCGACCGCACCCTGTCTTCACGGGAGGAACGCCTGCTCCTCTGCGGCTCTGCACGCCGCGGCTCGCCCGTGCGCCGCCGCGTTGTCAACGTTGCTTGCTTGCTCCCTTCTCCTTCCACCCAACGCAGCTGCACCTCTGCTGGCACGGGAGGCTTGCCAAAGGGCACGGGCTTCTTGATGCCAGCGTTCCTCACCGCTGCTTGCGTGCTCGCGCCATCGCGCGCCAAGGCAGAGGACATGGATCACTTGGCCCAGCCTCAGGCCACGGCTACTGCGATGACCACTGCGCAGCGGACACCAGCTGGCCATGAGCGAGCGCGGGGTGCTTGCCCTCTGGCCTCTACGCCCGTCTCCAGCATGAACACGAAGGATTGCCTTGCATCCAACAAGCATGCAAAGGCCGGTGATTTTGTGAATTTGTGTCGAGAACGCTGGCAATCTCATCAGCATCTCTCAAGACTCGTCGGGCCCGGTGACTGGCCATGGACGGACGCAACGCCTCATTTATAAAAGAGAATTTTCTAGTCCTCTGATCGATTGAGATTTTGTGAATCTCTCGCTCACTTTTTAAAACAGATAAATTTACATGCACAACACATTTTTTGTCGAGCTCGAACATTTTCTAATTGAAGGTAGACAATTAAGTTGTATATAAGATGACTAGCATCTTGCATATTTCTTTATAATACCTTATAAAGAATTTTACTGGAATCATCTGTTAAAAATTCTAACGAAGAAACAAAAAGTGGTTCACTTCAGAATTTACATACATGAGAGCAGTTTTTATGAGCATAGGGGCACATGCCCCACCCTATTAAATTTTAGCTAGAGTCAAATCCACAAAATCAAATAAATGATTCGATTACTGAATATATTAAATCAGTTGTCCTCGTGCCTAATCAATATGGTAAATCTTGAGTTGAGGTACGGATAATGCCACATCTTATCATTTTGGGTCAAATCACATTAGTAAGATGTGAGCTATCGGATCAAGACAATTGTCAGACTATACATGTCACCTTGGGCTGGAGCCATGTCCTCACAAGTATTTACCTACATTATCATCCCAGTGCCTATGTCACAAAAAAATAAACACCGACAAAACTTGCCGGGTCGTCTCATGGTAATGTCAACACCATCACCACGAAGGTATTATTAGAAAAGTGACGTTGTAATCAATTGTGAATCATCTTCCCAGGTTCTGAATCCACCTTGTGCTACTGAAAAACCCGGGTAAATACAGCGACAAAACTTGCCGGGTCGTCTCTTGGTAATGTCAACACCATCACCACGAAGGTAGTGATGCAGACACCATACGTTTGGCAACAGAGCTGAGCAAATATTGCCACGCATTACTGATTTGAGTCCCTCAAACTGAAATTATCTTATTACTAACCAATTAGCACCCAAATCAACAGATGCTTTACAACGGAGCATGAACAGGAATTGTGCCATGGGAAAATGTATTAGAGCTTTTGGATGCAAATTTTAAAGTCATATCAAATTTCCTCTGTCCAGGGTAGTTAAGTTGCAGACACTTTTCAGTGTGCCAAACCAGACCCTCCTTTTTACAACATCCTTCACTCCAAATAAAACTCAGCTACCGTGCATAAGTTCATGTTCATGGTCAGATTTTTATTATGTTGTTTCGATTCAAAATGTATCAAGATAATCAGAAAATTGGATTCCTGTGCTACAAGGCACCAATCGTTAGTTTCGTTTTCATCCAAGTTCCAACTATTCAGGGCTCTATGAAGAACCTCCACAAATTCTTCCCTCGCAAAAAAAAAAAAAATCCACAAATTCTTTAACAAAGCAGAACTACCGTGGGTTAAAACTTCTATGGCATCACTACTAATGGTGAGTTACCTGGCACTAGGAAGAGGGGCTCCTTTTGGTGGAGGGATGTTCTCAAGCTGTTAAATCATTACAAAGGTTGGGCTCACGCTATCATTGGTAATGGGTCATCAGTCTTGTTCTGATCTGATACGTGGGGTGGTTCTTGTCTCAGTATAAATATCCTGAATTGTTTTCATTTGCCAAGAACCCAAATATCACGGTTCAAAGTGTTCTGGAATCACAGCAGCCTGCTCAACTTTTCCATCTCCCTTTGTCCCAAGAAGCTTTTCAACAATATAATGAACTAATGGTGACAGTTGAGCAAATGGAAAGGACGGATGAAAATGATCAATGGGGTTACATCTGGGGTACCTCACAATTCTCTTCGGTCAAATTCTACAGGTTGATGATTGGAAGGAGGCATATTCATCCAGCTTATAAATGGTTATGGAAATCATCTTGTCAACTCAAGCACAAGGTTTTCTTCTGGCTATACTTGAAAGGTAGGGTGAACACCAGAGGACTACTGCAAAGAAAAAATATGGAACTTGATGATTATGATTGTGAGTTATGTCTTTGGCAAGAGGACGAAACGAGAGAGCATCTCTTTTTAAACTGTAGCTTCGCAAAGCGGTGTTGGGCTTCTATTGGGATCAATATTCAGCAGGGCATGAGGCCACTGAGAATGACTAAGGTGGTAAGGAGAAACTTACAAGTGCCTTTCTTCATGGAAATTGTCATACTGATGATGTGGAGCATCTGGACAGTGCGCAATGACTGGATTTTCAATCAAGTTGCTCCTTCAGTTCAGAGTTGCAAACTTAGATTCCTCAAAAGTTTTTCGTTGCTGTTGCAAAGGGCGAAGAGGAAATATTTCCCACAGATTAAAGAATGGCTAGATTCAGTTTCATAACACTTAGTATAGTTTTTATCTTCTTGAATTTTTATTTTGTAACCTATGTAAACAACTTTTTATTAATATATATTAATCAGCAGGGGCACCCTGCCCCTCCTGTTCTCTCAAAAAAAAAAACTATTCAGGGATCTAAATCAGTTCTTTTTTCTGTTACCCGGATACTCTTAATCTCTGTTTTCTATTGTTGCATGGTCCTGCTGCTATCAAAAATCACATGTTAATATCCCTGTAAAGATGCCATTTTGGATTGCTCATTGGATAACCTTGGCCTAGCTCTGCATATGCAGCCGCTTTTCTGCAAACCAAGAGCAGAACAAACCATACAGCGTCATAACTGAATTTTGATAACAGAACAGCCATGTAGTACATGCGTTAATAATTTGCATGCTGTTCCAAACTGCGCAAGGACACTGATTTAGTAGCTCACTATATGATGCTCATGCAAGAACAGAGCATGACGAAGCTTTTTTCTTTTTTTCTTTTTTGAGAATAGCATGACGAACCTGGAGCCTGCAAAATACTCAGTTTTTTGCAGAACAAAACAAAATGCAATGGAGAACCGTTGCCGCTGAAGCTTGCCCCAACCGTACCAACAAGCTCTGGAAGACAGCGTTGGCGATATTTCAAGTGGAAGCTTCCCACCAACCGTTACCATCGACGGGCGGGTTCACCGCCGCGCAACATCGCGCTCCGGCCATTCGCACGATCTCCGCCGCCGGCTTCAGCCATGGCGTCCATCCATCTCTCGCGCCTGGATGAGGACTGAGGTGAGCTTCCGGTTCTAGGCCTTCGGTGGGCACGAGTAATCGCAATCTCGGCGGGGAGGAGGAGCCGACGGCGGAAGGAGCTCGCCGTCCGAACCACGGGGGGGGGGGGGGGGGGGGGGGATTGCAAATATTTGGATTGTGATTAATAATCGTGATTCAAATATATGTATGTAACCCTTTAATATGGATCGCGATTAATAGTCGCGATCCAAAATAAAAATATATTTGTAAATATTTGGATCGCGATTAATAGTCACGATCCAAACAGGAGCCTTCTGCAAATTCTCCGGGCGGCGGATTTGGAAGAGGCGCAAGGTCGCGCCGCCGCCGCCGACCTCCGCAATCCCGTCGCCGTTCGTCCCGCGCTTGCCATGGAAAGGTTAACGCGCGTCGCAGGCACCCGTAGCTCGTTCGGAGACGCTGCCGCGGAATCGGGGAGCGCGGCGGCGAGGAACGCCTGATCTGAACCTGCGAAATTCCGTCAGTCCTGCGTTGGAATCTTGCGGCAGTGTACAGGCTGCGGCAGCATCAGCGTCCTGAGCTCCCCGATGTCGCCGCCCTGGTAATTTCAAAGCCCGTCGGCGGCCGGCCATCTCCCCTGTTCCAACGGACGTTTGGTCGGGCTAGGGCGAGCTCACCATTCAGCAACGAACCAACTATGATGCTGCCGCTTCCCGGCGTACAACGTCGTCGTCGACTCAGCTGCGTCGCGATCGACTCTTGCGGCACACCAGACCAGAGTCGAGCCTGCGCCACCATGTCAAGTGGTTCCATGCTCCGAATATCTCGTCACTGTTCTTGGCTTGGCTGAAGGCACTGAAATGATGACTGCAGGATGAACAGCACATCTGATACAATTTGTTTGAGAACTGCTCTCTGCTAAAGTATCATCGTAAGTTCCATTTGCTTTTAGTCTCACCTATTTTGATCAGATCCTTCACTTGGGGTAAAATTGTTCCATTTGTGCAGTTTCCAATATGGTGGAAAAAGATACCTCACTCTGAAAGAATCGTAACCATACTACTCAGTGATATTTTACCTCACCTTTTCAAATTTCAATTGCTAGCATTTTCCGGGAATATGTTTTAGCACATTCCTGCTGCACAATACTTCCTAGTTTCACTGTCTGAATGAAACTTCAGTTTAATCCTGTATGATGATGTTTCATGACTTTCTCCAGCTTACATTTCTTCTACACTAGTGTCAGCCCACTTATTTCTGAAAGAACATACAATCCACCAATGATTTGAAATTTTAGAAATCTCCCAACTGGTTAGGTTGCAGCCAATGTTTAGTCTCGTTTACAGATGTTATGTTCACATTCTGATTTGTGATACAGAATTTTACAAACATTATATGATTTGTGTGCTGTCAATTCAGGACCTCACATTTATATGGTTGCGTTGTCCTCTTCTGCAGAACAAGCCACTTCCACAAATGTAATCAACTGAACTGAACTGATGCGATGGTAGTACTCGATACGTTTTATCAAGAAGGTACAGAGTAGATAACCATTTTCAGAAAAAACAGGTAGTCATGAAAAGAAAAAATCAGTAAACAAACATACGGCCAAGCATTGATGCTATGCAAGCCATAAATGTGCCATCCTATTCTGCAGGACAAGCCCACTTTCACTCTGTTTTGAACTGAACTGATGCAATGGCAGTATTCGATACAGTCAGGAGGAGGTTCTATGATGAAGACAGGTTAACATTTCCGGTAAGCAGTTAGTTATGAAAAAAGTCAGCAAACAAGTTTGAAGTTAGACACATAAGTTGTACTTTACTGCACTCCGGTCCAACTACGCGTTCATCGGTGTCTTTCGTGAACGAGAGAACTGTCTGTCATAATTCCTCGACAGTGACTGCGGCTTAGATTTCTTGGACGCTCTTCTTGCCGCCCACCCATCCCCTTTCCATCCATCCATACACCTGCAGTGCCGAAGCCAACCAAACAAAGAACATGTTGACTACCTCATCTTCACTGCATCGAGGTTATCCAACAGCCACAGGCCCGGCCGGACATCGATCATGGAGGTGATTCTCTCTGCGATCATGAGTGACCTCGCCGGCAGGTCCGTATCTTTCCTCATGGACAGGATCTTGAACCACCGGTCGGAGGAAAGCGACGGCGGCGACGAGACGGAGACGCTGGACCGGCTGCGGCGGCTGCTGCTCCGGGTCCACGTCGTCGTCGAGGAAGCGGAGGCGCGTCGCGTCACGAACCGCGCCATGCTGCGGCAGCTGAGCGGTTTGAGGGAGGAGATGTACCGCGGCTGCCACGCGCTGGACGAGCCGTGGCCGGACGGCGCCGGGGCGGCTGCGTCGGCGATGGCGAGGTGAGTCGCCGCCGTAATTCCCTCGTCGCCGCCGCGTCTGGGTTCAATCCTGCCAAGCGCGTCTGTTTGGTTCGTAGCCGGAGCTGCCGGACCCGGAGGCCGCCGCCGTTGCAGTTGCAGCAAGTTCTTGGGAGCCTCGAAGCCGTCTTCACCGACGTGAAGGACGAATTCGTGGCGCTGTTGGCTGGATGTCCCCTTCGCTTGAGCCGCCGCCAACAGCCGTACAGCGCGTACATGTTCCGACAGATGCATGTTCGGTTGCCAAATGGAGGCGGAACGTGTCGTCGCCTTTCTGCTACTAGAAGAAGAAGATGATGATGGCCTTGGCGCTCCAATAAGGCCAGGCATGCTACCAATCTCCGGCCCGAAAAGAGCCGGGAAGAGCACCCTTGTGGAGCACGCCTGCAATGACGAGAGGGTGCGAGGCCACTTCTCGCAAATCGTGTCTCTCTCACGCGGCAATCTTGGAGATGAAAACATAGCGCTGACCAGTACTACTACTACTCTTACAACAAGCTGCTGCGAAGAAAGGGTACTGCTAATTGTTGAACTGGATGGGGATAGGAACACAAAAGGTCTGGAATGGGATCTCAACGAGGCTCTACTGCGACGATTCTTCTCCACCTTCAAAATCCGCACGACGCCACGCGTGAGCAAAATCATAGTCACAAGCCGATCCGACAAGGTCGCGAGCTTCGGGACGACGGATCTGCTCCGGTTACGTCCCTTCACAGAAGAAGCTTTCTGGTACTTCTTCAAGGCGCGCGCGTTTGGGAGCGCGGACGCGTCGGAGCACCCCAAGATGGTGTCAGTAGCCATGGACATGGTGGAGGAGATGAGCGGGAGCTTCGCGGCGGCGAACTTCTTCGGTGGACTTCTCAGATCGAATTTCAACACCGGTTTCTGGAGCTTGGCGCTCGCGGTCTTCAGAGGGTTGAAGCAGACGAAGCTGGTCGTCGTGCATGATCGGGCACAACAAACTGCTACTACTAGTACAGGAACTGAGATATGGGAGGAGGTGACAGAACCGGCATGTACTACTACTAGTACTACTACCAACGAAGAAGCAGCTGAGCAGTTACGTGTTTTTTGATGACTTTCAAATAGGCCCTTTTGCTGTTGAAGGAGTTCCCAAGGTTTCGTTGCGAGATGTCCTGTTTGGAGGTGCCAGGCCTCAAGGAAAATTCGATGTTCTAGCTTGGAAATCGCCCGTACCACCTCACTACAGGTACGCTTACAGCTGCGAGATACGGAGCTCACATTCTACGGTGGCCAGGAAAAACAGATTAGTAATGCACAAGAAGACTGGCAGCTGAGGATGATCGTTTTGTTCACTTTACACGCCTTGTTCATAGCCAAATTGGACACGATTTGGGCGTCACGCTTCGTCACTTGTGTAACATATTAGCGTCACTTGTTTAAGTGTGAATGAACTTTTTGTCCCTTGTTTCACAATGTTTCCCCACTGCTTTCGCATCCGTTTGTTCCAATGTCAGATTGCAATCTCTGCTGTGCTCAGCTTCTGCAGAGGTCACCCTCCGATAGAAACTAACAGCCATAAGCAACAGCCAAATATCATCATAATGCACAAAACTAAACAACAATACAACATCAACAAAAAACATCTCAGTTCTTGTCAGGTAATGAGAACAAAATCTTCTGTTTGTTACAGGAACCTAAAAGGTGTTTCAGGAGCCAAAGTCCACCACATCAGCGACTATGTAAGCTCAGTTCTCAGCAAAAACATTCGAAGAATGCTCCATCGAGAGCACTAACAGGCCCTCCCATGTGATCAAAAATAGGGCCAGACGGAAACATGTAACCTATTGTATGTACATGAGTCATGAGGTGATGTCCCGGGGAAAAAGAGGGTATGTACACTCTGCCATCACCAGTCCTAATCAACATTCTGGATCTCGCCCATCATTATACGGTTGCTCACCACATTGAATCCTAAAACGGCTGCGCTCACCTTCTTCCCCTTCTTCCCTTTCTTCTTCCCTCCACTATCCAGCTCCATCTCTGCACTCGTGCCTCCTCTGGCTGTAGCAGCAGGGTTTGAACGTGCTGCCCCATCACCACGTGGACCGCGTGGACTGGGAGCTCTGAATGCCATCTCAATCACTTCGGCTGAAAGAAAGGCCTTGTAATTGAGGAACTTGTCGATGAACTCATGGTTGCGGTCAAGAGAACCAATGTTCTCCTGGAGGAGCATTTCTGCTTCAACAGCAGACTGCTTTATGCAGAACTCAAGGAAATTTGTATCTGATTGAAAAAGCAAAAGGTATTAATGACCAATTATGGATATGTAGTCCAGATATACAGGATGAAAAACAAAACATGAAGAAAAAGCTGAAGATGAGTTTCAGTACCATTTGTTCCAGTGAGCCTGAGCCACTCACTCTCACACCAATCCCTGAAGTCCATCGCCTCTGCAGATAACAATGGTTAGAATGCAAATATAGACTTCAGAAACAAGAGTAAATATCTGCTACAATACCTGTCTGCTTGTTAGCAGCCTCTGCTTTCACTTTCCCTGATTGGTTAGCAGGAGTTGATGAAAGAGGAAATCTGCCTCCCTGAGACTTCTGACGATTTAATGAAGATTGATCCTTCATCATGGAACTCCTGCTCTGACTTGAAAGAGATGGAAACTCTGACCTGTTAAATGTATTAAAAACAAAACATGAGCATTTTGGGAATATCCTCTGTACAATATAATTTTGCAAAATCGGTCATGCAAAGTTCTAAAAACAAATGATGTGGCACGGACCCGCGGGGGGGGGGGGGGGGGGGGGGGGGGGGGGGGGCAATAATAAAATAAAGTCACCATATGCAGAAACTCTTATCATCCAGATCCATAAATTCACCTTTTGCGAGATCAAACAAGAAAAATGAAATCCAAAAGATACTACTGGACGGGTCTTAGTTCAGACACACTAGATTGGACAGTAAAGATTTACAAAGAGCTATTTTGTTAAGTTCGGAATCGAATCGATTTCAATCACAATATGCTAATTTAGTTTAATTTTAATCACTAAATTAGCTTAAAGGTTTAGAAATCAAGGGGAAAAAGTATAGTAATATCCATTAAACAACACAGAAAGTAACCAATTTAATTCAAAGTCTTGCAATACGTACTGCTGCTTATCTTGTTTGGAGTTCTCAGAAGGACCCCAAAACAAATCATCTTCAGCACTTGACTTGGAACGACTGGGAATATTGGAGCTCATTTGGACAGGGGCAACTGTCTTTGATGGAGATGATCCAGAAGCTTGCCAAGAAGAAGCATTCCCATGATTTTTTTGGTTCATGGGCAACTTTGCAGGAGTTGGTAAGGGTGCCTGTTGCTTGACAGCACCCAATCTCCTTTCTTCCTCTCTCTGAATATCTCTCAAAGACAAAGGTTTATGCATCTTTGCAGAGTCATTAGACCAAGCTGGAGCAGGCACAGAGTTGGCATCACTCTTCCAAGGTACAAAATCTCCGAAGGATGGACCACTTGGAGGAGCCGGCAATATTTCTGACTCTTGTTGTGCTTGCTTGGCTGACTTCCCCTTTTCAGCAGGCACAGCAATAGCTGATGGTGATGGATCAAAGGACCCAACAGGCGATGGTGCTTTCACAGTAGAACCTTTAGTTTTTGTTGCCTTCTTTTTGCTCTTCTTGTCCTTAGCTTCAATGAAATCATTATCATCGAGTGCAGGAGCATTAGGCTGAGCAGAAGTTGACAGAGGTGGAAAAAATGCATCACTGGCATTGCTTATGTTTTCAGTTTCTGCAATGCTTGACCTTGCCAAAACTTCTTCTGCCAGCAAATCATGCAACTGGCTTCTCTTATTCCTTTCACCAGCACTTTCCACGCCTGCCAACGATTTATTTGCACCCCCAAAATGTTGCTCTGAAGATGTTGCCATGCCATTCCAAGGAATTGAAGGTCCTGAAGCTGCTGGCACGGCTGGCTTAGCATTTTCCATAGCTAATGCCCTCTGTGCTCGCAGTTGTTCCTCAGCTTGAATTTCCAGCAGTGATTTAGGCCTGGGCCCCTGTGTAGGTTTCCATGCCCGCTGGTTTGCCGCAGCATGAGGATCAGATTCAGATTCAGCTTTGTTAGTGCTGTATTCCTCGGAAAGGTTTTGGGGAGGTATATCATTTTCCACTCTGACAGGCGACCCCCAAAATAGCTCCTCTGTATCATCTGGTAAATCATGCTTAGTTCCACCAATATCCGAACTATTAACCTCAGTTTCCTGCCTTGACTGTTGGGCAGAAACTGTTTTCGACACCCCTTTGCCAGCATCTGCAGCAGCCTGTTTCTTCTTTTGCTTCTTTTTCTTTTCTGATTTCTTTGTCTCCGGTGTATCAGCAACTTTTACTTCATCAGGAGCATCTTCTGAAGAAAATTTGATCTCCTGGACCTGTTTAGAAATATCAGATAACACATCTGATCTTGGAGCCACTGGTGGCTGAGGAACATCCTTAGAAGCATCCCCTGGGACCCCAATAGTTCCAGAATTTATCTTTTCAGACGTTTCAGCTTTCATATTTCCAGTGTACACTTCACGAGATTTAACCTCCTGCTGATTAACAGACTGCTCATAGTTATTCAGTGCCGGATTTACCATAGTTGCTTTCGATTGTGGCTCAACATTTGCAAAAACTTCTGGCATCTGAAGACAAGAAAGGCCTTCTTTAGAAACTGAACCCACAATTTCATGGGGCAAAGGCAGGGTACCTGAAGAGATTTGGGAAATAACTATGCCATCCTTATCTCCCATGTTCATAATTGATTGACTAGATTGTTGCCCCACCTGCATACCGACAGGCTTCTTTGGATCAACTTCAATACCCTCTTGCATTCTTCGAAGACCAAGATTCAACGTATCTCCAGACGGCAAAGAAGGATGCCTTGGTCCATAAGAGTCATCAGGCTGCTGACTGGGATGTCCCTGAGGTACCATGTGAGAAAGTAGGTGCTGGTGCTGCAACAATGCCTTCTGTTGCTGCTCTAGCTGAAGCTGCAGTTGGAGTTGTTGTTGCTGCTGCTGCTGCTGCTGCTGCTGCTTGAGCAGTAACATCTTGTCCAACATCGAGAGTTGAGACTGAGGCTGAGGTGTCAAAGGTGGCTGTGACTGCAACTGTAGTTGTGACATCAGATACTGTTGCTGAAGCACATTTAAGAGTTGTGGATCTTGAGATATCTCGGCAAGCAGCTTCTCAGGTGGCAAATGAGCCAATGTGGGTCGATTTTGTTGCATGAAGCTATGCTGTTGAGCACCAATACCAACATTCTGAGAATTCTGCAAGTCTTGACGCGCATTAAGTGTCCCTTGATTGAGGTCTACACCACGCATGTTAGGATTAAGGTTTCTTGCTTCAGGGTAGTTGGACCATAGTGGTAACCCAGAGTTACCAGAATGTAGTTGAGGCTTCTCCTTAGAATGCAGCATGGCAAGCAAATCAACATTCTGAGATTGCAACGGTTGGCGAGATGGATCAGCCATGGGTGGCTGTAATTTTGAATGTAGGATGGATGCTTCTGGGGCTATATCCTTGCTATGTGCTTGCGCTGCTGGAATAGCATCTCCTGACCAATAGGGAACAGAGTTTTGCGCAGAATTTTGTCTTTCCAAAAGTGCTTTCTGTGCCAAAAGGTAATTCATGTTGTTCCCACTATCACCTCCGCCCAAAGCAATGTTGCCAAAGGTACCACTACCTGATTCAAAAGAAAACAGTGTTGGGTAAAGTACAGATGATTGGTAGCAAAGAGTTTAGAACGGACCCCACCAAAAATTAAATGAAAAACAGAGCACAAATACAACTTGCCATTAACTAACCTCCAGCCATAGCCGCTGAATGATTATGAATGTTATTCGACATAAGTGACTCCAGAAAACGATTCTGAGCTTCAACCGCGCTATCTTTCCTAGACCCACTGTCAACAATTCCAGCAGCAGCTGATCCTGTATGCACATCACTGGAGATGACAAACTTTCCCGTGGATGGAGTCTCCAGGGCTAGCATATCACTGGGCTTTGAAGTAGCAAACCCTGGTGGTGGTCTTGCCTTGGCTCGTAGGTGAGGCATAACATCACCAAGCATTAAGAACGGAATATCAGGGGGTGCATTCACAACACGAACTAACAAATCAATACCAAAATAACCAGCCTCAAACCAGCTAATAATGTTGGCACCAGAGAAAGGTCCTTGAATTTGGCCCTGTGGATCTTTGTAGTATAGAGAGAGGCTTTCTGGAATAGGATGAGGCTGCATAGGGTTGACGAAGCCATCCACTCTCGCCATGCCAACAGCTCTTTCTTGATTTAAGAAATTGGGTGCTTGCTGTCCGAATTCAGAAGATGGTCCAAGCCGATGCTCTCCGGCAATCTGAGATCTTTGTGGAACAACATAAGTAGATGCCCCATGACGCAAGGATTCTCCTCTCCCTGGCAAGTCCATATTACCAGGAACACCTATCAAAGATCAATATATTTAGGGTTAAAGAACACATTGCAAGCTTCAAATCTCAGAACTTCACCACAAGAAACGAAACAAAGGAGTTCAACAGTGATGTATGTATCTGAAACAAATTTCTGAATATCACCAAATGAATTCATAAACAATTGGAACAATTTTTAGTTGTGTTTCTATTATATTCTATTCTCATTTTCTACTAAAACTAGAAAATAAAATTTTAAACTACAGGGCCAATTAACTGATTGTAAAGAAAGAACATGAAGCCATACCAAGCAATAGATTGAAGTATGTTTGAAAGGCAAATACACATGCATGAAAGAGTCTTCAAGTTTCAACACAGTATTTGACAAATGATGAAGCTATACGTGGATGCAATTATCCTCAGCATGATCACTTCAAGTTTGGTTAAATGTGTGACACTCAATAAACAAAACTGTGGAAGCAGTGAATATGTTACCCCAGAGATTTATCATACTTCAACGAAAGATCTATGGACAGAAATCCCTCACCATGCTCACAAGTTTGGTCAATTGTGACACGTGATAAAAAATAAAATTGTGAAACTGTGAAATGTTCTCCTGAGACTTATCGAAGAACATATTTTATAACAAACAATAAATATATTCATGGACCCAAATCAAATCTGCATGATCACTTAGAAATTTATTCAACTATGTGACATAGGGTAAACAACAAATCTGTGGAAACAAACTATGTTACCCCTGAAACTTCCAAGGCTGTCTCCTTTATAATCTTCATTGCCTCCTGGTTGATCTTCTCTACTAGCTGCAGAAAGTTAGAAAACAACTAAATGAGAAAATATCGGGTATATTTATATGTTTGTATTTTGCACAAGGTAAATGAAGTTGTGTTTGTAAAATTGTTTTCGTAGTTTGATGGCATCACATCAAGGTTACCTTTTCCAACAGAACCATCTTTAGACGCCTGATGGACACCACTGTTTACAATATCCCCTTTCTCAATTGCTTTTAGAAGAGCCTGCAAATGCAATTCAATTGTGAGATATGGACACTGTAGTAGAATGAAATAAAATCCTTTAACTTGAGAAATAATATGCATAATTACCGCTTCGTCACCAACAGGAGCAGATAGTGCTAATGGTTCCAAAGCCTCTTCTGACATGAACCCAGAGACTTCTTCAAAGCTATCAACAGGAATCTTAAAGCTAGTAAGATCACAAGTTCTGTATATGTCAAGCAATTTCATCCTACTATATCTGAATGCCGAGCGATCTCCTGATGCACCACCAGGTCTGTCAGAAAGCAGACCAAGCTGGAATGGCCGTGAAGATCCACTACTAACTGCACTTGCACCAGATGTGAATTTCACACGAGAACTTTGAAGATTTGAAATCTCATTGTCTAGCTTCCCTCTACCATATCCATAAGTAGCAGATGATTTCTGTGGAGCCTGAGAGGGATACTGAGACGTGTCTCCCCGCCCGCGGCCAAGAGGATAACTAGATTTCCATGAACGAGACATATTGTCATCCCTTTCGGGATCCTTGTCATAACTATTTCCATCCTTTCCATGCGCTCCATAGTGAGAGAAACCTTTTTCACGGGAAGCATCACCCTCTTTGCCTGAATCACCCCACCTGTCACGCCAATTTTCAGACTCCTTGTCATTGGAACCCCAACGTGTACTCCACTTCTCACGGCGCTGGTCATAGTTGCCTTCCTTATTATTGGAGTCACCCCAGCGCTCCTGTGGAGCACGGCGACCATCCACAGAATACTTGGAGGAGTCATCTGACCATCTTTCCACTTTGCGTGTATCACCGTGTTCCTTGTCTGTCTCCCTCCAGCGGCTCCACCGATGGGTTGAATTTGGCTCTCTTTCATCATCACGCCAGCGGTCACGACGCCCAGTTTCACCATCAAGCACAGAGGCTCTGAAAACATCCTTTTTCTTTGCACTTAAGCCTGGGTTTTCACCATTCCCTGGTGTCTTTGTACCATCTGAGCGGATACCCTGTGAAGTAGGATCCTGCAATAAACGAATAATTATATAAATCACCACTGCTCCGTAAACGAGCAAACAACTGAGAGAGACTAATATACACCAGACAAACATGATATTACTGCAATCACCATGTATGATAATAGTAACACGATTTCCAGGTGCATATATCAAGCTACTGTCCAAAAGGTATGACTAACCTTGTTTTCTCCCACCTTCATAAGCCACTGAGGAGAAAGGGGAATTTCAGTATCCATGCCCTGCTTCTCTGCAACAACCAAAATATACCATCAATACAACAGGAAACAAGCTATGATAACAAGAAAATATTGCACAAGTCTCAGGGTACAGAATAGACAATTTACTGATGTAGGTTTCTCATCTGTTCTAAGTTCTAAGTTCAATAGGTTTCTCATCACTAGCTAGACAATACAAACATGCAAGTATTAGCGGTATAACATAAATGAAAATAATTTGATCACATAAGTGTGTTCTAAAGTCAACTGACTTCTTCTACCACACAACAATACCATAAATTGTAAACATAATTCAAAGAAGAGTATAGAGGATACTGTACACAAGTCTGAACAAATAAACACTGACAGAAGCTGTAATACATGCAGTACCCCATACAAAACAACATAGAGTGACAGTTTAACAGGGATGGGCCACTGGTGTTCAGTTAAATCTAGCAACTCAGGAATATTACCACACATCATCTGATCATCATTGCCACAAACAGAAATTATTCTAGGAGACGTCCATACAGGTGTGACACTAGTGAAAATAAATCAACACAAAAAACGAAGATCTCTACATTGTGAAGAGGATATTAACAAGTATCAACAACAAGAACGAATATACTGGAGCTCCCTGAAACGAATCCAATCAGTCAAATCAGCCGCCTCAAAGTAAGAAACAGAGGACAACCTGACCATTGCATCCCACCCACCCAAATCGAAGCCAAACGAACTTAACTGCCTATGCGCCATCCTTAACACATCTGTACATATCTGACGCCACCACGCATAAGTGGTCCAACCACAAACCCAACACCGGCAATAATAGCACTAAAACTCAAGGGGGCAGCGCCACTCAACGGCCGCCCAAACCCCACAAAATCTAGAACCTAAGCCGCGAATCGAACGAACGAACGAGAACCAAATCGGAACAATCCGCGCAGCGGCGGGAAGCTAGGGTTCCTTGCGGATCGAAGGAGGGGAGGAGGCGGAGGACGAGCGGGTACCTTTGAAGATCTGGGGCGTGGGAGGGGCGTCGACGGCGAGGCGACGGCTGAGGTCGGCATTGGCGCGGTCCGGAGCGGCGGCCATGGGCGGCGGCGGCGGCGGCGGCGGCGGCGAAAACCCTAGGGCAGGTCGCGGAGGTTTGGGAGCAGAGAGATGCGGGAGCGAGCGAAGGGAAGGTGGGGCTGCAGCTTCCGGGCGGATAAAAAACCTGACGCAAGAACACGGCTCACGCTTCCGGAGGAGAGCTTTTTGCGCCCAAGCCCCTTGATTTCAAGCGAATTGTATTGTTAGATCAGATTTTTCTCGTCATACTGTTTATTTAGCTTTTCATTCCTGCTTAACAATTGTTTTTGCAAAGGATTCCTACTTAACAATTGTTTATGTGTGTGTACAGATATTGTCTTCATCGTGATTGTGTCATTAAAAAATATGTGTAATTTTAAGGTGATATTGGAATTTTTGTGCACGTATTGATGCTAGTGGCTGCAATGATGACACGAGTTGTAAATACAGCCGCATCCAACTCGTTGCGTTGGTATTGTGGTTTTACGCATTTAGTCGGAATATTGCGAGATATGCATCATTGACGCTTGTGGATACATTTAATATACATTTGACTAGTCAGATACATCAGTGGCGGGTCTAGTCAGGGGGGTGGGCCGATCGAGCATAGCTAGATATTTTAGCACTGTGAAACCGTGCATTTTTTTTTCCTTTTCTTGGCCCACCTTCGTAAGCCCAATTAGATTTCGACCTACTTATGGCATAATCCTAGACTTGCCACTGAGATACGCTTGACTAAATGTAGCGTACAAGACTACATGGCCTTTATTCTTGATGACACACCTGGGCAAGTGCAACGCCAGGTGAAGCAGTACGAGACTATGGGCTCTTTTATTGTGATATTAAGTGTGCGATGTCGGCCCTAGCTACAAGCCTATTTCATTGTGGTTTCTAGTCCATCTAACAAGAAAGTCCAAGAGCCCAAGACGCTACCGGGCCGACTCAATGCTAGTTTCTATAAATAAATACATACAGTTTGTTTAGGTATAGATAGCATTGGCTTTTTTTATTGGCTTTGTGTTATCGTATATCTAGAACTTCTCTTCGATTCTAGCAAAGGATTCAACAGTCATATCTTGGTGCCGCATATGACGCAAATAAGAAATGGATGTAGGTGATTCATTGCTCCTCATTCTATATGTTATAGGGAACGCTTTACACGGGTTTTTTCAATCTGCAAAAGTATTGCCATTGTCGTAAGAGACCTTCAGAGTTCGAATTTGGATACAAATTTTTTGAGATGTTTTACTTTTCTTTTACATAGGATAGGAAGGGATAAAAGAATATACCGATGCAAGATAAATGCCGTCAGTCCTTTGCTTTTACACTTTATGATGTTTCTTCTTAAAATACGACTTTAGGACTAAAGTTTCGTTTCTTAAAATACGACTTTAGGACTCCTTGACGAATCAGAATCGTCGAATGGTACACTTTCGCGGAGGGAAATAAAGCAAGTAGAGTCAGCTGAGCTAATGAAGAGGACTACCGTCTACCATCGCATCGTGCTGGCATCGTCGCAGGAGGAGGTACGTATTCCGTACACACAGTGCGGCATTCTGCTAGTTGCTATGGGGCATCCCTTAAGTTCCTAACGAGATGTTACATGATCGATTAATTTAATCTGATCAAATTTGATTCGCCGCACCCCCCTAAACTTCAGCATGATCATGACACATAGAAAGTAGGGCATCATGCTGTGTGAAATGTTAGATGAGATTGATACCAAGAACGGCTGAACAACTTTGGCCACTTTATACATTGAGAAGAAATTGTTAGGCGAGGTTGATATCAGTGACATAGAAGAAACTTTTCAAATAATGTCTACAAATCATTTGATATGAATATAATTTTTGGAATTTTCTATCATTTTACTAGCAAATTTACATATAAATAAAATTATAGTCGCTATATAGAAGGGCCCCCGACTTTTAGATTTGCCCCGGGCCTCTAAAACCACAGGACCGGCCCTGCATAGGAGGGGATAAAATAATATACCGATGCAAGATAAATGTCGTTGGTCCTATTGCTGGGTCATAATCAGATTTACATGATCAAAAGTACCATAAAGTCGTATTTTAAGAAGAAACATCATAAAATTTGAAAGCAAAGAGCATTGAGAATAAGAAACCACACATAACCATTCAGCATGATATGTCCGAAAACCGAGGGCCTGCACGCAAAGTCTCAATCAAGAACGCTTCAGGTAGCACGGCACGCCGGATTCCACATTTCCACCGGGTGACCGCCGCCCTCCCGAAAGTGGCAGAGGCGGCGAAACGTTGCACAAAAATAGCAGTTACTATAACTCCTTGACGAATCAGGATCGTCGCGAAAGGTGCACTTTCGCGGAGGGAATGAAGAGCAAGTAGCGCCAGCTGAGCTGACGAACAGGACAGCAAACATCCAAACGAACTTATCGTCAGCACGCGCGGCATGAGCTTGCACAGGACAACGCCGTCACGCGACAGAACGAACAAACAGAGAAGGCTCTGCTCTGTTCCGTCAGGCATCTCATTGCAGCTCGGCACCGGTCGGGCATTCAGGTAGCTACCATTCCGTGATCCGGCATCAAGAAGCGTGCGAGAATAGCAAGGGCCTTGCCAGGTGAGGCGAGGTGACACGGAGGCGGTGGGCTCGGGGAGGGGGCCCTGCCCCGCCATGACGTCCGCGGCCGTGCCGTTGCCGATTTTCCCCTCCTGGTCCCGCTCGCCTCCTTCCTCCTCGTAAGGGGAAAGGAAAGGGGCGAGCTCGCGTGCGGGGTCGCAGGGTACGTCTCTGTCCGTCCAGCGGCTCGAATCCACCTTTCCCTCCTCATCTGGCAACAAGGATAGCAGCGTCGCCTTGAATTGATTCATCTCCCTGCTCCTCTGGTTCACTCGTTCGTCCGTCGCGGTTCATGCAGGTCGGTTGGTCCTCACAATTTCGTCCGATTCGTTCGATTTCGAGGAGAGATTTGCTGGGCTTCTTTTCCATCGGGCTGCTTGTTCGTTTGTTGTTTTTATCACCTGAATTTGTATTTTAAAGAAACATGCTTCAAATCTTTGTCTCTTTTCTTGGCCTCAACGGCTCTACCGAATTTCGTTACCCTGTGAACAGGAGAAGGCATTACAACTTGCCGAATTTGACGAGCATTCAGCTGCAATTGTTTTGTCCCACTTGATCATTTGATCCTTTTATTAGCAGATTCTTTACAGCGGTAAAACAGGACATATCGCATGGCTAATCACCAGACGTCCCGTACGGCAAGCTCCCCTTCTTCTTATCCACCAATCCGTACCATCATGTCTCCGGCCACCACCTCCTTGCCGTCGACACCCGCACCAATGATGCATGTCTCCTCGTCGCCGTCGCACGCCACGAGACGCCTGTCGACGCAATCTACGCACGGTGGCAACCACAAGTCCCCACCTCCTCCTACCGAGGACGGATCAGCAAGGGGCGACACAATGACGACGGAGGTCGTCGCCGCCACCGTCGTGGCGGGGCTGCTGTTCGTCGTCCTCGTCGCCGCCTGCGCGTGCAGCTGCCGGAGCAAGAAGAGGAGGACGGCCGGGCACCACCCGCCCGGCGGCATGATGTTCTACGCGGACTCCTCCGGCTTCAAAGGTTCGTGCCATTGCCAGAACACATGCATCCTTCTTGTGCTCGTTCTTGACATTGACCATGGCCATGGCTTGCGCGCAGGGAACACCTCGGCGTACTACTTCACCACCGGCGCCTCGAGGCCGCCGTGGCAGAACCAGGTGGCCCCGTCGCCGTCGAACAAGTATCAGCAGCAGCAGCAGCAGCAGCAACAACAACAACAACAACAACAACAACAACAACAACAAGCCGCGGCGCCGGCGCCAGCGAATGCGAACGCGACGACGCCGGCGGCCACCGGCTCACACGGCGGGCTTCCACCGCCGGTGCCACCACCACCACTTCCAATGCCGGCGGGGCTGGACACGGCGTCGTTCAGCTACGAGGAGCTGAGCGCGGCGACGGGCGGGTTCTCGGCGGCGAACCTGCTGGGGCAGGGCGGGTTCGGGTACGTCTACCGCGGCGTGCTGCCCGGCGGAACCGGCACCGGCGGCGGCGGCACGGAGGTGGCGGTGAAGCAGCTCAAGGCGGGCAGCGGGCAAGGGGAGCGCGAGTTCCAGGCGGAGGTGGACACCATCAGCCGCGTGCACCACCGCCACCTCGTCTCCCTCGTCGGATACTGCATCGCCGGCGCGCAGCGGCTGCTCGTCTACGAGTTCGTGCCCAACCAGACGCTCGAGCACCACCTACACGGGAAAGGGGTGCCGGTGATGGAGTGGACCGTGCGCCTGCGCATCGCGCTCGGAGCTGCCAAGGGGTTCGCATACCTGCACGAGGAATGTAAGAATTGCCTGTTCTGGTGTTCGTTTCAGTGGTAGTGTTTCAGAAGTTGTGTCATGTTATTATTCAGAGTTCTTGATGTGAAATTTGTCTTGTTTATCAGGTGATCCTCGGATCATCCACCGTGACATCAAGTCGGCCAACATTCTGCTGGACAACGACTTCGAGGCTATGGTAAAGTGATTGAGCTAAACATTTGGAAATTCCTGATGCTCTGTTTCTCTGCTCTGCTGTTCGTTTTTTTCCTTCTGACGAGCTGCTGGTTTGTGCGTTCAGGTTGCGGATTTCGGGCTGGCCAAGCTGACGAACGTCAACCACACGCACGTGTCAACCCGTGTCATGGGCACATTCGGGTAGGTTTGCGCTACAGGAAGTCAGAAACTAGTGGCTGCATTATCAGAGAAGTTTTGAAAAATGCCAATGAAATGCGCGTCTGAATGACTGAATTCTGTGATGCAGGTACTTGGCCCCGGAGTACGCGTCGAGCGGGAAGCTGACGGAGAAGTCGGACGTGTTCTCCTACGGCGTCATGCTGCTCGAGCTCCTCACCGGCCGCCGCCCCGGCGACCGCTCGTCCTACGGCCAGGATGGCCTCGTCGACTGGGTAAGAAGAAACTGTGGACCGACCGATATCTGAATGTCTGAATCTGCTCTGCTCTGCTCTGCGCTGTACACACCTGCCCCTCCTGCATGCAGGCGCGGGTGGCTTTGTCGCGCGCCCTGGCCGACGGCAACTACGACCCAATCATCGACCCGCGGCTGGAAGGCGACTACGACGCGGTGGAGGCGGCGCGCGTCGTGGCCAGCGCCGCCGCCTGCATCCGCCACGCCGGCCGGCGGCGGCCCAAGATGAGCCAGATCGTAAAGGCGCTGCAGGGGGAGATGCCGCTGGAGGACCTCAACGACGGCGTGCGGCCGGGCCAGAGCGTCATGCTCGGCTCGGGCTCTGGGTCCGGGTCGGGCTCGGAGTACGGGTCAGGGTCGTACACGGCCCAGATGGAGCGCATCCGGAAGGCGGCCCTGCCCAGCCCGGAGTACAGCGCCGAGTACCCCGGGTCCATCCCCGAGTTCGGGCACCCGTCGCCGGCCAGCAGCGCCGCCTCCAGCCACCAGGATGACCGGCGACGTCAAGCTCGCCGGTGACCGGCTTGATGCCTGCTGTCACTGACTGTTGAGTGCGGTGTGCTCTTGTGCGTATTGGAGCGTTCTGTTTGAGCGAATGTTGCTGCCAGAGTCGATTGAAATTGAAGTTTTGAGCTGAAATGCATGGCATCTTTTTACGAATATATAGACAGATGAGATGGACAAGGTGTAACATGAGCAAACAAGATTCACATACAACAGTACAAGGCACCTCACCGAGGCACGCTCCGTGTCAATCAAGCTACGACAATTAGCAAAATTTTACAGTGCTAGATAGCCTCAATAGAAGCATACAATAAATCGAATGGGATTACAAAGGCGGGCCGTAGTTTCTAGTTCCACGACGTACAGCCACAAAGTTGTTAATTAATGATAAAATAAATTAAGTTACGTAACACGCATAGAGTTCCACTACAGCGAGTGCAATGAATACATGCACCAAGCGTATGTGCAACGTTGGCAAGCTGCTACCAAGACGACATTAATTTCTGGTCTTATATATTTTTCGAGGACGTGCCTGGGCACGCATTTCATTAAGAAAAAGATAGAGTACAACACACACCGAAGATTTCTCAAGATGAGAGAATCTCCTACCTCCACAACACAGCGATTAGATTACATAGAAAATCCAGATCCTACCACCTAGTCTACCTCTTGCTCTAATTTTTCTAGCCATTATCTAACAAAATGTGCGACAAGTGCTTGTTTCCGGCCCTAATGCAGTAATTAATTTCAACCTTGATTGACATCAACAGGGTGTTTGGCAGCATAGACTTCCCGTTAAAAACCCTGTCATTGCGCTAGCACCAGAGCTTCCATGCCGTAATCACGACTGCTGCGTCGAAGCCTTTGCGCTGCTCTTTCTGCACCTTCTTCCTTGCGACTAGCCACCATTCTGCTAGGGAGTCAGATGCCTGTGGAGTTAAGCTCTGCAACCCTGCCCCTCTAAGCAGTTTAAACCAGCATTCCCTACTATACACACACACCCTAGGATCAGGTGGTCGACCGTTTCACACTCCTGGGAGCATAATGCACAATTTCCATAGTTTGGCAAACCTTGTCGTTGTAATCTATCTGATGTCCAGCACCGTTTGTACATGGCCAACCAGAAATAGAATTTGCATTTCAGCGGTGCCCGTACTTTCCAAATTTCTTTACCTCCTCTCATATATGTGTGACCGTGAAAAAATGCAGCGTATGTCGAGGAGGCAGTGTATTGTCCACTGCTCGACCACTTCCATTTGAACCTGTCCGGTGTTTGGCTCTGTAGCACAAGATGATCGACCAGGTCCCAAATGCGCAAATATTCCACAATGACTCTTATGGTCAGGCCCCCCTGGATGTCACGTACCCATCTGCGATTGGTGAGCGCCTATCTTACTGTTCTGCTTTTAATTGCTGATTTCGGTACCGTGTTGAAGAGATCTGGGGCCATGTGCTTAATCGATTTGCCATTCAACCAATAGTCAGTCCAGAACATGGTAGACTCCCCATTTCCCACATCGACCAGTAGCGAGCAGCTGAACATGGCTTCGACATTCTGTTCCTTGGTGTTAGGTAGAGAGGCCCAAGCTTTGGATGGATCTGTTCTCCGCAACCAATACCATCGCATCCGTAGGGCATATCCGAACAGTTTAAGGTCTATGAGGCCAAGACCGCCCATTTCCGTTGGTAAGCACACCTTAGACCAAGCCACTAGGCAGTGCCCACCAGATACGGCGTCTGAGCCACGCCACAAGAAAGCTCTTCTGAATTTATCCGTTGCTTTGATTGCCCATGCCGGCATGACAATTGAAATAGCTACATGTGTGGACATGGAAGACAGAGTTACTTTGGTGTGTATCAATCTCCCTCCTGCGTTCATGAGTCCTGATTTCCAAGTAGGAAGCCTATCTGCCACTGCATCTACTAGTGGCTGTATTGCTGACTTGGGCAGTTTTGTGGTCGACAGAGGCACACCAAGGTAGGTTACCGGGAAATTGGTAATCTGACATGGGAAGCACGACTGGATCAGAGCTAGATGTGTGTCGTCGCATCTGATTGGAGTGATGTGACACTTGTTTACATTCGTTTGAAGTCTTGTTGCTTCATGGAAGAGTGTTAACAGCGATCTGATTAGAATTAGATCCTGATTTGTGGGGCTCAGGAAGATGACACAATCGTCTGCATAAAGTGAGACACGATGCTTGATAGCATTAGTTCCCAGCGAGGCAAACAGGCCTACCTCGTCTGCTTTTGCAATCATTCTGTTGAGGCATTCCATAACTGTAGGAATAGCATTGGGGACAGTGGGTCGCCTTGACGTAATCCTCTACCATGGCATATCCGTCGGCTTGGGTTTTCGTTGATTAGGACCTTTGTGCTGGCTGAGGAAAGTATGACTGACAAGCATCTTAACCAGGCAAAGGGGAACCCCATATACTGTAGAAGTTCTAGCAGAGAACTCCAGGCGACCGAATCGAAAGCTTTGGCGATGTCGACCTTGAGCAGCAGTTTAGGTTTCTTTCGGACATGCAGCAACTTAGCTGATTGTTGCACAAACCGGAAGTTGTCGTGAATCTGACGACCTTTACAAAAGCACCTTGGTTGTTCTTGATTAACTGGTCCATGTATGGCGCCAGGCACATTGCTAGGCCTTTGGTTATCAGCTTGGAGAAGCTGTGCACCAGGCTAATTGGCCTGTAGTCCTTCACTTCTTTTGCGTCTTGTTTTTTCGGTAACAGAACCATATAGGCATCATTCAGCAAGTGGAAGCTCCTATTATCTCCGGTTATCAGGGCTTGAAACCCTCTTATGATATCATGGCAAATTATGGGCCACGCGACCTTGTAAAACAGACCCGTGAAACCGTCTGGGCCTGGGCCTTTTCTTTTGGTAGTTCATTGATGATATGTAGTATTTCCTCTTCCGTGAAATCCCTGCCTAATTCCTGCATCCCAATGGACGGAATGCCCAGGCCTTGGTAATCCAGTGAGGTTGTCCGTGGGTTGTTGCGACCTTCCTAGTGTCTGATCAAAGTAGTTGAAAACAATTTCCTCTTTCTTCTCCTCTTCCGTGTAAACGACACCCTCATGTTCTAGTTCTGCAATGAAATTCTTCCTTCTTCTATGGCAGGATTGGAGGTGAAAAATTTTGTGCTTGCATCTCCTTCTGATAACCACAACAGCCGTGATCTCTGTCTGGCTATTGTTCTTTCCAGCGCTGCTAGGCCAAGGCACTTCATTTTTAGTTCCTTTCGCAGCAACTGTTCAGTTTCCGACAACTGCCTTCTGTCCTGTGCAATTTCTAGTTTATGGATCACCTCACGAGCTATCGCCAGTTGCATCTTGATGTTCCCCACGAAGTTTTGGCTCCAACTCTGCAATGCTTTGGCTGTATTTCTGAACGACCAATCTAAGGAGCGGAATGCATCAAAGTGCGGGTGAGGGCACGGCCACGCGGCTGCTACCACTTCTAAGAATCCAGGGTATTTCACCCAAATGTTTCGAACTGGAATCTTTTCCGAAAATGAAAGGTTACATCTGTGCGCAGCAGAATTGGGGCATGGTCCGAGCAGTCCATGGAGAGCGACTTTAGGAGACAATTGGGGTATATCTCTTCCCAATCTGCTGAAAAGAAGACCCTGTCCAGCCTTTCTAGCGTCGGACGGTCCTGTTCATTGCTCCAAGTAAAGGTACGGCCATGCAGAGGCAGCTCTTTGAGTTCAAGTGTATTAAGAAGGTTTCGAAACCTTCCCATCATCCGCCTGTTCAGCAGCGAATTGTTTTTGTCTTGAGCTTTATAAATAATGTTGAAATCTCCACATATCGGCCAAGGTCCGGACAAGCACTGCGTAATGACTTTATCTCTTCCAGGAACTCGACCTTGTCACTCTCTGATTGTGGACCATACACCGTGGTTAGCACCCAAGAGCGACTCGCTCCTACCTCCGCGACACGTGCCGCTATCGAGTTTTGCGACATGGATACGTTTGTGATCGACCACAAGCCAGTGCGCCACGCCAGGAGGATCCCTCCCCTAGTGCTTTGCGCAGGCAAAAAGTAATAATCAAAGCTCGATCCTAGCATTGAAAGGATTACAGAGTTGTCAATTACAGCAAGCTTCGTCTCTGATAGACACACTAAACTAATTCTCTCAGCCGACACTAAAGTTCTAACAACATCTCTACGAGCCCTGCCATTCAGGCCCCTCACATTCCAGATCAAAATGTTGTTCGACATGATAACCATTTTTATGCGACTGAGGACCTACTACCACATCATCCCGCCAATAGCGCCGGCCCATCCACCATTCCTCGACCGCCACCATTCGGACAAAGCACATGGATGGCTGTCACGTGAGAGTCAGATAAGGGCTTGCCGAATGTCTCATTGTACTCTTTAAGTGTCTCTGCATCCGGCGGCTTAGTTGTGTTCGTGATGAGGAACCTGTTCATCATCACGTTTTCCGCACGCACAAACGGACATGTCGCTTGTCCTTTAGCCTTGGCAGCAAGGCGCTTGCTACACAGGAGCGTCGGTGGTGGTTGATCTGCTAGTTTTGATCTGCGCTGCACCGGTGGATCTGGAGCCAATGGTTGAGTATTCGGTTTCTTCAGAGATTGTATGAAGTTGTCCACTGCCGCCTGCGCTTGCGGGTCCAAGCTTCCGGTATTCTCCAGGTACCGGTCTTGCATTGGTAGCTGGCCTCTGGTGGTGGTAACGTGAACTCTATCTGGATCGTTATCGGCCCGACCCAATTCTGGAGGAGGAGCGTCCGGAAACTGGATCGATTGCATTACCGGCCCGGCCATGGAGTGACGGGATTCCTGCCCTAGGACCTAGCCCTCTTCAGCTGGTGGGTCCCCGTCCCGACCCGGGACTCCCCCGTGCAGGCCAGCACAGAGCTGTTGCTCTAGGATCGAGTGGCCCACCACCAGGTTGTTGTGCCCTTGAGCCTCACCTTCTGTCGCTACCCGGCTTCCACACCCTTCTGTATGCGGGACAGCTGGTAGCCCCATCCTTGTCTCTTCCTGTTCTGATTCCCATCGCATCGGATCCGAGTCCGGTACTCCCAGCTCCACAACGTTGTCCTTTTCCAAAAGCTGGAAGTCTTGCTCAACGACAAAGAGGTGCCTGGCCTTGTCTCCTTCCAATTCTATGATCATTGGGTCAAAAGCCTCCTGCTGCAAGGCCGATGCTGCCATGGGATCAGGCAACAGCTGTGCATCCACCGAAAGCTGCTTCACTTGCACCCAAACTTTCTTCTTTTCATCTTTACCTCTTTCCTTGTGCTGCCTTTTCCTTTCCACTTTTCTGCTCAACTTTTCTGCGAACTGGTTTTGAATCTTCTCCTGATTCTTCTTCTCCAACGCTGGCGTCTCCGGCGCCGCCGCGGCTGCCATGGCCACCGCACCCACTGCTGGAGAACTGGAGGCATCTACTGAGCTCGCCGCCCATCGTGCGCCACCCGCCCCCCCCCCCCCCACGCCGGTGATGTCTGCGACGGGGGGGCGGGGGGGGGGGGGGGGGGGGGGGGGGCATTACCGCTACCCGGTCTTGACGTGCGCGGCCAATGTCTTCCCGCTGCCTGCATGATAACCCGGAACATGACCCAGATCATCGCTATCCGAGGAGTCACCTCCCGAGTTGGACGAATCTGAACTTGGATGCATGTCTTGGACTTCATGGATGTGAATCTGTACTGGGTACCGCAGTGTGGGCTTCTCACGAACGATCAGCTCTTCTGGCCTGAGATGCAGACCTGACTCAACATACGGCTCGCCGCGCTCCGGCACAACCAGAACCATCTCGTTGCTGATCAAATCCGGGTGGACGCACCAAGCAACCAGCTCAAACCTCTTCAAATCTTTCTTTGCCATTGTCTCAGGGGACAATGCAATTACCTCACAAGATGACCGGAGAATGTGCTGCGCAGGTACTGTACAGCCACAAGTGAGCTGGTATCCCAGTGATGGTGATCAGCACCCTGTAGAGCATAGAGGCGCCTGTAGCCATGGACTGCCGTCTCCACGGCTTGAACAGTAGCTTGAAAGGAGCCGTCGGAGGGTAGACCGCATTGAGAACGCTAACCATGTGAACCGGATCCTTGAACATGATCAAGAAATCCTCTGGTTGATTCAGATGCACCGAGAATTGATCACCGAGAACATTGAACAGGAACTGAAGCTGGGCTCGAACCTGATCCACGGTGACCGGCGGCCTGGTACCGGCCACCACAGCAACCAGAGCACGCGACAGAGCCATCTCATTGACCTCAATCTTCTGCGACCTCAGACTGACACAGTGCTGCACCGCTTGACGCCAGCGGGGATCACCCAGCGGCAGGGAGGAAGTACCTGGGTTCTCAATCTGGGGTTGGGGGCCCAGAGGAGGGGATGAGGGGCGCGACCTCTGTCTTGACGATGACGGCTCGGCCGGACGTGCAGCCGCGGCCATGGACGGAGCCTCACGATCACGGTCACCTGCGACGCGACGAACTGTCACGGCCGTGGCCATCCTGATACGACCTGGTTGCCATCTGGTCGTGGTGGGCGAGAATGATCTCCCCATCCACAGCGACCTGCGAATGTAGCTGCGGCTGTCCGGACCCAGGCTCCCGCCGCGGCCACTGGGCGTGCCGGCGACCCAGCTGGAGACGACTCCGGCGACCTCGGGTGCTTGCAGTTTCTTGCTTGATGGCCCTACCCCTCACACCGCAGGCATCGGGATGGTCGCGTACAGCACCGCGCGACGTGGTCGGTAGCGAGGCAGTTGAAGCAGCGTCCCACTAGGTCAGCGGGGACTGGCCGCGCCGCCCGGCGGGTGGACAGGGAGCGCTCGAGGCTGCGCCAGGCCCGTCGCTGGTGGACAGTCCTCCATCCCTCCGCGTCAGGCTCGGAGAACCGACCACGGGGGGGGGGGGGGGGGGGGGGGGGTGGCGGCGAGGAAGGTGAGCCGCGACCTGGTATCTTGACGGAGGGGCCCTGCGCGCCGCCTCCAGGATGGCGGCAAAGGGGGGATGGCGGCGCGCGTCAGCCATGAACCCGGACGACGTGTTGGAGCGACGAGGAGGGGGTGGTGGCGGCGGAGGTGGAGGAGGCGGTGGCGAGGACAGCGAGGGGGCAGCGACTGTCTTCCCCTTGTCGGAGAAAACCTCGGGGCTGGCGGCGCTCTCCAGCTGCTCGGCGAGGGCCTGGAAGCCACGGCCGTGGGTGGCCTCCGAGTCGGAGGAGGACGAGGACGACGAGGAGGAGTTCAGGAGCTCCCAGCGCACCTGCCTTTCGGAGGGGATGGAGAGCATCGCACCGCTGCTCCCCGGCTCACCAACCTCACACGGGACCGACCCAACCATGAGGAGTCGCGCGGACGGAGTAGCCGACGAAGAAGGGGAGGAGTGGAAGAAGGGCTGCGCGAGCGGAGAGAGGGAGGAGGAGGCGGGCGGAGGCTGCGACATGGTCGAAAGGGAGGGCACGGCGGCGGAGACGGCCGGAGTGGAGAGGGGGAGGTTGCTACAGTGCAGAGCGGAGAGCACGAGAGGCGCTCATTTCGGTCACTCCTCGTATCTTCTGGTCTTATATATTCCATAAAAAACATTAGCATTATCACGATGCCATAACCGGACAAGTGAACCCGAGGTATAAACACTTCTCCCCCAGGTTATCTGATCTTCCTCCCTAATGATACTCACAAATTATCATTGCGGTGACCAAACCAGCAGCACCAGATCCTATCATCATGCGCCTGCCCCTCCTCTCTTCCATCACAGACTTCCTGAAGGCCTCCCTATCAAAAAGGACACGGCAAATGAGTCTTGAAGTTAGGATAAATGAAGTTGAATTATAAATCTACAAAAGGATAACTTCTGGTTCCTTTATACCTCTGGGCCTCGAATCCGGCTTTCAGTCTGGCTATATCTTCATCAACCTCCTTTCCCACACCATTTGCTCCACCCTAGGATTAAAGAAAGAAAGATGAGGTTGCAATCCATAAGCTAGCTATTCAAGGATGGCCAGAAATTACAACTAAGCGATGCATGTTCGTTGTTATGATGAGAAGATGGTTGTAACTTGATAACTTCAAAACTTGTTTTAAAAACGAAATCACACGTCCTATATTTTTCATCTTAAACCTTGCTGACGAGGTTTAGTAGCTTGTCCGACAAATGCACATATATCACGAATTCTTTGTTCTATGCACAAAAAGCATACTGTTTATTTTTTTTTTATTACTAGGATGACCAATATATTACTTCACTCAAATAAAAAAAAAAGATGGAAATTTCAACAGCAGATTGAGTGTGCAACAAAAGTCACCAGATCAAATAAAGAAACCTCTCTAACCTATGGACAAACCAACTGCAACAAATTGAAATCTTCCAGGCAGCAAATGCTTGCCGTATTAGTTTTGCAGCACCAAAGAATGATTGGTTATCAGTTTGTCATGCATATCATTCTGCATATATAGGAAAAGCTCCTGCTTAGGGGATATACTATATATCAGATCACCATTAGCTCTCACTCCGTTCCATGTTTACAACCTTTGATTGACAAGGCGTATGCTGATGTGGTTTTATACGAAAAGGACCAAGTATTCGTTAGGTGCCTGAAAAACATTGATTTTGTTCAGTTGACCACATGCACCTTTGGATTCCGATGGGGTGCACCATGCTTCATCTTCAACCTCACGCCGATTCCTTCTCGCTTTCGCACAAGCTCACCCTGCCCCTACCTACCTCAGTCCTCTTTCCCCATCGCGATAACGGCTTCAAATTCCCTGGCGCCAGCCTCGCCCGCAACCAGCGGCTTCGGCACCTCACCACCTCTCACCGCCTTTCTGGCCCCCTCTCCCCAGAGAACCCCGTAGGAGCTCTATGTGGCAATAGACTAAGGGCCTGTTTGGCACAGGTTCTGCAATGGATTCTGGATTCTGTAGCAGAATCCGTTTTCGGCCAGCATCCATAATCCGCGAAAACGTAGCTTCTCGCGAATTTTGCTACAGTTGCTACTGTAGCCGCGTCAGAAGAAGCAGAAGCTAGAATCCATTTTGCCAAAGAGGCCCTAAGGGCAGTCGAAGTTTTAGCAGCTAGTAATAGGAGGCACACACAGAGATTTAAAAAACTCGTGCATATACGGTATGTGTGACTTTGTTTTTGTGTTGATTCAGACCTATGAAAAAGTAGATGGTAAACGCCAAACAGTCGGTCGAGCTTCTTTAGCGTTTAATTTGTTTAAATATATAGACGTTTTAGCGTAGATGACGGTTGTTTAGGCATAGATGATGGTCCCTCGTCTAGCGTTTATTTAATGTTTGAATGGAGTTTAATTCTATTTTGGAAAACATGGATTTAGAACAATATGCAAACAATGCAGCGACTCGCCCCTTGTTCTCCTTGGCAACTACCGCATAAGGCTATAAGTGATCAATTTCATTTTACAGCAATGATGGTAATTGATCAGTGTGCTAAATTGACATGTAATTTTCAGATGAACAAGAAAAAGGATAGATTAATTGCTGCGGGTAATTAAAATCGACCAAGTACAACCGTCAACCAACCACAAGGCTAACAATCCTAAGGCAAGTACTAATCAACTGATCAATCGAACCAGAGCAGGCGAAGGGGAGCTCACCTGACAGCTGCATGAGGTGAGTGGTCGAGATCCCGCCGCCGGCGACACACGCGAAGCCCGCCGAAGACCGGGCATGCCTACCTTCGTGGCCAGGTAGCGCAGCGCCATGGCACCGATCGGTCGGATCCGGAGGAAGACGGCACGGGGTACGTAGGAGACGGCGAGGCTAGGGCTTTGTTTTTGGAGAAATTTCAGAATAAGGGACTCTTCTCGGAATTTGATGTTCAATTGCTTGCCTTCTCGGAATTTCAGAATAAGGCCGCGCTGCTACGGTGCCGCAATAAATACTGAATGCAAATGCAGAAATGCACACCACCAGCACGCATACACCGCCTCGTCTCCCTCCCTCGTCGTGTACTGCGTCATCGCACCGCACCGGCTGCTTGTGCTACGAGTTCGTGCCCAACCAGACGCTCGAGCACCACCTCCGCAATACGCACACCGCCGTCGCCCGACATCAGCGATAATAATTCACTGAGCTAAATGCAAGCATCGATCTTAATTACAGGGTTTGCACCTCGTGGAATGGGGTGCCGGTGATGGAGGCGATCGACGTGTCTGCGCATCGCGCTACTGGGCCAAGGCACGACACGAGGAATACAAGAGTTACCCGTTGCGGTGTCCGTTTCAGTGGTATTTCACCAGTTTCCTCGTACGATTATTCAACGTTCTTGCTTTGAAATTTGTCTTGTGTATAAATGTCGTTAGCGTGCGTGGCCCTCGGATCTAATCCACCGTGACATCAAGTCGGCTCTGTTTCTCGAGGAGTTTTACAGTAGACCATGATACCAATTGGTTAGATGTATCATGATGTAATCTGGCCGTTCATTTGGTTGGATAGTTTCGTAATTATTCACAACTTGCGAGATTAATCTTAGCCGTACGTTACCCAACCACGTAACTGGCAGTGAGCGTTAGTTCGTATCCTTGCATGACCCATCCGTGAAAATCGTGTATTCAGTTGCATCGCCTGGTGCTTCACTTGCCGCCGCCGCCGCCGCCGCCCAACAGGCCAAGCAGATCGATCCCTACCGCCGTTGCATGCGACATGCCGTCGAGCCGAGCAGGTACGCACCGCCGCCCGTGGTTGTCGGTGGTTCCCTTTGCCCCGGCCAATCACCGCCCGTGTGGCACGGATGAACCAGGAGATTGATTAAACGGAAGCAGTTTGAGGTTCTTATATCAGAACATGAACATGATCGTCAGGCACATCTAACAAAATTAGTAAATTAAAAATGGTCCTTGATAACATTCACGTTTGCCATCGTTTTTGTTTTCCAATCCTACCCTATGATACTATAACATAATACCATGATACCGAAGGAGAAAAAAAGTATCATGTTGCTAATCTGAACCATCAGATGGAGAGAATGGATGACATGCATTCATTTGGGTCTATTGTAAAAGTCCTCTGTTTCTCTGCTTTGCTGTTCCTGTTTTCTGACGAACGTCAACCACACGCACGTGTCAACCGTGTCATTCGGGCACGCTTGCACTTGAACGGAGAGAGAACCCGAAGCCTGCGACAGAAATGCGCGTCTGAATTCTGATACCCCTGCTACCCCGGCAACCGGTTGTCCTACGGCCAGGACGGCCTCGATCGTCGACTGGGTAAGAAGAAACTCTGAACCGACCGATATCTGAATCTTCTCAGCTCTGAACAGTACACGCGTGCAGGCGCGGGTGGCTCTGTCGACCGACACATAATGTATATTCTACTCATGTATTATGCGTTCTAATGATGGATGTATGGTTTCATCAGTGTAGGTGTATGTCATCAACTAATTGTAAATCTCCTTTTGACATCTTTATGCAGCTGTCTATCCTCTGTAATTGTGCTTATTTATTAGCTGTTTAAAATATATATCAAGCACGTTGAGTTATTGAATAAGGTTTAGTGAGTTCATTTTTTCTTCTTTGCACTGACAATTCTGCTCGCATATATATATTTTGTTCACATATACGGCTTTGTCACACACGTATTGGAATGCATATAGTATAAGCTGATTTTAGTACAACATCCTACAAAGTAGTGTTTTATCTCACGGTAATACCACAGATACACAAGTGTTTTCTCATTTCAAATTTCAAACATCCATTTACCAAATGATCAAGAAACGATGCCCGAAGATACCAAGTCACATGAAAGTCACATGTGTCTCGAACTTGACATGACAAAGTTTAGACACGCACATAATTTAATGCAGCACAAACTAGTTAAGCACAAACTGATCTTACTCTGATAGGCTGGATTGCTCGTTGGCCACGGATTGCAGAATCTTCATGAGCATGGCGTTTGTTGCCACTTGTTTCTCCATGAAGGACCTGATCTCCTTCAGGGCTCTGCCGCCGTCGCCCCCACCCAGAGATGAGTAGGGCGCCCCAGGCCACGGTGCCAATCTCCCGCCGGAGAGGAGGTCGTGGGAGCCCCCGAGCGAGGAGGAAGACGGCATCATCTTGTTGGCGGATTGAACGGCGAAGCAATAACGCGTCGGCAGCGGCGCGTGCCACAAGCCGCGGGCGCCGAGGTTGGCGCCGTTGATGACGGCGGACGCGCCCCTCCGTGCGAGCACCAAACCCGCCATGCCTTCGGCGTCGGAGCGGTGACGGATGGGAGGGGAGCGGCGCGGAGCGGAGCTAGGGCTTTGGGGTTTTGGGGACTGGGGTGGTTGAAGTCTTGACGGGGGAAATGGAGGCGGCCGATTAGGTTTCCGGGGGGTGGTCGGGGGTCAATAAATATCACACTTCTTCTTCTAGCTCCGCTCGGAACTGTCCAAGTGTCGAGCCCACTGGGCCTAACAAATTAACCGGGATCTCTGTTACCATGGTCCGAGCAAGCATTTTACTACATGTGTAGTCGAACTTGTGCTGCTGTAATAAGTAACAATTGACCAGTAAATATTCTGTTTGTCAATATCTATTTTTTAAACAGGTGTCATGTTGTGCGCGTATGTATAAATAACTAGGAGTACCCATAAACTGTCGACATATTTATACCAGTAGTGTTTTCTTAGGTAAAAAACACAACTCTTTCACATAATAAATGCAGTGCCGACGACACGTCTCCGTGTAATCTGTACCTTGTCCTTACGTTAATCCATCCCATTTTATCGCATCAGACATGGTTAATGCATAATATTTAAGGAGTGATTGCATACGCTCGTATACGTCGTGATCTGATTACATTCCGCTAAACGCCGCTTCCAAATGAGTATCGTTGACATTTTCCCCTCACCTACCGAAATGAAACTGCAATACGATAATGTAGGTACGATCTTGAAATGAAAAATTCCCAATCAATCAGATGTACTAACAACGAATGCATACGCTCGCCCAGGCAATTTTAGGCTCTTCCCTCACTCAAATTTCTCCATTGGGTTGGGGCTTAACGCTCCTTATCTTCTTCTTCGCCTCTGTCCGGAAACCAATCCAACAGCTATCTTCCGCCAGACCGCCACCCCGGCATACAGTGTCCCGCCGTCCCTGCAGCCACATACTCCAACCAGCTAGGCTGAACCACGCTTCCTTCTAAGCCACCAGAATGCAGGATGAAACACTAAGATAATTCCGATCGGACATGCAGCACCATGGGCAATCCGTAGCTAATTGATCAAGTAGAATCTAGAATTAGAGGCACTGTTGTCGCCGTCTCTAGCAACAGAACCCCAAACGCCATGCAAGCAACCAAAATAGCTAGTGGAGAGGTTAACTGAAACAATTGCAACAGAACGTGTAAAGCCCACTAATAACGGTTCTGAAAAATATACTGACATTGATCAACTGAATATCACAGATAGAAATTCATTTCCCACACTTGGGTTCACTTTAGGAGGAATAGCACAAAAGTTCCTGTGTCTATTTGGGAAATAAGGAACATGCAATGAACACAGGACCACAGTGGGCCCAACCATAGAAGCATTACTAACGATCAGTATGCAAAGCTACAAAAATATATGAACTCTCATTGCTTCAGAAACTCAGTTTTACTACTGCAACATCCCCTTGCTCTATGTGAGACATTATCAGTTCTAAACTTGTGTGCTGAACGTGTTGAATCATAAGGTAGATGACATTTCTTTTTTCCCACCGCAATCCTGACAAAGTCTCCACTTGGCTCCATGCAAGTGCTGTTGGTGGTTCAAATTAGGAGTGTTATCATTTATTTATGGAACATCTGTCAAACAGTACAAAAATGAATCTAAATTTTACACACTAAAAAAGTACTAAAAAGTAGCACTGATATAGTTATAGCAGTTAAAGTTATTACTTCTGCTTCAAAGAGAAAAAAATTGCATTCAATCTTCAGGTGTTTACACCTCCAAGAAAAAAAAAATCCACCTGCTTTTCTCAAATTCTTGGCACTTGCACCAGAAAACAGGAAATAATTTCACAAACTATTATCAGCAATATAAATATGAGATTTTCCACTAGAATTATTTGAGGGCAATAACAAGTAAGAGTTCAATATTAATGCTCCCAATTACGAATCACTACAAGAGAGCAGAATGTGATATAACATTAAAGTTGTAGAGAACAATCTATATAACCTTGGTAGACGGAAGATGCAAAGGGCAGCCAAGTCGTGCATTTGTTTTCCACCAAGGGAGCCTTCACTTCCTGCAATAAAGACTTATGTGAAATTACCGTTATGTACAGTAGTTACAAGTGAAAACTGGGAAGGAATTATCTGAAAAAAAAGGTTGATAAGCATTAAAAATATTACAAGCTGTGCTAGTACAGGCGCTACCGCTACCAAATATTGATCAACTGACCATATTAATAGAAAATACTTCACCTTTGTGGCAAGGTAGAGAGTAGAGGCACAACACATACATATGAGATATATCTCCCTTTCGTAATTGTACACATTTAGCATAAAAGTGTTGGAGTCCACAATCCAGAATAATTATTAAGACATTTAGCTAAATGCCACCAGACATATATTTTTCTGCTAGATGACCGTCTGGAGACCAGGAAGAGAAAAAGAGCATTTTTTTTTCTCGAACACGAAGAAGAACTGCATCAGTGCACTAAGAAGAAGAGTTTTTTGGGATGCTAAGGGACCCTGGTTACACACACACACACACACACACACACACACACACACACACACACACACACACACACACACACACACACACACACTTACATGTGCCTCATTCGCGCCGGTTACACATGATCAACTCAGCCTAACAAACAAGGAGCCTGAAACAAATTCTGTCCTCCGCCTGCTGGGCTTGTAGGAAAGAAATTCCTTTAGCCCCTGCCAGCGACCAAAGAGCCGCCTCCTCCCTGGCTGCAGTCGGTGCAACCCTGAGACAGAGAGACACTCAATCAAACACATCGATTCCCATCCCTGGACGGGATGGTTAGTAATATGTAATTTCTTGCATGCGTGTGACAAGGAAGAAAAAAAATACAGAAATAAATATCAAATCATGCAACATTTTTCCCAATTAGTTTCGGTACACAATCCTTTCTTTTTTTAGTACAATGACATGTGGATCTATCTCCTAATTCCCAACATAATGAGGAAATATCAAAGCTACATTATCACTGGTAAAGCAGTTAATCCATAAAGAAAATCAAGAGCACGATATTATGATCATGTGCCATTACAAGAGGCGGACCCGACCCCAGACTGGTGGGCTAAGTGCAAGGCTCCTGAATTGTGGGGCCACATCATTAATTTAATCTAGTTGTCAAGTTAATAAAATTTCAGATAATTGATAGAAGAGGATTAGATCTCATTCTAACAAGTTAGAAGGGAAACCCTCTGCACCCCATGCACTGACCCTAGGTGCCGCACCTCTCATGATGCTTCTTCCTCTAGATCAACACTACACCAATATCACAAATTTGCAGGGGCTAAGAAACACTTTTCAGCAGGTCCAGGGCCTCCTCGGCGTCCTCGCAATTTGGTTACTGCCGAATCAAGCAAATAAAGCAGCATTAGGATTTTATGAATTCAAAAGAAGGTAGCTAAAGTGATTTGAGAATTTAAGGTGCAAGAACTTCAGTTTTCAGAGGAAACTAGCTAACTGGGGTGAAAAGAACATGTTGATAGCTGCAAAGTCCTCACCAAGTCAGTTGCAAGGGCACTGACATTGCACAGCATGGGAGTCTTATACCTTTGACACTGACGACTATATGAATGTTGGCAACCGACTTGTGTACACATATTCTGACACAAATACAACAAACTCCACCTTGACGAATATGCACGCCATCTTGAAGTTGTCCCAGACCACATGGTTATCGGGCTGTCGAAGGGGTGTCCACTCGGATGTGAAGGGGAGATGGGGCCATCCGATGTGTGATGGGGGAGATTGTTGTATTTGTGTCAGAATATGTGTACACAAGTCGGTTGCAATTAGGACTTGAATTGTATTAGGTGTAGGAATAGAGTTTGTGTTGGATTTGTATTCCCGGGCCCATAAATATGAGGGCAGCACCTGTGCAACCGCAACGACAACAGATGTAGCAGGCAAGGGGTAGCGGCGGCTAGGGCGGCGTGCCTTTGGGGCAGCCAAGCCATGTACTCCTGGATGCTGGTGTTGCTACGATATTGATGGGGAGGAGCGCCCGTAGTCATGCCCCGAGGATGTAGGCACATCGCTGAACCTCGTTAAAAAACATCGTGTCTCGTGTCGTTCTCTTTTTTGTGATCTTGTGATTTGGCGTTTGTGTTCTTGGGCAATCGCTTCCGCGCATGATTATCTAACAAGTGGTATCAGAGCCAGATTCACGGGAGAAGATCACGGGAGGCATGATGGGATGTTCCACACCGCACAAGGCTTGCACGAGATGTTCAGGGAGGGACATGGCGTAAGGTGGAGCATGGCGGCGATCGACGACTCGATCGGTGGAGTTGGACACTTCGAGCATGGCGGCTCAAACCGTCCAATGGGCTGCTGTTCGATAGGGGCTGATCAGACGTGATGGCCAAGTTCGACGGTGCGGCTGACGTCGTGGACAATGACGGCGGCTTCGACTCGCGATCATATCGACGGGTGGATTCGACGTGTTTTTCAGAGATGTACTGTTTCTGGAGTTGCGCGATGGCGGCGTGTGCGTGGTACTGGACTCGGCGAGACGGCGAGGTGCACGGATTGCATCGGGCACAGGGTGCGGCCGTGAGATGGTGCGAGAACCAGGAATTCGTGAAGCATACGTGTCGTGTGGGGGAGCCCGATTTATAAGGTGGAGGGAACCCAACCTATCAGGCTAGTCTTTTGGGTTGAGGTGGCCCATGACCTGGGTTGTGGCTCCGGTTGGGCCTGTAGCCCAATGGACCTGGGCTGGCGGCATGGGCTCGCGGGTGTGACGAGCCGGGCCGCGCTAACAAGTGGTATCAGAGCCATTGGTCTGAAACCCGGAATATCTCCCGGGCCTCACATGGAAATCGGACCGTCGGAATGGATCTCCCAGACCACATGGTTATCGGGCTGTCGGAGGGGTGTCCACTCGGATGTGAAGGGGAGATGGGGCCATCCGATGTGTGATGGGGGAGATTGTTGGGTTTAGTCCCACATCGGATATTGATGATGGGGGAGCCCGATTTATAAGGTGGAGAGAACCCAACCTATCAGGCTAGTCTTTTGGGTTGAGGTGGCCCATGACCTGGGTTGTGGCTCCGGTTGGGCCTATAGCCCAATGGACCTGGGCTGGCGGCATGGGCTCGCGGGTGTGACAAGCCGGGCCGCGCTAACAATGAATCACTGGCGGAGCTACTCGAGGGCCAGGCGGGGCCCTGGCCCCCCCTTGGCTGTTAAAAATTTGTGAAGACCTGAGCGTACATGCTTTGCAGCAGTTCAAAGCCCATGTATAAGCAGACGCATCTGCTACTTTCATCTCATCTCACGCTATTTTTTTCCCAGCTAATGGCAGCGCGGCCTAACGGTGTCTGGTCGTAGGCCATCTCAAGTGCAGATAAAGCAGGGTATATCATTGCTTGTCATTTTTGCGTCAAAACAAAAGCAGGGTGCTTGTCATTTTTTTCCCCGAAAGATGGGTGCTTGTCATTTTTGCATCAAAACAACCACCATGATCCATGTTCATTCGGGCCCCCCTAAGGTTTGGTCCTGGCTCCGCCACTGTATATGATAATGGTGAGGAAGCACTGGCAGGGTGCATAAAATGGCCAAAGGAAAGTCCAATGGCGCTCACGGGAAGAAATGTTAAACCAAAACAGAGGTGGTATGGGTTTTCGTGATCTGAGACTGTTTAACCGAGCTCTACTTACCTGGCAAGCATGGACATTGATCCTGTATCCGGACGGCCTGTGTGCACGATTGCTCAAACAAAGTACTACCCGACAAGGAAATCTCAATGATACAGTGTTCGCAAACAAAGCATCTCTAGTTTGGTAAACTATGTAATATGGTCTTGAACTACTGAAGAAAGGACTGGCCAGGGCAAAAGAGGAGATGGAGAGATAACTAGATACCGAAGGCAAGCCTGAAACCAATGCCTCGAAATCAATCAAGATTGAAACGTGTTAGTCATCTTAATACTGTGCTGATTACAAGAGAGCTCCATAGCATGCACGTGGAGGATACTCTAAAGATAAAATCCAGCAAGATATAAGCAAGATTTTTCGGCATAGCATTATGAGAATTCAGGCATTTTTTAAGTTCCACGTGCTCACTGACTGGCATTGAACCTCAACAATGCAGACTTGAGTTCGGGAGTGCTCTCCACTTTCTCTAGAATGGAGGTGAGACCTATACTGCGACCCCACCCCCCTCAATTTAACAGCAGGTCCGCTATTGCCCGGAAGGAATGAAGCAAAATATCATACAATGGCTAAGAAATCTCACATAAACTGGTTGCAGATAACTTTTTTTTTTTTGCTTTACTAACTTCATTTGAGGTGTTTTTAATGAAAAATGCTGTGGGGAACTCCCCCACAGTTTTGCGTCAAAAACAATTGCATTGTCTGGCACTCTGAATTAAATATATGGCTATTCATGCATATCCCATCACTTATGATGGTATTCGCCAACCCCATGGAACGAACAAAAGCTACAAAAGATTGAATGACACGAGTGTTGTGTCTGTTGTGTGTCAAGGGTGTAAAAGGATCATGCCCGCTGGATATAAAGTGTATCATACAGCTTGCTTTAGTACCGGTTCTACCAAATCTGAATCAAACCTAAGTCATGAACAGAAACTCCATATGGGATTGCGTTCCTCAATTAAATTGTTTCGAAATTTCTAGATCACTCCTCATCATTGACAATAACCCTCATCCCCTCAAAGCATTGTTCGCCACTGCATTCCATCTAATGTGAAGACATAATAGGATTTTTAATACCACACTTTTAATGTACTTTTTATGTGCTATGCCTGTAAATACGCATTCAGTACATAAATGTAAATCTATTTCTTATGCTCATGGATCACACTCTTGATAATCAGGAAATAGATACAAAAATAACCCTTTTTTAAATCAGAAAGAGTATGCTGGTTCATTTTGCATAAGAAATTTCTCAATTTATCTGTCCGCGGAATGTGACTAATGGAACTTTTAGGGGAAAAAAGGTGTACCTCTTTTATGAGTAAGATTGATTAAGTTCTTCAAACAATATCATCTTCCTAGCAACCCAACAAGCAACTGCTCATTTGAGAGGGTATGACCTGAAATTTTCATGATTCAAGTTCAATCATGTCAGATGCATTTAGACTTTCCATTAGCATCAGTAGTCAAGCAAATGCTACTATTCTAATATCACAAGTACAACAAACCCACCTTGAAGTCCCAAGCAGGTAGGGACAGTCTAGAGATGAAACCCAACAAGACTCACGAAAAATGATATAAAAAGATAAAATGTATTAGTAGCAGTTACAGGACAATGAGATTGACATGCTAGATTATGCATCAAGCATGTGAATTGCTAACTTCCACTAGATCCTATCCAAGTTTAATTATTTGGGTCTATTCCACAAGAGCATACAACCATTAATTGCGGACCACATCACGGTACAAAAGGAAATCTGATCTGAACTTCTGAAGACAAGAGTAATTGCAAACTATGGCTTTCAGTGGGGCGCGTTCACATTGTGCTGTGTCCGCAAAAGATTATTTGTCCCACAATTGTCATATGTACTTGGGGTTGAAAAAGGGGAAACATTATGCACAGTCATTGTAAACAGCACCTGATCCTGTAGCATCTTTAAGAAGGCTGATCCTGGAGGATCCCCTCGAAGTTAAGGTCCAAGTCCGACAGCATATCAAGCCTTCTCGCTCTTGAGCCAGAGTTCTCCTGCAGCACTTCTACAATGCGGCGTGGTGACGTGGCTCTTGTCGCCAATGTCCTCCGGGAGTGTCTACTTCTTAAGCCGGGGCGCTGCCATTGACACGAGGCTCAGCAAGTGCCGGATGGTGGAGGACTGTGGGGGAGGAGCTGGTGGAGCCGCGCAAGGCCCGCAGGGAGGTGGGCGGGGAGGAAGGCGGTGGCGTCGGAAAAAAAAAAGGCAAGGGCGCGCGACCGGCGGGACTTGAAGTAGTGTGGCGAGGGTAGTGATGGGGGCAGATGCGGCGGGATGAGGGCGTGAAGCCCGCGGCGGCGGCAAGGTGCGCCGCCACAGCGGTTGGCTATGGATGGGGAAGGCGCTTGGCAGTTGGCGGTGGTTGGAGAGGTGGTCGCGCTGCTGGAAACACCACCACGGTTGTGGATCACCGACGCGGCGGCGCAGGCTTCTTCGAGAAGGCAAAGGGTCGCGACATTTAGGGAAATGGAATTTTCGCGCGAAGGCGGTTTTCGTGGCTACAGAAATACCAAGGACTCCAATTGACTATGAATTTTGGCTCAATTAAAAATTGAGATTGATGGCGATTGGAAAAGGAGGAGGAACACTAGGGGGCTGGCACAACTCCAATCTATTTTGTATTTTGATTTTATAAATAATACTCCTCCTATTTAGAAATAGATGTCATTCTAGCTCTGAGCGCGAGAATTAAGGAGATATGAAAAAAATTAATACACAGAAAATAAGAAAGAGAGATATAAGAGCAAGCCTAATAGTTCAAACAAATGCTTGTCTTGTAAACAAACAAATACTAGTATACAAACTTGTCTCAACTAGTCATTCTTGGACCCACCATCCATCTCACATGCAACTCATGCGACCATCGCCAGCTGCAGCAACAAGCTGCTCTCTCTCTCTCTCTCTCTCTCTCTCTCCCCTACTGCAAAACTCTGACATACTGGTCGATTCGCCTACTATTAGGTCTGCTCTAAAGATAAAGGTGTATTGGGAAGAGAGAAAGGTGTATTGGGAAGAGCGAAAGGTAGATTGAAAAGTGAGAATGACATATAATTTGAAAAAACTTAAAAAATCTAGAATAACATTTATTTGTGAACGGAGAAAGTAAAAATTATTTATATATTTATTGTAGATCAAATAAGAACATAAAGATTATTTGAGCTGAATTTTTAGAGCTAGGCATGATCAACTCCAAATAGGGCCTTAATTTCAATGCATTCAGCCTTGATACTCCTTTTTTTTTTAAATTGATATCGATGTTGACTTTTCAAATTACTTTTGACCATTTAAAAACGGAAGGGAATAACTTTTACGTTATCGTTGCCTATGTGGTGATTCTTTCTTCTTCTTTTTAGAGTCTAAAATAGCGTAAATTTGCAAAAATAAAAAGCTATTATTAAAGTGATCTTTAAAAGCATGGCTTAGACTATCTCCAAGGGATGCTCTATATGGCACATAACATACAAAATGGGTCTTAAAAGAGGAAAAAACAATCTCCAACGGAGGAGCCAAACATCATATCCATTTTGTTCACCGCTCCCCCCACCCCCGCAGAAGTACGTCATCGAGCGCTCCTGACTCAATCCTCGATGGATTCGAACCGTTATCTTCCTCCTCCCTTGACGAACAGAAGCTGCTCTCCCCCGGGACCTCCGCCGCTCGCCATGGCGTGCCTGCTCGAGGACGCCGCGACTCCTCCGACGGCTTCGCTTCCGATGGTTCACCCCCGCGGCTTCTCTCTTCCTCAGCCCGAGTTCGACTCGCAGGCAGGCGGTGGCGGCTAGATTGAGGTGGAGCAGAGGCGGCATGGCCTCTCTTCCCCGAGCTCGATTCGCAGGCGAAGGGAGGCTCCGCCGCGGCGCGCGACGAAGGGAGGCGCTCCGCCGCAGAGGGAGGCGCACGACGGAGGGAGGCAGGGCGGAGCAGGGCTGGGGCGTGACAGCGGGTGGGGGCGACGGCTGCGCGGGCAGGAGGAAGCTCGCCGGAGGCGCGGCTGCGCGCTCAAGGCTCGTCTTGCTGCGGTGCTTCGCTCGCCCTGCCTGCGCCTCGCGCCCACCGCGCGTCGACTGCCATCAGCTGCGAGCCGTCGCGGCGGGTAGTGGCCATGGCTCGGCGGTGGCTCGGCGTTGGTGGCGGCTGGGCAGGGGCGGAAGAGACGAGCGGAGGAGCGTAGCATCGCGGCGAGGTTAGAGGAAGGAAGATGGCGCAGCGACGGAGGAGAGCGGCTGCTCGGTTTGGTTTCTCGCATCGCAGGTGCAAGGCGGAGGAGGAGATGGAGGCGGCGGCAGCACGCAGGCGCGAGCTTGACGACGGGCCAGGCCGCGGCGTGTCGATCCGAAGCAGGCATCGGCGCTCCCCAGCCCGAGCTCCTTCCCCTGCTTTGATTCGGCAGACGCGGCGGCGCGGCGCTTCGATTCGGCGTTGCAGGGGCTCGGCACAAGGTGGAGGCGAAGGCGCGGCTGCGCTGCTCCGCGGGCGGGGGCTGTCGCGGCTGCTGCTGCTGCGTCGCGGCCGCGGGAGGAGGAAGAAGGCTGCGTCGTGGCCGCGGGAGGAGGAAGAAGGCTGCGTCGCTGCTGCTATGTCTTCCCGTTGGAGATTGAACTTTTTGCCTGTTGTATCTTCAACACTGTTGACACGCATTCAGCTGTTTCGGCCTCCTATTTTGCTCCTCCTCGTTGGAGATAGCCTTATAGTTGCGGTAGCTGCCGGCGAAATAGAGTCCAAGGTGGGCAGCATTTAATGCGGCGCGGCATCAATAGAGAGTGGGGCAGCGCGGCATGCAGCCAATGGATTTGAGTAGCACTGTGGCAGTAGGCTCTTCGCCCATTTTCTGTCGGGCGAGGCTTCTCTGCTGTATTGTTATTACTGTACCTGTACAGTAACATCTGTAATCTGCCGTCCAACCTCCATCTAAAGTATCTCATTTCCCTTTTTTTTGAGTGAATATCTTATTTTCTTTGACACTCACTTATCAAATCAAGTTGGTTACCAAAACCTCTCCATCCGTGTTATGTTGTTTTACATGCATGCCGCACCGAGTGAGTCCAAAGTGAAATCTGCTTGAAACAATATTGTGAACTCGTGATATTTTATAAGCTAACAAGCATTATATTCAAGCTCTTTACACAAACGAGACACAAGATTGTGGGCTTAAAAACCTGAATTGGTGAGAAGGTTGCAATGTGAAAAATCCCATCCATACCAAAATCTGTCAAATAACATTGTATGATAATGCCACCTTTAACTGTAGATGCTTTCAAAGAAACGTCATTACGGCCGATTGTTTTTCATATGCAATCAGATGTATCACATGGAACTTGGATGGCAGATTTTAGTTGCTACTGTACAGGTACAGTAACAATGCTACTACAAGTCTACAACAGAGGAGCCGTGCCCCTTTCTGCCAGCGTCTGGCGAAACGCCCGCTCCTCTCTCTCTCTCTGCTTTATCTCAACTCTCAAGACGTCGCCGGCTCCTCGATCATCATAATACTTCCTCTAATGAAGTAGGTGGGAGCTAACAACCGGCTACTCTTGTTCCTCTTTTGCTTTTCTACGTGTCTCTGCTTCCATTCGTCTGCCTGCGTGTTAGACTGACTCCAACCCATGATTCAAAATGTTAATTTTGCTCAAAATAGATCTAAAAGGTACTAGTAAAAATGCACGTGCGTCACGCACGTGTCCGACCAAATGACATCACTGGGCAAGACTTTATCATAAATAAAAATAATACAATATACCGTGTATGTATCATAAAAAAAATACTTCTGACACATAATTGCATTTAAGTTTCATAACGACGTTAACACAACAAGATCAAGAATCTGATAAAATAACGACATTGTTTGAAATTAAAGACGCTAATTGACTTTGACACATAAAAGACATGACGTGACGTATAGTTCTTATTCATTGTGGGTAACGATAGCGACCATAAATAATTAAGTCTTCATTTTAATGAAACATCAAAGCACATTCATATCTTTCAGGTGGTCACGGCCAAACTGACGTGCTTGATGAGGCACATTTGTTAGACGCATTTGAAATCTTACAATTTAATGAAGAAAAAATCAACGTCAATTTAGTTGTAGGTTACAAAAAATGAAATGGACCAGAACACAATGTTTCTATATTTACCCTGCTCTTATTGCCTCAGCTTCTGACTTGTCGGGCTAAAAAATAATTTTGCTATATCGAGTAGTGACAAGTCCATAGCTACAGATCGCCACGCATTCCAGAAAGGTGACCTTTTAGTACTGCATTGGAAACGTCACATTCCAAAAACTTTCCCTCCACATCGAGCATTTAACTTATATAACTTATGTCATAAGTGCCTTGATCATCAAGTAGACACGTATCATATTTACATGAAAATCTCTTGCTTTCAACGTTTGTTGGAATCATAAAAAAAAATCTCTTTATATGTACAGGAAATGAAATGATTGAATCCATTGCCTGCAGCTAGTGTGAGAGTCCTCAACCAAAATGAAGTGTGTGCTGATAGAATAAATTCAACGATTGTTGCGAGAGCATCTTAATACATTCCACCTGAAAATCAGTAGCTCCACGTTAGTATAATCCACATAGATACATACTGGATATTATCCAACTCAAAATTTATGCATTGGAATCATTAAACACTATAAAAATCTCCACATTAAGAAACGTCAGTAAAGACTATCTTACCCCTTCCCATGCTGCTCTTCCATTATCTGAGTTGCTGATCAGACTGCTAGGAAAATTATTTGATTTGCCCATCCATATTGAATTTAAGCTCTGACATGCATGATAGCCTCCCAAGTCCCAACCTTTCTGCCAAATCATAGAATCCAACTATGGGGCCTAATCAATCTCCAAACAAAATAATGTTGTGAATTGATTCGCCAATGACATCCAAAACCTATAGCATGCGATTAACCAATTGATCCGAAACCATCGTTTTAATGAGCTATCTCAATGTATGCTTGTAGAAAAGTGGAATAATCACTAACAGTCAGCTCAGACCCAGATTGAAATCTAGGAAAAATACAAACCCAGTTGCATCAAGAGCTCGTTGCCTTGTCCAGCGATAGCACCCAAAAAAGAAAACTCAAAATGGCAGAAACCTTGGCCTCTAAATTGAAGCGGACCAAAAAAATCTTAATCTGAACTTCCGATGCATCCAGTTTTATAACTAATATGAGGACATATTTAATTACTATCAACGAAACTGGATGGAAAACAGGTGGATGTTAAACGTCACAGAGTGGTAGATTTCTAAACGGATGAACTTTCACTGTTATTAAAGTGAACTAAAATCTTTCAATGGAAAATTTCTAAAATTGAGATCTTTCGGTGTCGAGAACCCAATTTTCCCTTTATTCAAAGGTCAAGCATTACCTATGGATATGTAGAAGTACCATTTTGGCCATATTTTTTTACCTTCAATACTAATTGTGTGGGCTTTCCTGCTCATCATGTTCCCTGTGCTGATCAGGCTTGTAGAGACGAGACCACTGTAAATCAGGTAGCTCCGGCCACTCTGTCAATGTTACCCAACAATTACCATAGGGATAAATGAGAGATTTCATTTTAATCTCCCAGCAAATCGAAGATGCCACTCAGATCTAGGTGCAACATAGTCAGCTAGATAACATTCCATTACACACAAAAAAAGTGATTTTGCATTGGAGAATAGAATAAAGTACACTGATAAGATCTTTAACAGGTGCAACCTAGTCAACTATAGAAAGAATATGTATGCAGGAATTCTTAAATAAATGTGCAATCATTTCCTTGTCTGCCCACATAATATTCTATACTCGCAACTATTTCCACCTTGGCATAATGTGAGATGATGAAAGGTCAATTAACATGACCTTAAATAAATAAAGAAATCCTTGTATGCAGGATTATTTCAACGCACCTAACCAAATAAACTCAGCTCAGCAAACTCTGGTCTTAAACAAGGGATCCGTATGATTGAGAAAACAATAAAGAAAATCCAAGGATTCTTAATAAAACCTCATGCATAACTGAACTGTATTGAAGATGACATTTTCTCACTATATTCCTAGTATCAAATTAATTGATATCTCCCCAGAACAAAAATGAAATTCAAACCAAACAATCCAAGTTACTTACCATTTCACAAAAGGTAGAAGAAACTGGTCCAAGCATGGATTGAAGTCTCCAGATTTATCACACAAGCTGAAAAAACCAAATATAATTATCAACCATGGTATTTCAAACCAAACCCTTTTTTATACAAAGTAACCAATATACTTTTGCTAAATGGTTAAATAAAAGTTACTGATGCAGTCTGAAAATTAGGAGAGTCTCAAGTATTCCATCCTATCTAGGTGCAAATGATCAGGAGAGGCTCGTGTGAAAATTAGAATTGGTTACTGCATTAGTGCTATTGCTGCAGTATAAAACTTCCTAGTTATTAGCAATTGGGAAATATGAATAATGGAACTTCCAGGTTATTACTAATGCAGTTTAAAAATTCAGGAACATCTTACCCTCAGTATTGATTGCACTTTCTTGTAGCGCGAGCTACAGAACCCAGAGTGGGTTTTCTTAATTTGCCAGCCCGAGGATTCTGCCCGTGCAAACATTATAATGCCTTGCAATACCTTAATTAACATACAACATCATAGTATTTCCATTGCAATGATTCCAAACTGTTGTCGACTATGTAGCAACAGTCAGACAAGAGTACACTTATTAAACTGAGTTTTATTCAGTTGGTTAACCTTGGTGTTAAGGTTGTTAGCAGACCCGAGGAATGACCTCAATGGCGTAAATTTTGGACTAATACAATCACCAATCTAGCAAACATGCAACAATGAAGCCACATCTGATCGAGAATAATAACATATCCAGGATGCATTCGTCGTTGTTCCTTAATTATGGATGGCGCTTCACCCTATTATGAACAGCCCAATTTTCCAGCGAGGATACAAGAACATGCCCTCACCTGAAGCGCCTATAATGCAACCGCTCTGCCTTGTCCGAGCTTGAAGTCCCCAATTCCTCCTGCTCTCGCAACATCTAGGAAACATGGCCAACAGGGACGGAATCTCATTGCCATGGCCCGTCGAATAAGAAGGCGCCGCCCAAGGCTAGATCTGAGGAAGGAACAAAATCCACTGTTAGATGGCCAAGAGGCAGAGGAAAGCAGAGAATCAAAGAATTTGATAGGTCACTCACGTTGCGGTAGCCGAGCCCATCTCGGGATCCAAGAGGTCCGCGAGGCTCATCGTCTACGCCCCTCTTCACCTTTCATTGATCGGAGATGGATGGCGAGGGGATCGCCAGCAGCTCCAACCACCACTGCGGTTGCCGATCTCCACCTCCGATTCATCCTCCTCGCGCTTGCCTGCTCTGATGCCCGCAACTCGCCGCCGCCATCACCGACACCCACCCCATGTCCTCTGCGACCCGCCGCCTCGCCAAGATCGCCTGTACCAGCCACTCCTCCCTCTCCGCGGAGGAACCTAAACTGTGGAAAGGGTGAGGTGCGCGAGTGGGGTGGCAGTCGGCGGTGGCGAGCCTCCGGGGTCCCCTGACCATGGCGGCAGCTTTTGCCTGGGACGAAGGCGGCAACGACGGCGGCGACTGCTCTGGCGATAGAGGCGGCGAAGGTGCGGTTTGGGGGGCATCGATCCTATCTCACCTTGTGAGATCCGAAGCAAAGAACAAGGAAAAACATCAAGCAACCGGAAGGAAAGCAATAATTCTCTTCGGTAATCAAGGCAGGTGGGAAAAAAATGTGAATCGTCATAAGAAAATGTGAATCGCCACCCCGCGCGTGAGGTGCATAGACCCGTGCTGGATTTCGGTGGCGAGATGCAAGGAGCCCGTCGGGGGACGGGGAGAGGGGCGCAGGTGGTGCCGCGGCGTGGTGGTCAGGACGCAGGGAGCTTGGGGGTGGTGCACAGCGATGGCGGCGCCCTCTACTTCTGCTTGGACCAGTGGCTGCTCCGATTTTGGCGCCTGTCCGCGTCTACGAGGTGGCGGCGGCGGAGGTGGGAGTCCAGAGAAGGAGAGGAGAGCAGGCGCAGGGCAACGGGAGCGTGATTCTGGGAAGAAAGCCAATACGAGGATGGAATTGAATTTCAGAAAAGGAAATTGACCGATAATCAAGGGAGGTGGGAAATCTTCTGGGGTGAGAAAATCGTGCGTGAGAAAAGTTTTAATGATGTCAGGAATTTTGGCCTAGAAATAACGAAGTAATGTCCCTTTCGGTAGGGGTGGGGTCATATTTGGCAGGTTTTAATAGTAAATTAAAAAGGTGAAAGTGTAAATCAACGGTGGATACACAGGTGGATTAGATTCTGACAAGTGAAAGGTGTATTTCTCCCAACTGATTTTTTTAGGGTTTAAAAAAAATCACTCTCCAACCAGCGACCTAATGACATATTCATTTTAGGAGAACCTCCTCTCTACTAACCAGAAATGAATCAACTGGCGCCCTCAACCCAGCCACTGTTTCGCCGCCCTCCCGCCCGGACCCACCCCATCTCGGACAAGCGCGGAGCCGTGGGCGGAGGAGATGGCGCCGAGTGCGACGGTGGGGGTGCGGGCCTCGGCGAGGCGTCGGGGCGGATGGATTCGTCGAGATGGCGCTCCAGGAAGGGAAGGCCGCCGCCGACCGTGCTGGAGATGCTCGGTAGCCGCCTCCACCTCCGTTTCCTCCTCCTTGCTGCCCTCCGCCGTCGAACTTTGGTGGCCATGGATTTGGGCGACGCGCGGGAGTGGCAGGTGGGAGATGGACGCGCGGGGGCGCGGGGCAAGAGCGGTGCGAGGGAGCACGCGGAGACAAGGCTCGGTGTGGCATCCGTGAGCTCTAGGCCAGAGACACGGGTGCGAACAAGAGTTGCAGTCGCAGCCATGGGGACAAGCTCAGATATCCAGTAGGCAGTAGTACATCACCGAATCAACAGCTCCTCACACAAATTGAGCTTTCCCTCCAATAAATCAAGGTACAAGCGGCTGGATTTGTGCTTCCCCAACCTCTAATCGAGTTCCAATTGCCAATTAGTCTTCACTTGAAATCCTTGTGTTCGATGAAGAAAAGAGGAAGGGGATAGAAGAAACAGAAGGCGGCCGTTCAATTGTGCCCTGTTTTGTCATCTTCATTTGTCTGGCAACCGTGAAACAAGGTCCATCTCCATGGCCAGCTGCAGAGGAGGTGGGGGAGCCCTCTCATGGAGCTTGGGAGCTATGACGCAGAGGAGGTCTCGTTCTCGCAGCGCCCTAGTTGAGCCACCGGGTCGAGGAGGGGTGGCGGATGCGCTGCTGGGTTGGACGCGTCGGCGTTCAGGTAGCAGCTGATAGGAGCAGGAATTTCCTGCGCCGAGGAGGAGGGTCTGTGCGCTGCGGCGGCAGGGCGAGCGCACGACGCGCCAGGCAGCACGAGGCGGCGGCTGCGCAAGCGCGCGACGCGCGAGGCGGCGGCCGGAGCGCAGGGAGGCGGCTGGAGTTTTTGCGATTTGGGAGCTCCGCCGGATGAAGCGCGACGCCGTCGAGCCCGACATCATCCAGAGGTAGAAGAAACAAATTTTTGTTCTTTCGGTTGGAGATTGCAGTATTTAGGTGGAGAACTTTCAATGTTTAAGACATCTATTTTAGTGTTTTTGAGTGTTTAGGTCTCTTCTTGGGTTGGAGTCAGTCTTAGAAAGCAAGCTGCTCGTATTGTGATCCATTGATCTTTTCAATTTTGCCTTTGTTTTTTTACTACCGATTTGTTTTGGATCACCAAGTTTCCATTCTTTTGAGTGATGCTATAGATAGTGGTCTATGTCTCTCACGGTAGACTGGCTAAATCACATGAATGTGCGTTATACAAGTCGGACGACAGTCAGATAAAGCAGTCGGATGTAAAGCTTTTTCCATTCTTTTCTTCTTTCTCCCTCACTCTTGTTCCTTGTGTGGATTTGGGTTCCTAAGAGTAACTCTAGCAGTCTCCTAATAATCTGTCTCTTAATATCCCCTTTGGGGAGGCTTCTAATAGAATTTTCAGGGTATTGGGAGTTACAGCTTCAGCAGTTTCCCAATAACTTCCTCCTAATAAGAAAACGTATAAATACGATTACGCTTTCAAAACACAAAAACACCAAACATGCATTCCGTTTTTCCAACCTTGGCGTCCACGACATCCACGGCGCCATCGTCGGCAGCCTCGAACACGGCGGGCGAGCGGAGAACGACGACGGGAGCCCCAAGTGCGGCATCGGAGTCATCCAGGGGCAGCACGGCCACCATGCCGTGACCAGCGCGAGGTCGACACAAGCCGACGGGAAGTCCATGTCACAGCGCGCTCCGAGCACGGACGTCCACCGCGAGCTCGACGAGGCGGCGCTCAGGTGGAGAGAGTGCGGAGCCGGGGCACGGAGCTCGACGGCGAGCAGCTGACGGTGGCGAGGCGGGGTGGTTCCGGCCAGGGAGGGCGGCTCACCGTCGCGCGGCCCGATTTGGCCTCGATTTGGTCGGCGGCGAGGCCAAATCGAGGTCAACGAAGCAGGGGGACCTCGTCGCGGCCATGGACTAATGGGGCGACGGCTTTGGCGGCGGGGCGGCTGTCTCCGGCAGGTGGCGGCGAGGTGGGAGGCGAGCGGGAAGACGGCCGGGCGAGGGGAAGTGTTGCGCGCGAGCGCGGAACCTGCGGGGCCCACCAGCAACTGGTATTGGGAGGGTGGGAGAGGCTCCCACTATAGTGGGAGGGGAGGGCTGGTTTTGAGGAAGGGAGCAAAAGTGGGGAGGGGGATTGGGAGACTGCTGGAGTAAGTTTTGCCTCCCCAAACTCCCAATATGACAATTTTTTTGCTATTGAGAGGGGGATTGAGAGACTGCTGGAGTTTCTCTAAAGTGCTAGGGTTGCAGTGGCCGAGGGCACGATCACGGCGATATTGTGTTCAGCTCCTCACTGCCGTCCACCCTGCCAGATGCCACGGCAGCCCGGTGCCGGAGATGGGGATTGGCCATGAGATCTTCGTGTGCGCCGCCACGTTCACCCTGCGCTGATGCTCCTGTGCTGATGCTACAACAAGACGAACCATGCTTCCAGGTAGAAGAACACTTCCCTTTCCTTGTTCTTTTCAGTCTCGTTAGTGCTTAGCAATAATTGTAATTGTATGGTGATAGTCTTCCATTGGCCCAACAGGCACCAGCATGCACGCAATAGTTTTTGCCCCTTTTTTTCTATGTTGTTCCACACCTAAACATATCAAGGATGAATGTACTCCATGTACAGCTCTTTATATGGGGTTTACACAATGATTTTTTTCACTTTTCTTTGTTTGGATGAACGATGGAACATTGAGAATTAAAAGAGTCAGATAACTGAATTTCTATTCACATTGCTGCTTTGAACATGCTCCATGTTGATTGATGCTGCAGAAATACAAAGGCGTGGCCGCAAAACAAGATAATAGTAAGTGCCTCTCTGCCACGACTTCGGATTGTGTAAAAAACAGATTTTGCACTGGATTCTGAGCCAAAACAGATTATGCTTTTTTCTGGATTCTCTATTAAAATAGTTTCTCCAATTAGGCCGTTTGGTAAAACAGATTCTCCTGATATTATCTGAAATGGATTATGCATGTGAAATAACTTATTACATAGGACGTGAACAAACTAAAGCTTTAATTTTAAGGGTAGTGCAGTTATTTCACATGCATAAGTAGATGACTACTAATAAGATTATAAGATCGAGTTTGATTTTTTTAATTTTTTTTTTGCAAAATATAGTCAAATGTGGTCTAGTTTTGAAGATCTCATCACAACGGTATAATCGGTTTGAGATTCGAACATTCGGTTTGTTATCTATGCATTTTTTAAACAAACATTTAAGTTAAAGTTTAGGTGGGGTCCAGCAGGGAAGGAGGAGGAGGGTGAAGAGAATCCGCAAGAAGCTTGTTTTTGTGGCTTCAACTTCTCATTGCAATCTCAAAACGGATTTTGCTACTTTATGTGTGAGAATGTTTTGCAATTTGACTCTTTGACAGTTGGACATAAGAAGCAGAAGCAGAATCCGTTTGAGAATCTATCCCAAACAACCCCTAAGACGGTTGATTCATCATTGCTGGTTGTATGTGCAACCACAATTGAGTGATCGTTAAACCATTCAAAAATATATATCATGTGCATTTCAACGTTCTAGCCCGGAGTAATTCTCAATTATAAAAAGCAGTATCAATGCATCATTTCATAAGCATTAAATTTTATGCTATATATACAATTTTTGCTGACTTGACAAGGTAATTATAAAAAAAGAGGAGACAAACTTTCATTTCTTGTAAGAGGCGTTTCATCTAAATGAAAAGAAGATGGTTCTCTTTCCTAAAATTTGTCTTGGAAACAATAAAATGAAAGTGTGCATTGAGAATGGCCTAATTCCCTTTTGGCTTGCTTGTTTTAGGATGACAACTTTCTAGGTTTGAATTCTATTTTATAAATTCATGAATGTGAATGTTAATGTTCCTGCGCATGCTTATCAATTGTGATTAAGTAGCTCCGTTGTGGATGCTGCTTGCCTACTGGGATCATTTTCTGTCGCTTCATCATGTTACTTCTATTGGTGTTATTCCACCTATACAATGTTAGAGTTACACCATGCTTCACCGTCTGCAGTTTTATTTGGGACTGTTATTCTTAAGCTAGGATGGTTCATATAAGGGTATTTGGTTCTAAAATTGGAAATCTACCCAACTTGCCAGTAGATCATAAACTCAGCCAGATTTCACTTCTCCCCTCTCTGCTAAACAAAACTATATTCCACTCAATGTGAATATTGAAAAAGCCATCAGGAACGCTCAGAATGGAGTGGCATCATAGAGGATGCCAATCCAAAGGCGCGGGCCGCAATAGACACCAGAACTACATACGGCCCTTAGGACTCCAACAGTTGGCAACATCACAATACCACTGAATTCGCAGCTTAGTCAACCAGCTGAATATATTAATAAGCAGGGCATACAACAACATGTGTAAAGCGGGGCTCCTTACAATAACACAAGGTGTTACATAAGTACATAAAACATATGCAAAGCCACAGTGGCTCCAAAATCCAGAGTCTTAGCACAAAAGCAGCCAGCATAAATATAGGTCTTAAATAGGTGCAAAGCATAAGACACCAACATCAGTCTTACATGCCATAAACAGTGTGCTATTGCATCACAAAGTCGCCCCAGGAAACCTCCAAGTTATTTAGCTAGATATCTCTCCGTCTGACTAGGGCCTTCTTACCTTGTAGTGGCTGCTGCAAAGCCCAAACCGGCAACACCAGACCCCATCACCATGCGACGGCCAATCTTGTCATCCTTTATGGACTGCCTGATGGCCTCCCTATCAACAGAAGACATGAAAAGTGATTGAAATGTCAGGATCAATTCATTTGAGAAATCAATTAGGGACAACTCAAAGTGCATGTACCTGTTGGCTTCACATTTTGCCTTAAATCTAGCTATGAATTCATCTACATTCTCTTCTGCATCCTTTCCTGGCTTCTTTGCGCCACCAGCTACTGGTCCATTGTTGTGTCCACCCTATATATATAATTATAAAGAAACATAAAAATGTTATTCAGTGGCATCTAAAAAAAAAACTATATACATGCTGTTTGTTCCAAAGCAAAACCCACACATTGAAGAACTATTTTCATGTAGCTCAAATAGAGTTTCCACTATGGATGCTGATGGGACGCAGGAAAAATGCCTGCAAATGGCTATACACAACTATCCATCTAGTTAATCTCCTGCATTTTCAGCACTGAACTTGCTGTCAAAGTGCAATTGCTCATTTACCCTCAACAGATGTCATGGAATTCTTTGTCATATGAGCATTATATAGTTCGAACTACAACACATACTATTGGTAGACGTTAGAATGATCAAATTGGCCACATCAGAACATGTGTGCAGCCATAAAAGTTATCCCAGTAGCAGGTTTCAGGACTCCTCTAGACAGGGCATTGCAATGGCAGAAACGTTTGCAGAGTCAGGCTACAATAATTATGCAGCACCAAAGGCTAATGTTAGCATGTATAAGAAAAGCCCCCTGCAAAGGGGATACAAAAACGATTTGTCATATTCTCTCCTGCAATTTTATGTTGCATCACAGTTAGTACATAGTCAACTCAACTGTGCAACCCAACCCAGCCCGTGCAAAACAGCGAAATAAGGGAAACCATAATTGCTTGTTGTGATCAATTTTAGTATTTTACAGCAATATCGGTAAATGATCGTTGTGTGATTTGTTGCAATTTCAGACGAACTGGGCACCGAACATACGGAAAAGGATAGATCTGCAGCTGAGGCTATTTATCTAGCACAATTAAGAACGCAGATTGACGATTCGACATAAGTATCAATCATCGATTCAGAGCGGAAGACGAGTAGCTCACCCGAGAGGTGCTGGAGGTGAGAGGTCGAGATCCCGCCGACGGCGACACGCGGGGCCTCGAAGCCCGACGAAGAGCGGGGATGCCGACCTTCCTGGCCAGGTAGCGCAGCGCCATGGCACCGATTGATCGGATCCGGAGGAGGACGGCGAGGAAGAAGCGACGGCGCAGCTAGGGTTTCGCTGCTTCCTCGGGCGAGGGGGTACTTATCTGCCTCTCTTTTGTGGATTTCCGTCACTTCTGTTCTTCTTATAAGCCAAAGGGACCAAACGGTAGAGCCGTGCCCGTCTCGGTCACTTGTACAATCCATGGGCGGGCGGTGGGCCGTTAGGTTCGTGGGCTCACATTACAAGCACGTACGACCCACGAAAGGTTCACGCAATATTTTATTTTTAATCGGCTCTTTATAATTCATTTATTTATGTTAATAACCTCGCGTTTTAAACTTTTGTAAAAATAAGCCTCCAATCTGAGGATGACGTGGAAAAATCTCGTCGTTGGCCGACTGAGTCCCAAATAACCTGACCACATTGCCCATGCCATATTTTGGCCAACTGGGCCGGGCTAAAAGGGCCGGTCCGCGGCCCACTATTTTTGGCCCGGTCCGAGCACGGCACGGCCCGGTGCGTGAGTGGGCCGGCAGCCCGCCTAGGGCCGTGCTTGGGCCTAGGTGCAAGCCCGCCGTGCCGTGCCGGCACGGCCCGTTCAGCCCACTATGTGGCCCGTGTAGCACGGCCCGGCACGGCACGGCACGGCCCGTTTAGCCATTTTTTGCATCAAAAAATCAAAAAAATAGGGAAAAAAACTACATTTTCAACCTAGGGCCGGCCCGGCCCGGCACGGCACGGCCCGTGTAACACGGCTAGGACCGTGCTTGGGCTTGAAGTGAAGGCCCGTGTGCCGGCCTGGCCCGGTCCGTTTATTATAAGGGCCGTGCCGTGCCTCTTCCTCAACGGCCCGAGCCCGCCCGGGCCCGTGCCGTGCAGGACTAAACTTGACATCGGGCCGGAGCCCCGCACGTGCACGTTCCAGAGCTACTCCTCCTTTGACGGTCGCACTACAACTTCATGTAGTCTACAAGTGGAGTTGCTGAAGAAGGAAGTGCATATTCAGAGCTGTGTTGATCAAGCAATGGATTGTCCAGAACTGCAGATGCAGGGTGATGAGTTGTTTATGTTGAAGAACGTGAAACACATTCAGTATATTGTACACTAACGTCATGAAGGAAGAGCACGTGGCCAAAAAGAGAATACACCAGGAGATAACCGGAGGAGAATTCGGAGGACATGAAGACGGCCAACAGTACGAGTTCGAGGCTATGGTATTGATAGAGCAAACCATTTGCACATTGTTGGAGCACTGTGTCTCTGTTTTGCCGATCCTGTTATCTGACGACTCGCTTCATTGTGCACTAGTGTTCTGCGGCGCGCCTTCGTGCGCCGTTGATGACTGTAAGCGTGAGTTTAAAGGGTGGTTAACTATAAGGGAGTTTAGGAGAAAAAGAGGTGTAATCGTTACAAAGGACGTGTGTAGCAGGCATGAGTTACTTGTACATAGTAGTGGCATCTGATAGTAAATAAAGAGAGGGAAAATAGAAGGGGTATCAGGCCACTCTACCTCAAGCGTCCCCTGCTGCGTTGCTTCGCCCTCAAGCGTCCTTCGCGCGCCGTTTGATGATTGCAGCGTGATTTAGAAAGGAGTGGAGTTTGCAGGAAGCGTAATTTATGGATGCTGTTCTGACATAACCATGTGTGAAAAAGTCACATGTTATCTATACTTGGTATCTGCGTTTTAGAGTTAACAAAGTGGACAAAGATACAAATATCATGTCTATTCAAAGTCATGCACAGTACAGTTACAGGTGTTGCAATAGATTGGATGGCCATACGAAAAGCAGCCTTGCTTGCTACCCACTACTCTAAGTAATTTGTGCTGGAATACAAAAATGGATAGAGGTGGCATGTAAAGAGTATACATAGTAAATAGATGAATAAAAACCAGAGAAATGTTCACATAGCAAGATTGAAGGCTTGCAGGGTGAAGCTGTGTTAATAATGAAGTGGGGAAGTGGGGCTGATCCTTATTCAACATTGACGTTGGTAATAACAACAAGCATAAATATAACTCTTTGAATGCACAAATAAGTATAGAAGTAATGAGACACATTTTACCTAAAATAAAAGAAAATCTCTAATGACAAACGGCAAAAGAGTGAAATATCCATACAAAGTTTGCCACAAAAAATAGCTGAAATCATAGTGATTTGTTAGAGATTTATACATACAATTGTCTTAGAAAGAGGTAGCCAATAAACACAGGAGACAACAATCGAGTATGCTGTATCAAAAAGAAAGAACATTGAGTAGTTGAGATGTAGCACAATAGTTCTTGATCATGAAATACAGAGCATGCTTTGGCTACTCCCCTAAAAAATGTTCTTGAAAACAAGCAGCATCCTCTGGCTTTCGGATGCATTCGAACACCTACAGTGCTCTCTCAGGCGACAACCAAACACGCCTATATTGGTTGGAATCCATTGGGGGAAAAGACAGATGCGTTCCTTTGGGCTCTCGATCACCATCATACCCATAGCCACCATCAACGGTAGCATAATCATCTGAGATGAATTATAAATAATTAATGAGACTGTTTTTATACACTAAGGTAAGCTATTCAGATGGTAAACTACTAAACTTCAACTCAACCATGGTAAAAACTTGACTGTTTGGATCTATACCTCAACATGACAGAACATGAATTATCTTGGCAATGCTGATGGAGGTGCAAGTCCAGGAAGTTGGAAAAAATTACTGGTAATATATGATGAACTACATGTTCCTTCTGCAATTCATATTCATATCAATATAGCATAAACAGATCAGATACACATTTAGAATCATACATGAAAAAGCGACAACCCAATTGTATGATTGGAAAAGAGAGCATACAATCTAATTATGATGCATGGCACATGTAGATGGTTATTATTGAAAGTAAATCTATGAAGTTTTAGAATCAAGATAGGTAATGAATTAGCCAATGATTAAGAGATGTTAAGAAAAATACCAATAAAAAGATAAATAAAATGGAGCACAGAATAAAGATCACTACGAAGGAAAAAGGCATTGTACATGTGCAAGCTTTTAGAGAAATTTAAGTCCTCCATAGCAGGTCGTTCTTCCCGTTTCAGAATTGGCACCAAATTATTGCTCACTAATTCAGGCAAACCAATAAAGATGCAAGGCCACTGAAAAAAAAAACTGCAGGAAACATGCAGTGAGCTGTCAGGCTAATAAGGTATTGATTAGGAATACAGCTTCAAATATACATGAGCCATTGGAATTTCCTGAATTCACCCAAATTTTGCACTACATCTTAAGGATTTGGATCCCAAAACACTGTGCCAAATAGGGCCTTCAGTTCTAAGGAAATCAAAGGGACCATGAATTTTGCGTGTGAATCATATCATAAAACAGAGATGTTGAAATATTTTAAATCTAGTAATAAGTAGAAAAAAGATGACATTTTATGAATAACATGTCAGGTATCATGAGTCCTGATCTACAATATGCCTGCCAAAGATAGGGAGAGAAAGTCATCTTTTATCCTGTGAATGGGGCAGCATGTTCAACATGAAGACACCTCTATAACAAGCTCCCTGTAGTTGGAGTTTCAAAGCAGAATTATCGTATTAATATTCATGTCATCAATTATGTGTAGTCATTTGTCATTCAGAAAACTCAAATTCAGATAATACTTATATAGAATATTGTATAGGCTGAAATCAGTATCAATTAACCAAAATGAGATAGCACAGAAATATTGTAGATGTGAATGAGATGCTATTTCAAAGCAGTAAAAGAAGAAAGTTATTTCAAAAACAAAATGTACATGTGAATGAAATGCACATCGAGCATGAAAATAACCGACGATATAAAGGGCAATCGTAATTAGGGAGAGAAAATCTACCTCGGCAGAATGCAAAATTAGTACCCACACTATGAAACAAAGAAGATGATTATGTGATCTGACAACAATCAAAATTAGAAGTCGAATGTCGTACCTACTTGGGATAAATGACAAGGATCTGTGTTCCCTCTTTTTTAAGATTCTGCTCTCTTATTCATACTCCTTTGGCAAGGGCTGTTATTTAAATTAAGTATAAGATTTAGTAATGTCGATCCAAGATCAAAACAGTTTTAGTGCAATAAATCAAACAAAAATTAGGTGACTTTGGAAAACTCTCTTGACCCTCCTACCTTCAATTGTAATTAAGCGATCATTTCTCAAGTCAGGAGTCGGCACGAGAGATAATGCCAGCACCAAGATATATCCTGTTACCAAGAAGACAACTTACACAGCCATTCTTGTCCCACGACAGCATGTAGACTCAAAAGCAATATCATTGCATTGCCAATTGTATTTTCAAACCCTTCCTCAATCTTTCACTGGACTGCACCGGTTTTTTAAGTGGTTGGAAGACAAAAACATTTATGGCACAGAATGGAGAACAAGAAATATGTAATTGATGCCAAAGTTTGCAAAATAAAGAAAAAAAGACCATACCCTGATGGCAGCAGCATGTCTCAACATTAGGGAACCTCGTATTTTTCTTACATGCTATTCTGAACCTAGGAAACAAGAGAACGACAAAAGCTACACCAATGGAAAAGATAGGATAGTAGTTCTTTTTGTGAAAGGTGAGAACCAACAATATTAATTTGAGCAGTGGCAATTGGTGGCATAGTTGAACTAAACATCCATCATATCCATGGAGGAAGCAAATACTTAAAGTTCAAAATAGGGAAATATTTTCATTAGCGAATGCTCAAATGCTAATACTTTGAGACTTGTCATATATTTGAATGAACAGAATACAATCTAGCCACTCTTGAAAAAAATCCTACTCATCCTTTGCACTGTATATCATCTTTTTCTTTTTAGTGGATCGATCATATAGGTATACAGGTGCCTTTCCACTTTTGAGAAGGAATTTCTAGATACTCTAAAAACCGCAAAAGAACACAATTGTGCAGTTTATGAATATATTCATGCAGAGGGAGCAATACTCCTACACAACTTGTGAACAAGGCAACCATTTTAACTTGTAAGACACGTAATAGTCAACAAACCTGAAAGCACTTGCAAAGAAGTAGAGACAGCGCACAAAAAAAAAAATCTATATTGATAATCTCAGGACAAAAGATGTGGTATTACCTTGAGAGAGACATAATGGCAGCCCCAAACAAAAGCTGAGCATTGTTAGCTTTAAACAAGAGCTACACAACAAACATTGTTGATTTCTATCTACCATTTTTTAAATAAACAACCATGGTCACAGATTTGAAATTTCTGCCGGATCCTATGATTGGAAGGTATTTATTTTACTGTCATAAAGTTAGAGCAACTGAACCAAGAATGTATCAAAATGATAAAATCCACTCTGCAGAAGTCAAGGTACATTGATTTTTTTGTGCCACAACTCGACAATGAAAAGCAAGATGATGGCCTACAAAGACTTCTGTAAAGCTAGTGCGTTCTCTAGATACATTAAGATTCAAGTTCATCAAGTCTAAAAGCATGAGGGGCTATTGAATTGGCCCAGTTGACAACTATAGCTAGTTATCTAGCAAGTCTAGCAGCCAATGGATTAAATTCAAGAGAGATTGTCGATGTATTTTCCCCTCGAACTGAAACAAAAAATATGGTTTTCTTATTATGTCACAGATTCATAAATCAGAACTATCACCAGGTAATATATGCTGAGCCAACATTGTATAACATTTGAACCATACAAAAAATGAGACAAACTTATCCGATTCCACAAGAACTGGAGTAAAAATATTGATAACCTTGACGCATATATCATCAATCTCTAAAAGCCTTTTCAATCCCAATCAACCTAGCAGAATGGTCACACATGTATATTTGGTACCACAGAGAAGGGGGTTCAATATGGTTTCATACGTTAAATTTATTTCTACTTAGATAGCTGCAGATCCATCCGTTTGTTTCCTCTGTTCCATTCGCTTTCCTGCAGCCCCTGTAATTTGGGGCAGGCCATGAGGAGAATATGAGTGAGGGAATCAGGAGAAAAATTCTCCGACAAGAAGATGTACGTAGAGCTAACCTGTGGAGATGCCTGAGGAATGCAGTAATCCTAACTCTATCCTCTAGGCTCCCATTGCTGGTAGAGACAGCTTTAGCTCACGTCCAATCCCTCTCGCCATTGCCATCGTTGGTTGCTACCTCCACCAAATCAGTGCCATCCCGCAGGATGGCGTCGACGTCCAGCTCACTTCAATCTCACTAGAGGATGCCAGGAGAAAAAAATATGAATCAACAGCAACAAGCTTCAAATCCCACAAATCTACAACCAAGCAGTCATGCCATTGCAATCTGCAATGTAAAGCAATCGTGGAAAATCTCTTCTGGCTGCAACTGCTACCGCCACCCCAAAAAATTAAAACCAAGAACCCTAAATCCCTAACTTCAAATCGAGCAGCAAATCACACCCAGCAGGAAGGAAAGGAAAGAGGAGGAGAAGGCATCACCAGTGGCCGCAGCTCGGGAAGGGGCAGAGGAACATGATAGCTGGCCTTGGGCTCAGCTCTGTGGCCTCGACCTCAAGGTCGGCCAGGGAGCCTCGGGCTTGACGAACGGGGCCGGGAGCTCGAAGGGAGCAAGCTTGGCGAACGGGGCGGGGAGCTCGGTGCGCCCGTGACCTGCCGTCGGTGCCAAGGAAGACAAGGTGGGGCAGAGAAGGCGGCCTTGGCTTGGGCGCCGGACATGGCCAGGGCGGGTGGGGCTTGGCCGGCGCTCTAGCCGCCGGAGCACGCTCGGGACAGCGACGGGACGAGCTTGCGCGACGCCTGAGCCGCAACGCAGGGTAGAGGAGGGGAGGGGAAGGCGAGCGGCGCTGGGAGGCGGCGGCGCGGGGAGGCAGCGGTGCGGCGTTCTTTTTTTTTTTTTTCCAGCGGAGGCAGATCGATTGATGAGGGAGAAGAGGATCGGGGGAGAGATATTTCCATTTGTCCTTACAGATTAGAGCACGTCTCTCAGTGGGGCCCGCTAATAGTCCTTTTATCCAAGGTGAATTTCTCACCAGCAATTGGTGATACCCGACGGTTGCACTCTCTTCAGATCAAGATCGCAAGGTAAAAAAAAAATTTGACTGTCGTGGACAGTGGGTGCGTGACGGGCAACGGGCTAGAATAGAGGAGGAAATTCAGGTGGCGGATTTCGGGCTGGTCAAGCTGCTGGAGCTGCTCACTGGCCGCCGCCGCTACTCGTACACGCACGCCGCGATGGGCTTCGCGGGTCGGCTGACGCGGCGGCAGGCCGATCACCTCGCGTCTCTGCCTTCCGTGCTGGCCGTCGTCCCGGACGGAGAACGGCAGCTGCAGACCACCCAGACGCCGGAGTTCCTCAAGCTGTCCGAGTCATCTGGCCTCCTGCCGGCGTCGCAGGGCGGCTCGCGCGTGGTGGTCGGCGTCATCGACAGCGGCGTCTACCCCGAGGGCCGCACGTCTTTCGCGGCGATGCCGGCTTCGTCGTCGACGCCCTTGTTGTTCCGCGGCGGATGATAAGTATATACAAAGGTGGATTTAAGTGAGGAGAAGGCTAAATGTTGTTATATTCAAGCTAGCTAAGCCAGCGTAAGCATGGTCAATACTTATCGAGTGAGTAATGTAAACATGGAATAAGCTGAGAAAAAGGGAGGGGAAAGGCATGGGGTACCATTTATTCAAGCTAGCTAAGCCAGCGTAAGCATGGTCAATACTTCTTGAGGCATATTTGTAAATATCTTCTGCACAAGATCACCTGACAGACAAGAACCAGGGGGGCATGATTTTAGGTACCACAAGCTTATAGAAGAATACCAGAAAACACTCTCAGAGGTATAAATGAACTTATAGCTTACTTTGTCATCCATCTGCAGCATCTTCACAAGGAAATCAGCAGTTGGCAGCTTATGAGCTAATATCCCAAGGAGATTTCATTCAAATTACAGTGAATGATCAAATTCAAGTATCCTGCAGAATTTAAAACTCACCGGGTATCAATGAACATATCGAAACCATACTCAACAAAGATTAGAGCAAAATTAGTCAAAAGTTGAGTAGCCACAAATCTCAACAGCTAATTAACTATATGTATTTTATATGCTATAGAGTATAGGGAATTAATAAGCAAGAGATGGTTGTAACTGAAATCATCAAAGTCAGAGTACAAGGGAAACAAGGAGTAAGAGATAGTTATAGGGTTTAGGGCAAATATCATCAAAATTCTAGTTTGCTGAAATGGAAATTAACTGCAAAAAAAAACAAGAACAACAATCGATTGCTCCATCTCTCCTATTTATTTGGCTATATACCTTGCTTGCATACAGCAGTAAAAACTCACAACTGATGATTGGGCATGCCCAATTTGCCTGTTGAAGATGAATGTGAACTCCAAATTTCTGGGGAACAGGATTCAGGTTATCTAACTTATTATTTCAGATCACAGAGAAGTTAGAGCTAAATATAGATAGCTGCGTAAAATATAGAAATACACGACAATTTTGACTGTATTTTAGTAGCTAAGTTATCTTGGTGGAGCAGCAAGTACCTCAGAATTAAGGCAAAGAACAAGCTGAATCTTGAGGCTGCAAAACAGGGTAATGCTATGTAAACAAGCATATGTTGGCAACGAAAATAGGAAGAAAAGATCGCCTGTCCTACTTGACTTTTAACTGAACACATGCATAAAATATCCATGCATATCCAGCTGAAATGGTGCTACCATAAAATCAACTACCCCAAGCTAAATGGGACGATTAGCCTCTTCTTTCATATCCTTTCCCACCCTTCCACTGATAATGGTTGTGAAAAAGAACGGAAAAAAATCATGTTTGGATGCATGGCGTTAGTGGATATAGTGATGACACAGGGTAAGCTTTGAGAAATTCATCCAGATAGCCCTCCAGTAGTCATCAATTGAAATTTGTCATAATGTTATGTTTGGATACCGATCAACATGTATCATGCCAAAAGGAAAAGAGTATATTTTCTTCTATTTAATATTAAATGCAAGCATATAGTAGACAGGTTAAGCTTGGGAAAAAACTGGAACAGAACATGTAAAGTCTATAATAAAAGTTCACAAATTGAGTAATTTTAATCAACTGGATGACACCATTAGAAATTCAATTTCCACACACTTGAGTCAGAAATTTAAAAGGATTAGGGAAAAACTTCTATTGCCCATGGATGGTGATGTTTGAACAAGTAACATGCCACAAAGAAATGACCTTGGTGGGCCCAACTACAGATGCACTACTATCATCAGTGTTCAAGGCTTCAATCCAAATCCGTCAAAGGCTTCAGAAGTATTAAGGTTGTCTCATCCTTGATTTGTGCGAGACTGAACTCTACTGAAAACTTGTGTCATGTGTGTAACCACTCAGCAAAAAAACACACGCACACACACATTTAAGCCACTCAGCATATAAACACACATACACATTGAAGCTATAAATTAGCTTTAGATACTGTATCATGAAAGTTTATTGAATAGCAATAAACTTGTTCAGCAATCAAAATCAAGACACATCAGATCACTAATCCAGTTTCTGCATGGTACAAATCACAAATTACTTTTAGAGGATTTAAGTGCGGATTGTGTCCAGGGGTTCCCATGTCCCAATTATTGAATTTTGCATGTTGCAAATCAAAACATTATCAAAAAATCACGTGTAATACACATGAACTTAAGTAATAGGTATATAAAATTTCAGCATCAAATTCATCCTAGTGTTGAAAAAACAAAATGAAAAAGAATCAATCTGGTACTGTTCATCATCTACATGTTTTTTGAATCTGGATATCGATCAAAGATGATTTTGAAAATGAAAGTGAAGAAATTTCTCCCAATATGTAGGTAAATACAACAAAAAATGAGGGACAAATCTACTCCTACTGTTCTCAAATACTTGATTACGATAAAAGAAAAACTGGGAAATGTTTTCACAACTACTTATCAACTACATAAGTTGTTATTTTCATTGTTTTGGTTATTTTCACTAGAAACTGCTATTTGAGGGCAACAACATATAAAAGTAAATTTCCTAAGAAATTAAGAGTTACAGCATGAAAGCAGATAGCAATATATAATTTCAAATTCTTACTTTGTAAGAGAAGTCTATGTCACCTTGGTAGTTGGTACAGAAGATTAGAAGGACAGGGAAGCAATACATTCATTCCACCAAGTAAGCCTTTACTTTTGTGACAAGGTGAAGGGCAGAGGCATCATATTTACACATGACAGAATTTCATCCAAGTTCAAGCACAGTTCTCGTGTAACCAAGGTGTTAGCAGTTACACTTGCCCTTGCTTATTGGTGTGTATAGCCGTGTCCAAAAGAAATTTCACAATGAAAAATATTTATTTAACAATTTACTGACCTTCTATTCCATGATACATGTATTTCGTGGTAGCTGGCCATCATCTAGATCAGCAAGAAAAAGAGCATCATATTCTGCAATATGTCCCCCAACACTTAATGGGCTGATCAGTAATGCGATTTCTTGCAAAATTGCAACAGCCAGCCTGAAAAAAAAACATGAAGAATATCAAATTATGCAAAATGTCCCCATTCAGTTATGATATGTCCTTTTCCTTAAAAACAAATAAGAAATCTAAAGCATGCATACAGCATTTTGTGCCTACCACTCAAGAATTGCAGAGTGACCTGCAAAGTAGCTAATTCCTCATATAAATAATTAAGGTGTACCACAAGGTGGCCTTCACTTGTGGGGCCACATCATTAAGTTAACTTAGTTCCTAATTTTTTTTAGGGCACTTAGTTCCTAATTTAAGAAGGTTCTCTCTCCCTTTTCTGCAAGAAAGTAATTTAGAAATTTCTTGAGAGTCAACGGAGAAGTTCTATATAGAGAGGGCTAAGGGGTGTCTATCAATAGATTAAGGAATTAGAAGGTTAAACCCTCTCCAGATCTTGAACCCGTGCGCCATCTTAGGCACCACACCCTCCTTCTAGGTGTCACTAATGTGCAGGAGAGAATGAATGTTTTTTTTTTTCAGAAGTTTCAGGGGCTCCTCACTCTTTGTTTGATGATGACAAATGAAGCAAATAAAGAAGCATTAGGATTTCATGAATGCAAGACAAGGTAGCTATAATGAGCATGATCTTTAGATGCAGGGTGCAGTTTCATACCCATAAAACGAACCCTTACAAATTGTGACGTTGAATTGATGGAGATTTATAACATTTTATCCATCGCTTCAGCATTCATAAAGAATAAATGGTACAATTTGTTCACAGTTTATGATATTCATTGGAATCTAATCACCAGCTAACAATGAATGGCCTAAGATCACAGAAAAGTATTGTTGTCTGATATCACGTTCAGAAATACCAACACATGGCATTCAAGGAGCTTTAAATAGTCTCCATGATAGTTTTCCTTTTTAAGGAGTGCTGGCATTCACATGAGCCCATGAGGTCAGACAACCTTATCTGCACTTGATACAGTTTTTTTGACACAAAAGTTGCCAATTCACTTACATCATACTTGAAACATACCTGAGATGATCAACAATACACCGAACTGTCGACATTGGATTCCTTAAATCTCTAGTTGTTCAGTTCTCTTCTAGTCCATATCTGGACTAGTAACCTTCAAGGGGAGATGCAGATGCAGAAAACAATATAACAGATAGTAATTTGGATCTGAACGTCATATTTACTGGAAAAGTATGATAACTATGTCAAAAGGTGACCTGACCAGACTTGCTTTCTCACCGCTGCTAACCAGTATTGAAGTTGGCGGCCAATGTCAAATGACTGAAATATCTTCATAAAAGAGGAGACAGGGATATTGCATACAATAATTGCATCAAGAGTAGTTATTTATGGTGACAAAATAGGGGAAGAAATGAACCAAATATCTCACCATCCTTCCAATATTGTCTTTGAGAAAACTCGTGAAGTAATCTATTTTTCCTACATTGTAAGAACTGATGAATCAGATTTGTGCAGCAAATGATGAGCACTAAAAACATGAGACTTACGAAAGCACCTACCAGTTATACGTGAAGACAGAAAAGCTGATTCCCTTTGAATTGTTGGGTGCCAGAGAAATCATAATATCCGGAGCAGACGAAACTTCATAGCTGTCCCAGGAAAAGAATCTAAGTTACCCTTCAACCCACAAGCTGCAAAAGATGACAATGGTACTAGGAAACAAAGAGTAGATAAAATGTAAAACTTGATTTAAAACATATCCAAGAGCATGATCTATTTGCTATGAAGTTTCACTGTCTGAGCAAATCACCACTGATTAACATGGTATGACATAAAAGCTATAACAGATTGTATGTCATGTATGGTTTTTGCTGAGAATGTTTCTTCTTTGTATTCTGCCCCATAAAGAGAGAATGAGATTTATGCCTTTCGGATATAAAATGTAACATAACTTGCTTTATTGCTTCCATGCAATCAGAAAACAACCTAAGTCCACAAATTTCTAAAAAGATCAGGTCCATCAATTTTTTAGATAATGGAATAGAATATCCCGACCTTTCGTCTCAGTGAGACTCCCAACCTTCAATCATTACACAGTGCTATTCAATTATTATCAATTTTCTAAATTACTTCTTTATTCTTGGCTCTAACCCTCATCCACCCAAAGTGTTATTCATCACTGCATTCCATTTTCATCTAGTGTGAAGACATACTAGGAGTCTAGGACCAAATACCATGATTAATGTATGTTCATATGCTGGACCTGTACATAGGCATCCAGTGCAATAAGTGCTATTCAAAATAAGTCTAAAATCTATTATTGTGCCACTGTATTTAGACCGCAACAAGTCTGAATAAACATGAGCATGTCAGCTCAATCTGCGTATATAATGCTGGATTTTTACTCCGTGGATCATGACCAACAGAACTGTTGTCAGCAAATGGGCAGCTGTTGCCTAGAATGACTAAATCATTCCTGATAGAACTAAAGGCCACACCATGTTTCGAAAAGAACTAAAGGCCACACCTTGTATGCTATTCTACCATCATTACAAGAATACAAAAAAAAAAAGTGAGCTTTACCAATTCGCACTGGTCAAACACTCTTGTATGCATCCCAAATAACCACATACCTGGTCTTAGCTGTATCAAATATTGCTTATTCAGTGTTATTGGCCGATGCGATCCCTTTCAGCTTCTTCCACGGAGAATCCCGTGGATCCCCAACACCAAGAAATTTCCGCTGCTCACGGACGTGCAATAGAATCTTCACTGCAGGGGAAAAACAAAAACTGAGCAAACGCAGCATTCTGGTCCAGAGGAGCGATTGTCCAGACGCACCCACCTCCTCCAATTATTTCACAGGAGAATACAACATCCATTCAACCCATATCATGATACTTAGGGGAAAAAACGGGCACCTGAAGAAGATTGTTGAATCATCACTGCCACCATTGCCTGATCCTGCAGCATTTGATTAAGGTTCAGGCCCAGCAATCCGTCAAGCACCGGAAAAACACAATGCAGAAGATTCTCTCTCACCTTCTCCGGTGCGGTGGCCATGGTGGCATTGTTCTGGTGGCCAAAGATCTCCCGGAGCGAGCCCACGATCTCCTTGCAGAGTCAGCGCGGCGCACCCCGAACAGCACCTTCACTCCACGAGCTTCCCGGCGTCGACGAAATCTTACCGCCCGAACAGAAGAGCAGGACGACGAACAGAACAGAGCAGCAGCGACAGCCCGCCAAAGGCACCTTGAGCTTCTCGAGGAAAGGCCCGACGAGAGCCGGCTGCCACGCGGATACAGAGAGAAGCGCGCGCCCGCTGGTCGACGAGGAGAAGGGGGCGGCGCGGCCATGGGTCCGGTGGCGCGCGGGTGGTGGGAGACGAGGGCGGCGTCAGCTCGGGCCCCGTGGCAAGCAAGCACGCGACGGGAGACGCGAAGAAGCGCGGCACGGGGAGGGGCTGGGCCAGGTGCCTGCGGCGGGGAGGGACGGCGAGCACCGCCGCCGCGTCGACGGCGCGTGGTTGAGGAGTCGCTGTCGGGCGCGCCTCAGATTTGAGTAGGCTGTGGATGGGTAGGAACAGGCGCTTGCGGCGGGGCTGGGCGGAGGCGCCGGGGATCGGAACACCATCGCGTCGCCGGCCGCGCCGATGCGGGGCGAGGCTTCTTGGAGAAGACGAGACGGTAGAGAGGGTTTGGGAAAAATGGAAAATTCGCGCCACTGGCTGCGGCTGCGGGCGGCTTTGCTCGTGTCGGAGGTTAGACCTATTGGTTTCTTTTAGCGTTAAATTTTAAAGGGTTGTAAAAAAAAAAATTTAGTACTAAATAATTTTTACATATGAATACATCTTTACGAGACAAATTTAATAAGCCTAATTAATTTATGTTTTGTTACAGTCATGTTACAGTAACCATCATCTAATCATTGCTTAATTATCCTCATTAGATTCGTCTCGCGAATTAGACCAGGGTTCTGTAGTTAGTTTTGTAATTAAACTTTATTTAATATAGCTTATTTAGAATTTAGACCCTCATGCGTCGAACACCCCCTTTGTTCGAAATTCACTATCCGTTACACATGTCCAGTCCAGTACTGTACAATGACGTTAGGCTGCCCGCACCGGCTTCCTTCATGCGTTCTTGCAGGAACGTTTAGGGGCTGATTGGTTGCTTGGTTCCGGCCGGGCCAGGCTCTCGACATGCGACTTCAGCAAGTTTGGTTGCCTGCGCCAGCGGCCGAGTCAGGCTCCGGTGATGCAAGATACCCCTCCCAGCCAGGCCCGCTAGATACGAGGGAATCGAGCGTTTCTGGCGAGCCAGGCCGGCGCGAGCGCGCGAGTTGCATCCGTGCAGAGAGCAGCGGTGCAATGCGTCCAAGCAAGCAATCAGTTTCTCTGCTCCGCTTGCTGCATGCGCATTGGCAACCAATCAGTGGGCCTGGCCACGGAGGGCCTGGCTCACCGATGCGATGCAAGGACGAGCCGTTCGTGAACCAATCACGCCCTTACCGGACGGAGGAGCTGCACCGGCTTCCTGTAAGCATCACGTTAAAGAAAAGGAAGCAGGCTGTTCCGCTATTCCCAGAGAACGTCCGGACGCCCGCTAAACTTCGTGGGACCACTTGGCCGTAGTACGCGCGTCCGCGTTGGCAGCCGAGAGCAGGAGAGAGAGAGAAAATTGACGGGTCCCACTAGTTCAACGAACTAAAAAAAGTTTTAACTCACAAACCAAAAACCCAAATCAAATTCCGATTCCACCATTAAATTCGTCTCAATAAATCCGTTACAACAAGATGTCACATGGATATATTTAGATAAAATTACAAGTAGACTCTATTGATGGTAGTTGGAGATGATTGAATAAAATATTATGTAGTTGATATAGAGGATGGATATAGAGGAATGATGGGTGCGGAGGAAGTTGGTATAGAAGAAGAAATCTTGCTGATCAGGACGAAATATTCTTTTTAAAGGAAGGAAATAGAGGAACATAAGTGCGAAGAGGCTTAATATCTTCCAAACTTTCATCCCCGTGAACCGCTTCCACAATCTCTCACTCTCTCTCTCTGCACTGTCCGCAGAATACACGGAAGAGAAAGTTGTGAGACTTGTAACTATTTCTGGTTTTGTGGGAAAACTTTTTTGTTGTTGTTCGTGACATTGTACTACTAATGTTTAATTTGGAAACCAGCCCTCACGAATTTCATCAGTAGGCGAAAGCCACAGAGTCCTGGAAGAGGGGGTGGATCCTCCGAACAATTGAACAAACATTCCAGCTAGCAATCATGGAGAAGTTTCATCTTCCGGTGCCTTTTGATCCTTGCACCATAATCGCGACTAAAGTAGAACTTCTATGACCATGACGAAACCAAAGAGGTGCCACTACCTACATTGTTACAAAACGGCCCCGTTAAAACACGGAATGGAACTTGGAGTTCTTCCTCCTCCATTCCAAAAAGCAAAAACAAGAATAAGAAAGAGTTGAGGACTGAGCTGCACTCCCTTTGGGCCGCTATTTTCATATATAAGCACATGCATATCTGTATTTACGATTTTGAGCACACAAAGCATGGATTTCTAAATCTGAGCACGACACCCACGGCAGCTTCCTTATCTAACAAACTCACATTTTTCCTTTCTCCTTTGCATAGTTTCTATGCTCTGAACTTAGGCCTCCTTTGGAACGCAGGAATTTCACAGGAATCTCACAGGAATTTCACAGGAAACAGTTCAATTTCACAGAAAAACGTAGGAAAGAAAATTTTTTCCTTCAATCCAAAGGAGGCCTTAGATCCCAAAGAACTCAAAGGATTGATGCGATCTAAACTATTCTCCATGCATGATGGTTTGAGTTCAAAACATTGTGTATGTGTCATCTCCCGGAAATAATGTGATGAATATTTTCAGTGCAGTGTAATGTGAGTACTATTGCTTGGATTGAGGAACTCAAGATTCCTCTTGCATGGCGTCAACAAAATTTCTTGACATGCTATTAGCAAGCCTCAGAAGTCCAGCTATAAATGGAACGGTATGTTGCACAGGTAGGGATACTGCTCAGATTTGGAGATACATGCTATACGTGTTTAAGGGGTGTTCGTTTTATGAGGGTCTAAAATTTAGAGAGGTCTAAAAAAAGAATCTTATCATTTAAGAGTATTAAATAAAGTTTAATTACAAAACTAACTGTAGAACCCCTGGTCTAATTCGCGAGACGAATCTAATGAGGGTAAGCAATCCGTGGTTAGACGATGGTTACTGTAGCATTACTGTAGCATGACTGTAGCAAAACATAGTTTACTTAGGCTCGTTAGATTCGTCTCGTAAAAATGTACCCATCTGTAAAAAGGTTTTATTATTAGACTTTATTTAGTACTAGATTCTCTTTATTTAGAGGCTTTTAAAATTTAGCGCTAAAAAAAACGAACAGGGTCTAAATATAGAATTAGAGGGCTGCATGTGCTCAGATTCAAAAAAATCGGCCCTTTGGGGACGCAAGGGAGCGTGCTCGGAAAGGAGAAACAAGACAACACAAAGTTCACGTCACATCGGACTGGGATATGTCATTTCCATCTATACTTGAGCAGTATGGGCGCACGTTGTTTTGGGCTTTTGGCAGCCCGGGTCAACCCTGCAGCACTGTACCAGCAGGTCGCCATAAAATGCCAGTGAACACTGTTTGCGTGCGCGTCGAGGGCCCCAAGCCTATCTTTTGATCGAGATCACGTTGATAGACAACAGTACACACAGGAGATGTCCCTTCTCCTTGCTGGTACTAATCCGTAAACTGCGTTGTTCTTTCAAGTAAATAGAAAAAGAAACAAATAAATCATGTGATGCCACGCACTGTAACCTCTTGGAACATGACAGCAGGTCTTGGGATGAAACTGAATCAAAGTTTCAGAAATACTATGAACATTCCGAACTTGACTGTAAATTGGAGTTCCGAACTTGATTGTAAATTGGAGATTTTCTTTTGTTATATTGCTGAAAAGAAAAATATTGTACACTCCTCCATTTCGGGACTTCACTATGGCAAGTATGTGGCTACTAGGGCATGGTTGGATGGCTACCATACATTTTCACATATTGTTGCTGAACTTTGCCAAAAGTGCGGTGAGCAATTTGTTAGCCACACCTTAGGCAAGGTTTGGCAAAGATTTGAGTGTATGACAGGTGAGGTATTAATGTGGCAAGCCGTAGTTGTGGCAGTGAAACAAACACCCACCTAAGAAACTGTGGCACAACTAAGGTTCGGCGCGGCAAAGTTTGACAGGTTTTTATCATGAAGATGTTTGCCCTTTTCGTTGATGCAAATGCATAAAAGTCCATGCTACTTAGGTTAACATTGTTCAAATGCGAATATATTTATTATGTTTTCAAAAAAATATCTAAAACAATATTTAAGCTCTTACTAGCCATTCTTTTAACGAAAATTAAAAAAAAAACTAATATCAAGCTCTTAAAAGTTTATAACTTTTATGCAAAAGGATTGTAGCCTAGTGGCTATAAGATTCTCAATAGGACCTCAGATCTTGAGTTCGACTCGTAAGAGCGAACTTTTTAAGATTTAACGGCGTTGTGCTTTTAACGGTAAGCGACATGGCTGTCGACAGAGGCACTAGTGTTGACTTTGTTAATGTTGAGGACTTACCGGCTCGGTCTTCAAAAATGCACATAGGAGTAGGGTTGTGCGTATGTGCCTTCATAAGGTCATCTCTGACGGGTCACACATACGATGATCGATTTCCAAAATAGGTTGTAAAGGTGTTAAACCATACCTTCAACCGGTAACCCTAATAGAAGACCTATTTTGAGACTCGTCCACACTGCGACCCACATATAGTGCACCACCTAACCTTTTGCACCAGCAACAACCGTCTTTAACCTCCTCCCCCTCTCCATCATGGCGGCTGAGCTCCACTTCCTCCATCTCCACATGCAGCGGTTGCAGCCCATCCTCCCACTGCAACGCATCTCTCCGGTCGATCCCGCAGCAGGTTCCTCGAATAGTAGCCCTCCATCGTGCACACGAGCTCGTCACAGGAAGCCCCCGCATCCAAGAAGAGTGTAGCATCCCGTCTCAAATCAATGAGGGGTTAGCTAATCAGGATCTTAATCGGGGAATACTTGGCGAAGCAAGTATGCATAGACCACACACATAAGCATAAATAAAATAATCTTACAACAAGTTCAGTTATTACACTGGTTCCATAATTAACATAAGATTTCCATTTCGAAGTTCGATTTATTTTACATAAAAGGAGTTCGAAATTCGATTACAAACACGAGAGGAAGCGAAACACACGACGATACATATATACAATGAAACCATGTCCGGCCCGTAGACACGATCTCACTCACCTTGCTCCAGGCTGGGAGAAGAGGGAACCCACTCAATGGACCAGTCCTTGGGCGGTTCACCCCCCCACACTATTTTACCACAGCACCCGCAGAAATTGCAATCAGGGATACCTGCAGTAAAGTTTTAAACATCGAAACCCTGAGCAACTAATACTCAGCAAGTCTTACCCGTCAAATTGGCCATCTAAGACCGACTTCTAATATGCAGGGGGTTGACCAGGGGTAAAGCTTAATTGCAAAAACGGCACTAATACTAGATCCTTATTTTCATATTTTAGCCAGGTTAAAAGGGTTCTTGCATAAATATAAATATTAGCAACCTAACTAAGCAATACATGGTTGCAATACAATTAATTGAAGTACAACATCATATAAACATCATCATGTGCACTTCTTACTACGATGTGACGCAGTGAACAAGTGGTACTCAATAACCGCGAGGGACGGCGATTCGAATCGATTTACACCTGCAGGCGAAACCCGAGATACACGACGCACGCTACTCGAAAGAGTCACGCACGGCAACCGTTTACAAGGTACCATAAAGTCGAGCCGCTTAACATCTCTCCCGAGTACACGTCTCCCCACGCGATAGCCATGCCTGGTCTAACCGTGGTTCACCCGGGCACCCTCCCTTCAAACACGGTCCCAAATTCCACCATAACCATCTTCATCACCAAAAGAGAGGTGGGTTCACGTCCAACAATATAGCATCGAGCTACTAAGTTTACTAGTTCCCATTCTCCTAGCATGCATCCGGTACTGTTCAAACTTGCTCAGCGGGGCCACAACGAACGGTCCTCAACCAACACAAACGGGGCTATGGCGAACAAGGCGAGCCTTGTCACCTCCACCTACACATGAACTTCCCCGTTCGGTCTCAAATTCATTAACATCATCATGTGAGAACATAAAGTAAATCCGACCCCACTTACACCGAGCGGTCTCCATACCACTCGATATTCTACCGACGACACTACTTTATTAAGCATAGCAAACTAACGAGTGGTAGAACGTAAATTTACCAAACCCATAGGAATATCTGGAGATACATGCAACTAGGTTTTCAATCAAGTCCTATACGTAATGCACATTTCACGACTCGAAATACACGTGAGAAAGTATAAAACTTTGTAAATATGGGAGTGCACCGGGGCTTGCCTTGGGGCTGGTGGTTAGCACACTCAAGCACGTTCAGGTCAGCGCCGGTCTCCTCGGCCACGATCTCCAAGTCCTCGAGTCCGGCGTCGGTTCCTAAATGAATGCAACAATATAAACACAATCAAGATAGTTCATGGAACTTCCTTGACAAAATGATATGGGGATGTTAGGATGCAAAATGTAACATGCTGGCAGGGCCATTCATCAAGTTTTTTGCAGTTTGGTCCCAAGTGATTTATACAATTACTTTGGATTTAGGAATTTCCTTACGCGTAAAAGAGATCCTCTTCTAAAATCTTTAAAAAGGGTTCTGGAAGATCTAAAATTACATTGGTATTTTTATTTAGCATCTTCATCCTAGGTACAGTAACATATCCAAAATTTGGTGCAAAAAGGTGCAGGAATAAAATCAATAAAAAGATTTTCCTAGCAACTGCAAAATGCAATTACTCCTAAAAGAAGATGCATTTCAAGATACCACTTGGTGGGATATTCAGTGAACCTATTAGGAGTGTGCATTCCAAAATTCAGAATTTTTGCACTTACAGATCTTTTTATAGAATTTATTTCCTGATTCTCTTATTTGAATTTTATAAAATTAACTGAGAAGAATTCAGATGTTCATGTTGTACCACTGGATAGGTCTCATTTCTAGGATTCCAGAACATTTGAGTTTGCATTTTTACGATTTTTCTACGAATTTCTATCGAATTTAGAAGTTTGGCCAAAATCTGAGAAAATCAGATAAAAAGAAAAAGGGGAAAACTGTAGCAGTGCCAGTGGTGCGCGCGACGCCGGCGATGGCAACGAGCGTGTTCCGGCTAATTGACGGCGAGCCTCACGCGATGGTCAACGGCATCGTGTAGAGGGCAACGAGGCGAGCCTAACGCAGGCTGGTGTGCACGTGCGCGCGGCCGGGAAGGTGGTCGGCGGCGAGCGGCGGCGGCGGCGAGCGGCGGCGCGACGTGTTCCGGCGAGAGGAGGCAGCGAGGGGAAAAGTTAGGGCGCGCACGAGCTTCACGGAGTGACGGAGGTGCTCACCGTAGCACGTGTGCACGTGGAGGGAGGCCGGAGTGGGGACTTTGTCGGAGTGGCGGCGCGGTCCGGTGAACGGCGGCGGGGAAGAAGATGATTTCCGGCGGTTCCACTGCGCGAAAGGCGACGATGTCAGCACGGGGGTGTGCGCAGGTGAGGGGTGCATCACCCAAAGCATGGAATCAAGAAGAGGCTCACCGAGATGACCGAATTTCGCGATGAGCTCGACGACGGTCAACCGGCGGCCATGAGCGGACTTCGCGTCGATTCTCGCTGCAGAGTGGGGGAACCCGGAGTTTGTGTTGCGTTTGAGGTTGAGGGGCTCCTAGCACAACTTTTCGCTGTTGGGCTCAGGGCGGGAAGTGCAGCGGAGCGGCGGCGCGGCAGTGAGCTTGAAGCGGCGGCAATGGCGGCTCGGCTGCGCCGTGCGCTCGCTGCGAGGGAAAAGACGGGAGGACAGCTGCGGGTTGGGCGACGGCCAGGAAAGGGGTTGAACGAGTCGTCGACGCTGTGCTGCGCTGACGGCGGCCACAGTTCGCCGGAATGGGCAGCGGCTGAGGATCGACGGCGAGGTCGACACATGTCGCTACAGTACCGTTTTCGAATTTTCATTTGAATTTTGCACGTGCTGAACTGATTTGATTGAAACCAAACTTTACTGTGCTCCAAAAAATCTGATAAAATCAGTTCTGGAAGATTTCAGTGAGATGAACATTTTTCCTTATTACAACTTTTGCTAATTCGATTTAGATTTTGAATTAAAATTCAATTAAGTCAGATTTTGAATAAAGATCTTTGATTTATTTGAGCCCATTTCTTTTTGTAGAAAAATCCACAAAATTTTCCAAAAATTTCTCCTTGGCCATGGATGTCAAGGAAATTTTCAAATGGGCCCACTAGTATACAAAATTTTGAATTTGTAGTTCAAGTTCATATTTGACCCTTTCCAAATGATTTGCTTTTAAACATCTTTTCTAAAGTGTTCAATTTAGCATTTGTGATCAAAAAGCACTAATCACTAGATTGGGGTCTTCATTAGAGTGAGATGTTACAAAGAGCCTGCCATACACAGATGAATGAACTGAGCCTGACAACAACAATTATCGGTCGATGCACCGAGAGATAGAGGGAAGGACACCGGAGGAAGCTCGAGGAGAAGAAAGGGAGGGCGGGAGGCGACTTACGCGGATTGCCCGGGTGTGCGGTGGCAGAGGAGGACGGAGAGCGAGGAGGCTGCTATTGGCAAGGTATGTAGAGCGGGGCGCCACTGGGCGGCATTGTGCGGGGCCTTGGCGAGCAGCAACGTGGGCCACTGCTACTGTCCAGAGGAAGGAGAAAGGTCTTGTACGTTTTTAGGCTTTCTATTGGAGATACATATTTTTGGACCTTGTACTTTGAAGTACATGGACACCAATTTGGCTAGTTGGGTCTTTAATTCAAGTATCTTTCGTTTGATATAGCTTAAATGTGAATGTGCGTTTGTTGCGATTGTTTGAGTTGTATTGTGATTAAAAACGTTTATAACTTTTATAAAGACTCAATTGACCTCTTTAGATTAATAAAAAACAAACTGAATCGCTGAAACATGTGTATAGTTGGGGATTTTCTCAGGAATTATTGTACGTGGATGGGTTACATGGGTATGTGCAATAGAGGTTTTAAGAGTGAATCTCAAAGCTCAAGTGGTACATATGTGATATACAACATGTTCGTCTCCCTGCTTTGCAGCAGCAGTTACAATGTTTCAGTTATTTTTTCAGCAGCCGCTACAGTAAAACGGCTGTTTCGCAGCGAAGCGAACAGGCTGATATATAGTTTATCCAATTTTTCTGCAAAAGAAAAAAAAAGAGACTCGTTTCGTGTGCCCGTCAGCTCACGTGTCGTTTGATGGTTTGCTCGTAGTGGACGGAGGAGTAAAGGCAGTAGGTGGTCGCTCGGCCGGGAACCAGTGTTCCTCGGCCGGCTCTTCTTCTTCATGGCTACCTTTCTTCCATTTTTCCCCTTCCTCTCCCAGCGATTCGGCTCTGCTTCTTCTTTCTGATCACTGCCTCCATTGTTCTGTTAAAGCTTCGTTGCCGACTTGCCGGAGCTCGATTTGGGTCCATGGCTTTTCTTGGGCGGCGTCGCTGCCGTGGGCGGCCTATTACGTGCGGTCGCCGAGCCAAGACGACGGGGAGAACAAGACGGCGGCTTCGTCCTCCCACTCCTCCCCGGCCACGTCCCCGCCGAGCTCGCTGGGGCGGGATTCCGGGACTCCTCCTGAGTCAGCAATGTCGCCTCCTCCCGCCGCGATGAGGGGACGGCACGGGGGCAGCCCGTGATGAAGGAGGGGGCCATCGAGAAGAGGGCCTCCTCATGGAGAACGACGGTACGGATGCGGCGGGCTCCTCAATCGCTGATGGGATCGCGCTCTTCTTCTTCGTCGCGCTCATTCTCTGGGGCGCCAGCCTCGACCAGAGGCATCACTATGCTCGTGCGTGCGCCGTCAATACATTGAGATGTCTTGCCTCGCCTGCAAGATTCTATCTTTTTCTTGAACTAATGGATGGTGTGGTTTGTGCAGAGCGTCATGTGCCACAAGTTCGTGGTGGCGCAGGGCAGGGACGGACGCGTCGCTGGGTGGATGGAGATGTACACGCTCAATGCCACGGTGAAGCTCACCTTCTGGAACATGGGAGCTTCTTCGGCGTTCACGTCACCTCGCGGCCCGTCACGCTCAACTACTACCAGCTCGTCTTGGCCTCTGGCAATGTAAGCTCTACTCCCCCCTGCCTTGTCTCCACCATTTGCGGCAACAATCTGTTCAATTTCAATGTTCCTGCAGCAGCACCTGATCAAGTGCTTCTTTTAGTTCGAGGCTGATTTGTGATTGATCGAGTTGATTTCAGTTCGGTAAAAGTCGTATGGTGTTAATGGTGGAACCACAGGTGTTAATAATAGTACTATCAGATAGGGAGATGGCGCTGAAACAAGAACAGATGAAAAAAATATACCTTAGTAGGATCTCTGATATTTTTAACCACATTAGAAAGTACTTACATGGGATGTACAGAAAGCAATTTGTCAGTAGTTCAATGTCCTACAGTGGTACAGCCAACCATGAGCAAACACTATTACCGAGACGACTTCCTTATCACCTTCCCTTCCGTGGAAACCCGTATCATTATAGCCTCAACAATTTATCGAAGGACCCCTTTTCGCTCTTGAAGTTAAACCAGGATAGCTGTGTGTAAGTTTTGATTTCCTACGGCTGATCCTTTCATTCACTACAAGATTTTAATTTTACCCCGACAGTTCACTAGCAGTGCCCGACAGTTCTATTATACACGGTTGAACAGTTTTGATCACTGTGGGGGTTGATGTTGTCGGGAATGTGTTTGTAGGTGATTGGCCTAAAACTGTCAGCCACTCATGCAGTTTGACTTGGTAACTGTCGGCTATTCAGTTAAAAAATAATAAAGATTAAGCAAACTGTCGGCCACTATAACGAGCACCGTTGGGAAATGGTAGATATCTTGTAGTGATTGGTTGTTCAGGCATTCTTCGGTATAGGTAGTCGTTTCATATGCATGCTTTGGTTTGCTTCTGGATTTGTAGGCATTCTTGGTGCTGTACATTTCTGTGTTACCATTCTATGTTGTTCTTTGGCTTCATAAATGTAGGGTTGTTTTACTTCTGATGTCCGTTGTTATTGCATGCTCCTATTTTTTACATGCCTCATACGTCGTGGCTCTTCACGTATGAATTTCCTATCACATGCCCTGTTCTGGTGCTTAGGTGTTGATCATTATTTTTCACAGGTCCTGTGTTTCTGTATCATTCCTGTGAGCCATGTGTGGGTTTTCTTCTCGCTGTGTTCCTTGATTCGTTAGTCCTAGCATGGCCGCACGGTACCACTTTTCTCATTCTCTATTTACATTTATGCCATTCCATTTCAACGTGTTTTCCTTCTCCTTTATGATTGCTATGTGAATCCAACAGAAATCGAGATGACACACAGAAAATATTTTTAAGCGCTTGATTACATGATATTTTAGCTGTTGTCCCAAAGAAAAGAAGATATTTTAGCTGTTGGGAATCCAGATGCAGAAGGGCATGGATTCAGAGAAAATATCGTGCTTGGGGGTGATCTAAGACAGGTACTGCCAGTCATAGAAGGCGGCACTGGATCTGAAATTATTAATGCATCTATTACTAATCCACCTCTGGCACTGCATGACTCTTTTGACACTTTCTATCAACATGGGATTAGCTTTGCCTGATATGGATAAAGAGGTTCAGGCTTAGATGGCTAATTTCAGTAGTTGGGTTCTAGATCTTGGTGATGATACCCTTTCAGTTTAAAAACATGACGGCGAGGTGCCTGAACCAACATGGATAGAAATACCTGAGGAGTTCCTAGCACACACTGATGGTGCTATGATTCCTTATCTGGCATCCTTTGTCTACCCGCAAAACTTAATTATCTGATCCTTCAATTTATGCAGACGAGCAATTTTGAGGCCCACTAACTACGGTGCAGATGTGGTTAATAGTCATATACTAATCTCTTGTACCCAGTGATGAAAAAGAATATTTGAGCTGTGGTTCCATTTCAAAATCTTCTGACACTGTTAGCATGACGTGTTATACCCTATTTAATTGTTGAGTTCTATCAAACTACACACCTCGCATTGTTTTGTCTTCCCCAAAAAAGCAAGATGCCTTTTAATTTGCAGCATCGCCAATTTCCTGTTAAAGTTTGCTATGCTATAATAAGAGCCAGGGTCAAACACTTGACAATGTCGGTATCTATCTTAAAAAGTTATATTTACCCATGGTCAGCTTTATGTCGCAGTTTCTACTTTCTAGGGTTACATTTGGTCGAGGCTTGGCTGTTTTGATCCAGAATGAGGGTGGCACTGGCAGCTGTGGTTCTAAGACTAAAAACATAGTTTATAGAGAGGCTTTTGCTTCTATGCGATAAATAATATTCTGCATGTAAGTTAGCAATATGTTGTGTTTAGATGAACTCTTTATTATACCTGCATTGTTTGTTTGGTGCATTGTCATTTGTCCTATGTGATAGATGTAATCTACACATAGTTGAAGTTTGTTATAATGGTTGGCTAAATACATCGAATGACGTAGAGGCTGGGATATTTTCTTTTGCTTGATGATAGATTCCCTTTATCTAAAAATGATATTCTGTATAGTATATTATGTTATATATTACGTTAAAAATGAAGTAAAATTATTTGGTCACGCTGTGCTGCTGCTATTTCCCTTTTCTTGATATAAAACACTAGTCACCTGGATTTTTTGTTGGTTCTCATATTTGTGGTTGGTGTCTCATTTCAAGATTGACACTCTTATCTTTTTTTTTGGCTGTGCCTTTGTTGATTTTATTTCTGCCAACCTACTCTCTGTTATCCCTTTCAAAGGGAGATGGCATCCCTCCCCCTAAAAGAGCTCACTCAACACAGGCTGGGCTCAATCATAGCTCTAGCATCTCTCGCATGTGGAACTATCTTGGGGCTAAAGATGGTGGACAAATAGACATGTTGATATGGTGCCGGTTTGACTCAGGTAAATACCTTTCCTCATCCCTGTTGGTTCGTGTGTTCCTCTCTATGTTACAGGGCTGTCTTTCTTTCCCTTTTTGGGTCATAGGGGTGGCTCCATTGTATTTGTTATTGCTGTTACATGCCAGTTCTTTGTCATATAACACTTTTTTTTTTCAACATCTTCCCTTTCCTTACGGTCTGCTACGTATGCTGAAATTGGATATTCTGATGTCAAAACCAAGAGGCCACTTCTTTATGAGGGCAAGGTCTACAGTACCTTCAAAAGATTCAGAGTCATCACATCGAGCCTTACAAACCTGTGGATGGAGAGTTCATTATAAACATAACATATCACTCTCTGATAGAAGAGTGCACTGATGCTCCAGTTCATTTTCCCATATATGTATGCTAACTGACAAAATTCTCTGACATGCTTTCCCTTGTTGGTGAAACATGATCTTTCATTGGTGAGCTTCATCTTTACATCTGATTTTTAGATCCTACCTTCTTATTGTTTGTTTACTAAAAATTGCATGCCATTGATTTCTCTATGTTGTTTATCTAGATATTATGGGCATACTTAGAGTTGAATTCTCAATATTTATGTATGTCTAATACTTAGACTTCTGTTGCATATTCTTGTGCATTCGACTGAAATCCAATTTTTTTTATGTTATTTCCTCTTGCTCAGCAACTATGAAACCAAGATGCTCATTTGGATGAAAAAGCTACAGAATTTGATTTAGATGACATTTGTGCTTTGAGCCAAGAGAGACCTGCTGTAGCTATTTTTGTTCAGCTTCTAGTCCAAAGCTTCAAAGGTTCTTCTTCGGCCTTTTATGCTCAATTTCTTGTTACAAATATGTGAAACGACTGTACCTCTTATTATGGTGCTGCAATGTGTTATTCCATCACCAATCAAAATTATATGAGCAGTAACACTGCTTGTAGATGGTACATAAATCCCAATGTTCATGAAGTGGATGCTTTCCTCAGCAGGTATGTTCGTCTGGCAATAACAATAGTTTCCTCTCTGCCAATTATATTTGACTGATTTTTTTCACATCAAACTGTTTTTCCCCTATGCAGCTAGGGTGATGACCCATGGTCAATCAATGGAACTCACCTCAGCTTCTTCTGCCCCCGCTGCCCAATCCTGAGGAAAAGACATAGACAGAAGTTACAAGCATCAACCCATATGATTTCCTGGTACTATTCATTCCATGTATTACCTGCATGCCCTTCCCTAATTTAGCTTTAGTGCTCTATAGATCGGGTTCTTCAACATGCGGATGATGCGGTCTTGTCAAGCATAGGAAATTGGGAGAAGATAGCAAAACATAGAGCGTTTGCTGTGCTGCAGATTGTCAAACCGCTTGTGCTGTGATTTAATATACCAGTAGTTTTGCCTGGTCCCATCGTTAGTTGATGTGGTTTGTTAATATAAGATCACGTAGCTTCCTCCTTGGACCCTCTTGCATAGCCAACTGGAGCTAGAGGACGGTCTGCCCGGACAACAAGTTTGTTGCTCATTATGCTTTACGTATCAAATTACTTTTATGGTGTCTATTTATTAATTATTTGTGCTGTAAGACGTGTCAAGTCTACTGTAATATCTATGGTTTTGTCTTGTGTAGTGATAATAAATAAAGACATGCTTTGATGCTTACGTTCATATATTTTTGAGAGATGGTCAAAGTGAATATATACCCATCAAGCTTTTCCTTCCACCGCCAATGCATCGTGTCTATCTCCTGCTCGCTGCCCTTGACGGAAGTGGGCATTTAGATGGGTAGAATTTGTAGGAAAATAGTGAACCATAGGATTTTTAGGATGAACAGCTAGCACAACATTACCCACAGAGTGGTTATACCGTAGCTCATCACAAAATGAAATGTTATTTTGATAGAGAAAAAGATTATGGAACTACCTATGTCCCGATCTTATCCGCAGTCCGCAATCTTGAAGCTCGAGGGATCTTATCCCCAGTCCGCATTCTTTCCGACGGCCGGCAACGTGAAGCTCGAGCGGCAGGATGACGAGCTCTGCCGAAGAGCCAAACGCGAGTGGCCCCAATCAAATACTACGAGTGCAGCAAAATAGCCATATACAGCGACACGCGGGCGTGCCATCTTCTTGTGTAAGGCAAAGTACTATAATGTCAATTCCACATAATCTTACGTTTTTGCATTTAAATTCCTTATTATAAACTTAAGACTCGATCTCATCAGCTCAGGCAACAATGGTAGTCCTGACGTGAATTCCAAGTGCTTAATGCGTTTACAGTAGTGTTAGCAACAACAGATACAATAAAACAGCAATGACAGGGGCAGAGCACACTCCATAGTTCCACATTAAGCTAGCTTCATAGTTGGAGATGAATGTTCCACACAAGTGTGCCTCCAGAATGAGGATCGCAGAACAGTAGTACGGCACAAAACAACAAAGTACAGACGACATACAATGCCATAAACATAGGGCATTACTTGGTCTCACACAACATAAATAAGTTCACTTGCATTACCAATCTCCGACAGCATGACCAGCGAACTACAGGATGCTTAACTACTAAATTTAGCCTCCCTGATTAGCTTCCTTTGCTCATAGCGCATATATCCAACCATCATCAGACCGATGCCCAAACCAGCAGCACCAGACCCCACTGTAACAAGCCTGTCAATCTTCTCATCTCTTATTGACTTCTTGAGAGCCTCCCTATCAAAAGGTACAACAAAGATGAATGTTTCAAGGACCAATTCATTCAATTCAAATTCGTATAACTGTGGGGCTTACTTCTCAGCTGCGATTTCAGCCTTAAGTTTAGCAATGTCTGGAAACTTCTTCCCTGCACTAACACCAGTTCCGTTGCTGCATACACCCTGAGAAGGAAATGCTGAGATCACAGCGTACAAGTAAAAACTAGACATTCAAGGACAGCAGCTGAAGAGCTTGTAAGTGATCCTCTTCGTTAAAATCCAAATCCTCACATCAAGATGTAGCTTCTTAATAATTCACTTAGTTCAAGTTGGGTTTTAGACACTATGGACTCAGAAGAGAACACAGCTGCAATATGCTAATATAGTTTATCAACATAAGTCCAATCTAGTTACATCCAATATATTCAGCTCTGAACTTATTATCAAAGTTCAATCCATGAAATTCTTTGCAATCTGCACACATTACTTTTAGGTAGAAACAACCAAAGCGATTCTATTGTTTGACTTATGAAAAATTTATGCAGCGAAGCGTGTGGGCAACTAAAGTACTTACCAAGTGCAAGTAAATACTCACCCCTCTAATCATGACAGGACAAACTAATGGCAGCATATTAAAATCTCATACAGACATCAAATGTTTGCAGAGTAAGGCCATATTAGTTTTGCTGCATGTACTTAAGACGTAGACCGCAAAAGGATACTAGTGGCATGCATATCGTTGTAGTCGTCTGGAGGAAAGGCTCCTGCTAAGGAAGTCTAATAGCTCCGGATAGCCATTATTTATCATGATCCTTATCCCCAAACTATCAGCTTATCTTGTTCGGTAAGTGTTTCTGTACTCATTCAGGACAGTATGTGAATTCTATCGTCCGACTACCGCGTAATGCACTTGCTGTGGTCAATTTTAACATTTTGCAGACATGTTGGTAAATGATCAGTGTCAAATTGACAAGTAATTTCAGATGAACAAGGCGCCGCTAAAACAGAAAAGGGCAGATCTGCAGCGGGGCCAATTGACCCAGCACAACAAACCGCGAGGCTAAAAATTCGACAGCAAGTACTAATCAACCGATCGATCGACACAGAGCAGACGAAGGGGAGCTCACCTGAGAGGTGTTGGAGGCGAGAGGTCGAGATCCCGCCGCCGGCGACACACGGAGCCCCGAAGACCGCCGGAGACCGGGGACGCCGACCTTCCTGGCGAGGTAGCGCGTCGCCATGGCACCGATCGGTCTGATCCGGAGGAAGATGGCGCGGGGTAGGAGACCGCCGGGCTAGGGTTTCGTTGCTTCCTGGCGAGGGGGGGGGGGGGGGGGGGTTTCTTTTTTCTGCGTCTACTGCTTCGGGGATTTCCTTCTCTCCTGTTCTTATCTTGAAGCCCAAGGGCCAAGGGCCAATCACGTAAGCAGCAGAGGCTCCGTCTGGGCTCGCTCGAGCCTGGCCTGTCTGGGCTCGCTCGAGCCTGGGCTGCCTGGCCTGTCTGCCGTTTCGGTCACTTTGTAGTTTGTACACGCGCATGACGCGCTCATGTTTTGCGCATAGTCCCAAATATGTATATGTGAGATACACCATAACAGTCACCGTTCTGATTGGAATTACTCCGAAAAATATATTGCTACTCTTTTCACCCCATTTAGTAGAGTGCATGGACCAGTTTTATAATTATTTTTGCCTCATAGAGTGTACACGTACGTGTCATCAGGACTCGTATGATTTGAACATCCTCACAATGAAATCAGCCTTAGGGTCATTTGTTTGATATAATGGGTCATCAGATTTTTTTTAGATAATAGGAAGATTGTATTAATCCCGGTCTTGCTTTCAGAGAAGCAACAGCCGCAGTGGCCTTGGCTTCTACGAAAGTTACAACCAAATACAATCACCGACTATAGTCGGCCATCATCAAAAGTGCACAAAAACTACACTGATGAAACAAACACAAATAGAAAGAAAGAAACCGTCTCCTGCCCGCAACTTTTGTTGTCTTCCGGTGCTGTCTCTTGAGTACCGTCAATTCTATATATGTGTCTGCTCTTCCACCATTATATGAGATTAGAACAAACTCGAGCAACTGGCAATCCATTGACGAAAAACATCTTTGATTGAAGCGAAGACCACCCAAACGGCAACCGATGAAGAAAGAAATTGATGACTATCGGAGACGCCAAAAGCATATACAAGGACAGTGATCTGGGCAACCAATTCATCGAACGCATCCACAATTGCAAATGACTCCAAAAACGACGCCTTCACGAAGGTCACGACATCCAAAATGCCGCCATCGTCACGGGTTTTCACCAGGCTCTATATTTTCCGAGACTGAGCGAACAAGGCGTTCAGGCTCTTATTACACGCGCGCGCGGTACTCTATTGACACTAGCATTCTTTAGCATAGGTTGTTGGCCTTATTGTTCATTATCGCGCGCTAGTATACTTGAAAGGAACTTACTTATGACATCCTTTTGCAACTCAATAAACTGATCATCTTGTTTTCTTTTCTTCCTTTATTTATGCGGCATCAAACAAACATTTCCTGAGCATTATTCCTCTCATCCTGAAATTTGCTAATTAGAAAGGAAAAATATAGACTAATTAGTTATTAATTATTGGGAAAATTTAGGCAATTAACAAATTAACAGGAACGGATTTACCTCAGTCCTTGCACTGAACCGTGATCCCTAAGACCCAAATCACAAGACACCAAGTACGCAACAACCAACAGAGGTGACCTGAACCTTTGTGGTAAGCCGGCAACTGCGATCGAAGGTGGGAAAAAATGGATTCAAAGATTAAATTGGGGATGAAAAGGGAAAAAAAATTTATAGAGGCCTTACACCGATAGGAGAATGGGAGAATGCGCTAGACCGCAGGAGCGATCAGGGATCGCTGGATGACTAGAAAAAAAAAACAAATAAACAACCTGATCGGGTCTTCTATTGGTTTGCTTGGGCCTGCTGGGCTGTTAACTTCTGTTGGCTTGCTTGGGCCTCTTTTTTGTTGGGCTACACAGTGTTAATTTACAAAGGAGAAAAATTCTATTTGCCTCTCTCAATTATTGAGGGTGGCACAATCTACACATTCAATTACAAAATCGGGTATCTGATACCTTGAATTCATCACCCCGGTGCCCTACGTGACACAATGGGTCTGACATGTCATGTGCCATGTTATTTTTTATTTTCTTTTTTTCTTTTTCTCCTCTGTTCTCCTCTTCCCCTCGCCGCGGTCAGCTGTCCGACGGTGTGGCTCCGGGCTCTGCCGCCGACCCCGGAGACGTGGTGCAGCTCTGCCTCACCCAGTGGTCGTCATTGCCGCCGCCTTGACGCCATCCCATCGCGTCGTCGTTCCCCTCCGCGGACACCGCCTCCGCTGGCGCGCAGCTCGGCCTCGAGCTCAATCTCCCTGGGGTGCAGGGACGAGTCTAGCCGGCGAGGGGTGGGCCGCAGATCCAGCCCAACAAGATGTTGTAGTACTGTAGCAGCATTTTTCCTTTTTATTTTTCAATTTTTTCCCTTTTTGGGCCCATCCACTTAAGCCCAAGAGGCTTCCGGCCCACCCCGAGGTCTGGGCCTGGACTCGCCACTGCTGGGGTGCTCGTCTCCACGGAAGTGCTCCCGTGCCGCGCCAGTGACTCGATGTGCTCACCGCAGCGGATGCTTGCTCGCTTTGTTTTTGCAGTCGCGCAGCGCACTCGTCGCTGCGTAAGGATCCCCTCGAGCGCGCACCGCTGTCGTGTACGTATCTCCACTCGACCGCACGGCGCAACAAGGCAACAACTTGGTGAGGCAACGACTCGATACGGTGTACGTATCTCCACTCTTTAGTCTATCACGCCCAGAAGAAGGTCTGATGTCCCTGTCTTGTTCTCATCACCTGCTAGGATGAGTTTGGATTTTGGATTTTTGCAAGCAAGCATGGAGGCAGCAGCATGGCAATGCGCGTGCAGCAGCCTGAGCAGGCAAGCAAGGAGCACGCAACAGTCTGAGTAGCGAACAGCATGGCGAGTGACCAGCAGTGCGCCGCGCTGCTGTGGCTGTGGCTGGCGCTATGCGGCGCAGCGTGGAGAGCACGGGGCGGGGCGGAGAGCTCATCGCAGTGTAGCTGTAGCAGGGCGGCCCAAATCTTCGACATGGAGGGGGCAACAGCGTGTCGCATAGGAGGGAAGGGGAGCAGACGGTGAATGGGGTGCCATGGCGCGGAGGCGACGCATGGCGGCGGCAAGCCATGGCGGTGAACGTGCGACTGGTGTTGCCGGCAAGTAGTTTGATGAAATGTCAAAGCAGAGCGGCATTGAGAAGAAAGAGAGAAAAATAAAGAGAGAAAAAAGAAGAGGACGTGTCATCCGACATGTGAGACCCACGGCGTTACGTAGGACAAAAACACTCTCAAAATCGCTTAAAGAGGTAAATTGCACCGGGGTGATGAGTTCAGGGTATCAGATACCCAGTTTTGTAATTAAGGGTAAAGATTGCGCTACCTCTAATAGTTGAGGGAGGCGAATAAGACTTTTCTCTTTACAAAGCTCTCTCCTCGTACACACATTTTGCTACTGCTTTTTGAATTTTTCTCTCTACAGCAGAGAGAGGATCCGCACCCCTCCCCCCATGCGAGACGCCCCGGCTCGGCTGCTGCACTTGCAGCACTTGGTTCCAACCGGTCGATAGTTGCTAGATGCACAGTTGATGATCAGTCCACCACAACTAGTCCTGGGACTTGAGCCGGGCTAAATCCGGGTGGGCTGTGGCCCGAATGTTTGGCACGGCCCGAGGCCCGGCCCGGCCCGATGGGATTCCGTGCCGTGCCGATCTGGCCTGAACTGACGGGCCGTGCCGTGCCGGGTTTTCGACACATCGGGCCGGCACGGCACGACACTGTTATATGGGCCGTGCTCGGGCCAGCATGGCACGAAGGCGGCCCGGCGGCCCGGATTTGGCCCGATAGTGTGTTCTTGTCAAGTTCTTTAGCCAACGTTATTTTTGTTATTTTGATTCGTATTTCAAAATACAAACTTGTATAGATTTTGCATGTGTAGTCCAAATTTGATGATTCTTTTTTCTATAATCTTCAAAAAATTATCTCTATCATGTGGAATCTTTGTATGTAAACTTCTGTAGTTCAATTTTATACTGATCAATCAATATACTAATAGTCACTATTCACCATTATCTTTACTTTTTTGTTAACACCCAACCAATTTGAATTTTTAAGTAATTTTTTTGTGTGGATGTACAACTTCTACATATCTACACGTAGGAATTTTGTATAAATTTTTTTGTGGCACTTACACTCATGTAAGTTTGTACTGCTCCTCATTTGTCTCAAAAGCTCATAACTTCTATGTTGTTTAGTAAATTTTGAACACACATTCATGCAAACATTGTTGAAAAAATTCCCCGAAAATTGTAGAGGTTGGTATTGACTTGGAAGAACTCCACACCAAAATTGAGTTCAAAATTCAATATATTTTGGGAGATAAAAATGGCAAAAGCTCACTTTTCCTTTTTTTTTTGTCACACTCAATGTATAATGATTTTGGAACTCAAATTTGATATACACATGTAATATATCCGTCCTAAGCTATTGTAATTTTGGTGGAATTTTTAAAATTATTTTATCCATATAACACTATAAAAAGTTCAATTTAAACAACAAAAATACGCCTTCTCTTCACTGAAAACGCATTCCTGAAAGAGACTTCCACTGAAACCGGGCACGGTCCGACGACGGCCCGCCGTGCTCCGTGCCGTGCCCGGGCCGCATTTTCATCACGCCGGGCCGACCGGCACGGCACGACGTGGCCCGACGGGCCGTCACGGCACGGCACGGAACGGCACGAAGCACGACGGGCCCGTGCTATGCCGGCCCGAGCATGGCCCGAGTCGCAGCACTAACCACAACCTCAGGGAATCGGTCGTCAGTTAAAGTCAAGGTTCCAGGGCTCCATGCTAATCTGGGTGTAAGATCTCGCGCAGCCGCATCATGATAGATCGGAAAGTTGTACGTACCTCCGCAACGGCTGGTGCGTGGAATTTCTTTTCAAAATAATATTATTTTATTTAGAATTTACAAAATGAATATCAAAATCAACAAAATTGTAGAAATAACACCATGTCGTACATTGAATGCACGAAAATTCAATTTTTTGCACGTTGAACACACAAAAATTCAATTTTCGCACGTTGAACACACGAAAATATGAATTTTCATACTTTGAACGTACGACAATATAAAATATGCTATAGAATCCTATTTTCATGTGTTGGTTGTTCGAAAATTGAATTTTCGTGTATCCAATGTGTGACAATAGGTCCAGGAATAATAAAAAAAATGAAAAAGTCAGGAAAATACATATTTAATAATTTTCATGCATTGAACACACGAAAATTGGAAATTAAGTTTTTCTCCAACATGCAAAATCATTTTTAGCTATTTTATGATGCAAGCCTTTACTTTGTTAAGTTACACAATTTTTTCTAACCCTAAGAAGGGTTAGAAAAAATTGTGTAAATACAATTTTGTGGAAACACAAAAAGAAAAAAGAAAAAGAAAAAGAAAAAGAAGAATCCTGTTCATCTCCAAATCAACATATTGCAAATACAACAGTTCCTTACGAACTAAACAAGCTCTGCATCGACGAATACAGTACAACAAGCAAAGCACGGAGCCTCATGAGATCGACGGCGCGCCAGCAGAGTAGGACGTCCTTGGCTGCGGAGTGACTTTGGCTGTAGTAGAGCGCGACGGTGAGGTTCCTGGCCTGGCATCGACTCGGACCACTTCATCGCGCGCGCTGGGTTGCATAACGTGGGACTTCTGTCGACGTCATGGAGCGCGACCCCTGGGATGACATGGACGTCGGCATCCTGTAACACATGGACCTGCCGCGTCTGCCGGAGGAGCGACGACGTCACCTGCGCTCCTTGTCCCGGTCGTGGTCACGCGCGTCGAGCGGCATGAGCTTGCATTGTCGGTCGTGCCGCAGGTATACGTACGGGTTGCTCTTCTCTTCATCAGGTCCTTGCGCCAGCTGGACACAAGCATGAGCAGCCTCTCTGTCTCCGCACAGTTGCCGCGCAGCCGCAGACCTGCAAGTAAAACACGACAACGTGTAAGAATGGCTATATAAATACAACAAAACTATTGCATTTACTCACTCGTGTGCAAACATGCAATGGCAACGCTCGACGTGTAGAGTCAACCCAGTAGAGTGAATGGAGGATGGACAGGCGTACCTCTACATCTACATGTCTGATATACGCATGTATGGATGGTTAGGGTGGACATCCGCTGCATGCTTCAGCGCCTCTTTAAATTTTGTCCTTTCCTCTTTGCTGACACCAGTCCCCCAATGAACTGCAATATCAACCTCACGAAGTGACGGGAGGTGATCCATGGCCAAATCATCAAAGCTAAGTCCACCGTCAGAGGAGAAATCCATTGCCCGAATGCAGAACTCAATTTTTTTAGCCCTGGGCATGGCCCCTCGTGTGAACATAGATGGCACAGTTGCAACTCTACCGAAAGTGCATTGTGTCGCAAGTGGGAACGTATCAGCACTGAACACGAACTTTTGAAGCGGGTACTCTATAAAATTGTCAAAGTTTCCCACCATATTGAGATTTCCAAGGTTGGGCAGTGTCCCAATCACTTGGATGTCCTCGGGTCGTATAGTATTAACGAAAGACAAGTAAAGGCTCCTGAGGTGGGGAAGTGATGCAGGACTAATCCATTTGGGCACTGTGCGCAGCGAACGGTCGCTACGTATTAGAAGAATGCAAAGGTGTGAGGGAGGCACCCAGCGTTCCCACTCGATGAGGTTGTTCCACAGACCTAAATCATGATTAACCCGCAGCTTTTGGAGTCTTGGGAGGTTGCCCAGGGAATTAATGAAGGCCTCAGAAATGCTCTGGTTCATCTCTAAGTTGATTCGAATATGGAGCTCCGTTAGCTGGGTCAGTTGGCCTATCTCTTCCACGGCGCCTGCAGACGCGTTGCCCAGATACAATTCTTCCAGCACCTTTAGGGATGCAAGATTTCTCAACAGATTGCCTGCCCTTGGATAACAATTAGCACCTTGTAGGCACATCAATCGTTTTAGCTCAAAAATAGACAGAGGCAATTCAAAGCTGATATCACGCATCCTAAGAACCTCCAAAAACTGTAACTTTTCTATCCCTTTTGGAACCTGCGTGAAATACGTATAACATAGTCCCAGGTACCTCAGGTGAATCAAGTTCCCAACACAGATTATAGAATTTTGACAGACTTCATATTGAGAGCAACCTTCTAGATCCAGTACACGTAGCACACCAAAGCATGAAAATGATGACAATGAAACAACCGAAGGCCAAAAGATAGCAATGGACCTCACTTGTGACACATCATTTTTGGGCCAAGACGTATTTTTGAGGGATAACCTGCGAAGCTTTTTGCTTTCTGAAGACAACACTTGCTCAATATCAGCTGATGTAGTAACAAAATTTTCTTCTTTTGACAAGGAACAAATGAGATCAAGAATCATATCATGCACACGGCAGGCATAAATCCCACGGACTGAATCTGTGCTCCCTACCGGCTGGACCAGGCTTCTATTTATAAGATCATTGAAGTAACTCTTCCCCAACTCAAATAGGTCATCACCAGTTTTTTGAGTTTGGATGAAACCTTCACATATCCACCTCCATATCAGCCGATCCCTCATAATCTCATGATCTTCAGGATACATGCTTAGGTACATGAAACAAGTCTTCAAATGAGGAGGCAAATCATAGTAGCTAAATGACAAGATCTTTATCATATTATTGTACATGTCATGCTTGCTGCTAAGTCCATAACCAATTGAGTTGCACACCTCCTGCCACTCACTTGTATCATCTGACTTACTGGCCAACAAACTAGCTATTGTAATCATAGCCAATGGAACACCCCCACATTTCTTCAGAATTTTGTCAGATAACTCAAACAACCTTTCAGGGCACTTGTCTTCAGACCCAAATATTCTTCCATAGAACAATTCTTTGGAGCTATCAGAAGAAAGAGGCTTCATTTGATAAGAACAGCTGACTAACTTAGCAACATCACAGCAGCGGGTAGTTAAGATCATTTTACTTCCTAAGTTCTCGTCTTGGAATGCAATTCTTATTGCGTTCCAGGATGATACCTCCCATATGTCATCGATAACAATGAAGTACCTGTTGTATGCCAACAATGAAGTCTAATAAATACTTCGCAAAAAAGCCTAACAAATATGCTTTTAAATTAATTTCAAAAATATTTCTAAATCAAATCATTACATGTCGCTAACAAACATCAATCGAATAATGTTATCTGCCATCAAGAATTTTGAAGTCCAAGCCGGCAAGTTTGAGCAATAAATAAAAAAAATCTAACATTGTATATGGACTACAGCATAAAAGGACTACTAAATTTACGTCAGGTTTGCGTATATGTTATGGAATACAATTTGCAACAAGGCGACACATTCTAGAAATTTTTGTTTTGAGCAAAACACATTCTATGAATTTTGTTGTGATGCATGTTAAGGTACGATTTATAATGTGCCAACACAATTTTGGGTTTAATGGGAATGCAAAAATTTATAGAACACACTGGAAAGATGTGGCTTTAGCCACAACACACTCCAATGCTCGTATTTAGCTGTCTCACACTCCAAAAGAATGGTTCCATAGCTACAACACACTGAACAAAGGAAAAGTGAATCTTTTTCAACTTTTCTATCTCATTGTATGAAATACATTACACTTTGAAATGTTGCACAATAAGACACTGATGCGTTTTCTATTGATGTATTTTTTTGCAGATTTTTTTTCTGATTGTTCACATAGTTTGATTTACTCAATCAAAAGTATTATCAATGAAAAGTATTATCAGCAAAGGAACATCTGTTTTTCTAACCAGATAATACCTGAAATGTGCAGAACTCACAATTTCTAGAGATCCTTGACTAAAATAATTCAACGTCTTGATTTCTACTAAACATTAGGCCCCATACAATTTCACTTAATCATTTATTGACTTTTAGTTACGTATGGCCTTGGAGTTTTGGTCACAAAATCGTCATTATCCATGTATTGAGCTTGGAGTTCTATACTCAAATAAGGTATAAATAAATCAACATGTCTTAAATAAATGGAAAATATATAATAAAATGTGCTTATCCTATTACGATATAATTGTCTAATTTGCTGACCACACAGCCTAGTAGCATAAATGACCCAACATGCACGAGGATGTAGTGATATGAAGTTTAGTGGCATTATGCTCGTCCAAGTAATAAGGGGTCCCTCTTCTCTTCCCAATATAAGAGTGGCCCCCATGTTTACAAAAACCACTGAATAAAATGAAGCGGTAATGAACTGGTACATCTTATATGTCTCTAAGACTAACATGCAGTTTTTGAGTAATCTAATTCCTTTAGTGCATATATAGTAACTGATTATTGTGAGACATCTCTATAAAAAAAATCACATAACCATGGTATATCTACATATTAAGATATGTCAAATAGAAATTTGGTTGTATATCTTGTCTAAAAGGTGTTGCTTTTAATATTCAGAAACATGGTTTCACTAAATGTTCTCATTTACTTATGGTACCAAGGGCACGGCTAAAAATAAAAGTACTTATGAATATGAGCAACTTTATTAACTGGGTGTTATGGATACCTCTTTTCCTTAAGGAAGTCTTGGATTTCTTCTATGAGTTGCCCTTCATCCAGTATCTGGAAATTAGTTTTGTTCATATAATATTCCTTGTTAAGCGCAAGGAGAATATCCCTCAGGAGTTTCTTCAAGTCTGGTTTTTGGCCCACAGGAACAAAAGCTTTCCAATGGATATTCATATTCTCAGGAAGCTTCTTGTACACAACTTTTGCGAGAGTAGTCTTGCCCAATCCTCCAGACCCGACAACAGAGACTATCTTCATCTTCTTGTTGGATGCATCGTCATCCCCAAGGGTCAGCATCTTTATGAGTTCATCCCTTGACTCATCGATGCCGACAGTCTCTGAGGTTTTCATGTGAAGAGTCAAGACACGAGGATCAATACTTGTTATGGCAGAAGAATTGGACACATGATCATCAACCCTGTACCTATTTTAGATAAAAAGGTAATGTTATCAGATTTCTTTGCTTGTTTGGAAAGCCAAAAGGGACCATAGTTCTCAAATGCTTGAGAAACAGATTATATGCGGTGGACGAAAGCACACCAGAATGGCAGAGCTATCATGTAAACCTCCTAAGTAAAACTAAGAACACATCAATGCATCATGACTCCCATGAAGTATAATAACAGATAAGAAATAGACAAGATCCTTAAACATGTACCTCTCACGCCGTTTGGCCATTTCGTCGACTTGCTCCTTGATGTCCTCTATGGCACCAGCGATCTCGCGGCGTGCCTTGAACTTGCTTAAGCTGAACATCTTGCCCATCTTTTCTAGGAGCCGTTTGACTTTGGCATTGTCGTCAATGGGCTGACCGCCACCATCGACACGCACAAGGAATGTGTCTATGATGTCTTCGATATCGTAGGACGCCTCCCTTACTTCGCTTGCCCAGAGCTTGACCTGGGGGTCGAGCTGGTCGTAAGGCACCTGGGCCACCTTGCTGAGGGCGACCTGCATGCTGTTGAGCTCGTCTGCGAGAGACTTGACTTGCTTCCTGATGCCCTTCTGCAGCTTGTACTCGCCTTCGAGCAGCTGGAGCACCTTGGGGACTAAGCTGCCCATCGCCCCAGTCGCCACAGCCATTTTCGCGAGCTCTCAAGAAGAACTACTCGAGCTAGCTAGCTACCTGCTTGCAGTGCAGTGTAGCTGCGGACTGTGGTGCGAATGGAAGGGCTTATCGGAAGTAGCTTTGTGGGGAGTTGCCGGTATGTCCATGCCCTATTGTTTTGTTCCTTCCTCCCGCGCCCTCCTCGTGATTCCATTTCGTGCCATTTGAATGCTAGTACAGTCCTAGTCAAGCTCATGGATATGTGTGCGCACGCAGCTTCAGCGCTAATCGCGGATCTTGGGCAGGTGGTATGCTAATTAATTCCACCGTCCATCTCGATCTCTGGAGTATAGTGGAGTAGTAATATTTTGATAGATTCGTATTGTCTGGGATGGAGCTCGCCAGGGATGAAGTCCGATTGTCTCTTGTGTGTGTCGTTGTTTGGGGCTTTTCGAAAAATGTTCAGAACAGTGGGCTGGTTCCTTGCTCTTTGTAGCGCAGATATTTGTTGAAGATTTGGCGAGCTTGATGCACATAAATCTTCTCATTAATCACTCTTTGCTGCAGTACGTTTATTCACGTTAGGCCAAGAAGTTAAACTGCTCTGCGTACTGTGTAGAGATACTGTAAAGCTTACGTACGAGCTTAACGTTACAGTATTGATTAATCAAACTAGCGCGAGCAGATCATGACTGTCTCGGGTCCTTAGGCGTTACTTAGTTATAAACCACTGACAGCTGCTAGCGAATGTCGTCATCTGAATTTCTTACACATACTAACATGGTGGCTCCACTCTCGGTGATCAAATTGCACAAGTTTTTTCTTCCCAAAGGGCTGCACCACGCGCAGAACCACGGCCACGGCCTGGTCCACCACCACGCGCAGCACCACGGCCACGGCCACCAGGACCAGCACCGCTACCAGCACCAGCAGCAACACCACCACCACCACGCGCTCGCCGGCGACGGCCACCAGTAACAGGACCATGCCCGCGGCCAGCACCACCACCATCAGAAAGGCCACCAACATCGCGGCCCACGTCGCCACCAACTGCAACGCTGCCATCAGCACCTCCTAAAGTTCCACGGCCAACACCATATGCACCGTAGGCAGGAACAAAGTCAGAAGCAGAAGGACCCCCAAACACAGGAGTAGGAGGAGGACCGTAGACGGAACTCGGCCCGATCCCATAGCCATATGGCTCGGCGGCAGCAGGTGTGCCTTGAATGTAGCCTTGGAAGCCGCTAGGGGGTGGGAAGCCTTCGGAGTTGAGGTCGAGGCAGCCTAGATCGAGCCGGGAAACACCGCTGTTGGAGGGAAAGCGCCGGTTCCCGTCGTCGGAGTAGGACTGCGACTGGGAGTACGGATCCCGGTTGGAGAACAAGTCTCGGGTCCCGTCTCCTCCCACGCCGCCCGTGCCGAAGGCATCCATGTTGGAGGAGGAGCTGCTGTGGACGTCTTCTACCGCCGGCGACATGGGACCGGTGGCGCTCAAGATCTGGCGTCGACGACGAAGGTTGCTCGACGCACGTGAGCGGCGCTGCTTTGCATAAGCCAGACGGAGCCGGAGCAGCAACGGACTTCGCAGAGGGAGGCGGCGGTGGCGGCTTGACGCCAAGACGGCGGCCGGTGGCGGCGGCGGTGCCGTGACGAGCGAGCGAGGAGGGAGAGAGGAGGCGGACGCGAGCGGTGGGCGAGTGGATAAGGGGCACTCCCGTCCGACGCGAGCGGATAGGGTTTTAGAGCCCCTCCCCTTCTCAATTTAGCAGGCCTCTGGAGCTCACTAAAGGCTAAAATTTAGAGGCCCGTTCGGGGCCTTTTAGCGCAGAAATTTAGCCGCCAGGCTTTTAGAGGCCTCTAAAAGGCCGAAACGAACGCGCTCCTGGTCGATTGGTAAGAAGAAACTCTAACCCGACCGATATCTTAAATCTGCTCTGTACACACCTGCCCGGCCTGCATGCGGGCGAGGGTGGCTCTGACGCGCACCCTGACGGATGACAGCGTTGCCCAGCCCGGAGTACCGCGCCTAGTACCCCGGCTCCGTCCCGGAGTTCGCCCACCCGTCACCAGCTAGGAGCGCCGCCTCTGGCGACCAGGATGACCGGCGACGTCGAGCTCGCGGGTGAGGTTGACCCTTGAGGCCTGCCGTAGCTGCGTGCGGTGTGCTCTTGTGCATATTGGAGCATTCTATTGAGCGAATGTTAATGTTACTGCCAGACTCTGAGTGACACGGTGTCAGCTAAAATGCAGGACATTGCTTTACGAATAGACAGATGAGCTAAAGAAGGCGTAACATGAGGGGAAAAAAAACGTGCATAATGTGGAGTATCATAGAGACTAACCTACCTAAGCCCAGTGAAATGTGACAAGTATTTGAAACTAAATTTTTATTGAAGTAAAAAATACAAATCTACAAGAAGGTGTGATTGTAATCTCTATATACCTACAAAGACGGTAAACGGCAACTTCAGATGAAATGATGGAGACACAGTAATTAGGTCATTGCTATAGCAACATGTTAGCCAGGTCAAAGAAATAAAAAGTCCAATGCCAACATTTCTGAATAAATACTGGATACGAACAATCAATATTAATATACACAGAAGACGGACCATTGGCATTAACTACTAAATTTAGCCTCCCTGATTAGCTTCCTTTGCTCATAAGGCTGACTCCAACAAGGAGAGCCAGTTTTGACATGCAAATTCCCCTTTGCATTGGGTTAACAGTGTTTTGCACTTGGTTCACATCTCCTCTTCTCCAACAGACGCCAGGCATCTCATCTCACCCCGGCCCCGCGCCACGCACAGTGCCGCCGCGCCTCGCCCTGCCCCGTGCCGCGCGCCGCCGCGCTTGAGCTCGCACTCACGCCGCCTCGCGACGCCCTGCCCCGCATCCGGCGCGCCGCCGCCATCGCCCGCGAGCGCGCAGCTGCCCGTGCGGCCGCGCTGCCCACCCAGCTTCCCGCGTTCCTTAACCGATCGAGCAGAGGAAGCAAATCAGCGTCAAGCTAGCAGGAAGAGCAAGGACAAGCTAGCAACAAGAGGAAGCAAGCAGAACATCTCTCGCTTCACTTCGCTCGATGTCCTCAGGAAAATTCACTAGCAATGCACGTGCTGCAGCGTCTCGTCGGACTGAAGCTCTTGCGTCAGGGGCGGCACCTCATCGACTACTCGGAGCCGGGGACGGCTCACGGAACACGGCGGCCTTGTCCGCATGACGGCCGCGCCGCCGCGGTGGACGCCGCCTTGTCCGTGTCGGGGCAGGAGGAGGAGAAGGACGGCTGCGTGCAGCGCGCTACGGCCATGGAGGACATGCGGGCCATAGCGCGGGCTCCCTCCTCCGCACCGCCTCCTCCACGCCGCCTCTCGTCGCCGCCGCCGTCCCCCTCGCCGCCAACCCGCCCGCGCTACCTGCTCACCGCCGCGCCCACACCTCACGCTCGCCGCCGCGCTCGCCTTGCCCTGCCCCGCGCCCCCAGCTCACCGTGGCGATTGGCGCCGTCTGATTCCGAGGCGAACTTGAGCTTCGGCGTGCGATGGCGGCGTCCGTTTCCGAGGCAAGCATCCAGCTCGCGATCCCGCTCGCGATCGACGGCCTCCCCATCCAGCTCGGAGCTCGCCTGCCGCTCGCCCGCGCTGCACGCACCGAATGCATTGGAGGAGAGAGGCGGTCTATTTTTATATCGTCTCTCTCCTCCAAATGCAAAAATGCCTCCTTGTTTGCATGTGCTGTTGGAGAAGAATCTGATGATGCACAGTGTTGAAGATCATGCATATTTGGCTTTGCATTGTGCTGTTGAAGTCAGTCTAATGCATATATCCAACTATGATCAGACCAAGGCCCAAACCAGCAGCGCAAGACCCCACCGTAACAAGCCTGTCAATATTCGCATCTCTTATTGACTTCTTGAAAGCCTCCCTATCAAAAGGTACAGCAAAGATGAATGTTTCAAGGACCAATTCATTCGATTCAAATTCGTACAACTGTGGGGCTTACTTCTCAGCTGCAATTTCAGCCTTAAGTCTTGCTATGTCTGTAAACTTCTTCCCTGCAACACCAGTTCCGTTGCTGCGTACACCCTGAGAAGGAAATGCTGAGATCACAGCATACACGTAAAAACTAGACATTCATGGACAGTACCTGAAGAGCGTGTAAGTGATCCTCTTCGTTAAAATCCAAATCCGCACATCAAGATGTAGCTTCTTAATAATTCACTTAGTTCAAGTTGGGTTTTAGACACTATGGACTCAGAAGAGAACACAGCTTCAATATGCTAATATAGTTTATCAACATAAGTCCAATCTAGTTACATCCAATATATTCAGCTCTGAACTTATTATCAAAGTTCAATCCATGAAATTCTTTGCAATCTGCACACATTACTTTTAGGTAGAAACAACCAAAGCGATTCTATTGTTTGACTTATGAAAAATTTATGCAGCGAAGCGTGTGGGCAACTAAAGTACTTATCCAAGTGCAAGTAAATACTCACCCCTCTAATCATGACAGGACAAACTAATGGCAGCATATTAAAATCTCATACAGACATCAAATGTTTGCAGAGTAAGGCCATATTAGTTTTGCTGCATGTACTTAAGACGTAGACCGCAAAAGGATACTAGTGGCATGCATATCGTTGTAGTCGTCTGGAGGAAAGGCTCCTGCTAAGGAAGTCTAATAGCTCCGGATAGCCATTATTTATCATGATCCTTATCCCCAAACTATCAGCTTATCTTGTTCGGTAAGTGTTTCTGTACTCATTCATGACAGTATGTGAATTCAATCGTCCGACTACCGCGTAATGCACTTGCTGTGGTCAATTTTAACATTTTGCAGACATGTTGGTAAATGATCAGTGTCAAATTGACAAGTAATTTCAGATGAACAAGGCGCCGCTAAAACAGAAAAGGGCAGATCTGCAGCGGGGCCAATTGACCCAGCACAACAAACCGCGAGGCTACTAATCAACCGATCGATCGACACAGAGCAGACGAAGGGGAGCTCACCTGAGAGGTGTTGGAGGTGAGAGATCGAGATCCCGCCGCCGGCGACACACGGGGCGCCGAAGCCCGCCGAAGACTGGGGACGCCGACCTTCCTGGCCAGGTAGCGCATCGCCATGGCACCGATCGGTCCGATCCGGAGGAAGATGGCGCGGGGTAGGAGACGGCCGGGCTAGGGTTTCGTTGCTTCCTTTTTTTTTTTTTTTTTTTTTTTTTGAGATATTACACAGTACAACTCAGACACTCACAACGCACGCACACTCACCCCTATGAACGTACATACGCAAACCCTACCCCTATGAGCATCTTCGAAGACTGAGCCGGCAAATTCTTCAGATTCCCGAAGTCACCACTGGCGCCTCGTTGTCGACGGCCTCGTCGAATACCGCTGAAAGCACAAATGCCGTTAAATCCTAGAAAATTCGCTCCCACCGAGAGTCGAACCCAGGACCTCAAAGGTGCTACTCGGTTGCCTTCTTTTTCCTGCGTCTACTGCTTCGGGGATTTCCTTCTCTCCTGTTCTTATCTTGAAGCCCAAGGGCCAAGGGCAATCACGTAAGCAGCAGAGGCTCTGTCTGGGCTCGCTCGAGGCTGGGCTGCCTGGCTTGTCTGCCGTTTCGGTCACTTTGTAGGCCTCGTTCGTTTCCACCTCTCTAAATTTTAGACCTCTAAAATGAAAAAAAATCTTGTTATTTATGAGCATTAAATAAAATTTAATAACAAAACCTTTTTGACAGATAAATGCTCATTTCGAGACGAATCTAATGAACCTAATTAATCTATGTTTTGTTACAGTGATGTTACAGTAACCATCATCTAATCATGGCTTAATTACCCTCATTAGATTTGTCTCGCGAATTAGACCCGGAGTTCTGCGATTAGTTTTGTAATTAAACTTTATTTAATACTTCTAAATAACAAAATTCTCTTTGATGTGACCTCTCTAAAATTTAGACCCCTAGAAACGAACACCCCCCGTAGTTTGTAGTTTGTACACGCGCTCATGTTTTGCGCATAGTCGCAAATATGTGTTTTTTTATATGTGAGACACACCATAAAGGTCACCGTTTTGATTGGAATTACTCCGAAAAATATATTGCTACTCTTTTCACTCCATTTAGTAGAGTGCATGGACCAGTTTTTATAATTATTTTTGCCTCATAGAGTGTACACGTACGTGTCATCACTCATCAGGACTCGTATGATTTGAACGTCCTCACAATGAAATCAGCCTTAGGGTCATTTGTTTGATCTAAATGGTCATCAGGGCCAGCTCTATATTTTCAGAGCCTGGAGCGAACAAGACGTTCAGGCTCTTAAGATTACACGAGCGCGCGGTACTTTATTCACACTAGCATTCTCTAGCATAGGTTGTTGGCCTTATTGTTCATTATCGCGCGCTAGTATACTTGAAAGGAACGAACTTATGAGTTATGACACCCTTTTGCAACTCAATAAACTGATAATCTTGTTTTGTTTTCTTCCGTTATGCGGCATCAAACAAACATTTCCTGGGCATTATCCCTCTCATCCTGAAATTTGTTAATTAGAAAGGAAAAACATAGACTAATTAGCTATTTACTATTGGGAAAATGTAGACAATTAACAAATTAACAAGAACGGATTTACCTCAGTCCTTGCACTGAACCGTGATCCCTAAGACCCAAATCACAAGACACCAAGTACGCAACAACCAACAGAGGTGATCTGAACCTTTGTGGTAAGCCGGCAACTGCGATCGAAGGTGGAAAAAAAAGATTCAAAGATTAAATCAAGGATTTTGGGGGAAAATTGGAGAGGCCTTACACGGAGAGGATAATGGGAGGATGCGAGCGGCAGGAGCAATCAGGGATCGATGGATAATGGGAGAAACTGATTGGGTCTTTTTTTTTTTTTTTGAGAGAGACAACTGATCGGGTCTTCTATTGGCTTGCTCGGCCCTGCGTGGACGGCCAATATATAGTTGCAAGATGCACAGTTTGTAGGGCAAGATGATCAGTCCACAACCTCAGGGAATCAGTTCAGTCGTCAGTTAAGGTCAAGGTTCTCGTCAGTTAATAAGATCTCGCGCAGCAACAGTGAGCGTTGATATCATGATCTCCTCTCACTTCAGCTGGGCCGAAGTTTCCATGGTGAAGGCAGCGATGGTGTGGTCTGCGCTTGCCAGGAACTAGAGGAAGGTGTGCTGTGCGGCTTCGTTTCGTAGACCACGGCTCTTCTTTTTTCTTTCGGCTTGATCGCTCGATGGCTCGATTGCCCGGTCACCCGTCTTTGATCGCCGGTGGCTTCAACTAGGACAGCCCAAGTGGGTTCGCAAAGCCGCGTTTTACGAACCTTTAGCACAGATTTTTTTTTTTCCCGGAAGCAAGACACCGTTCGGTAGCCTGCACAAAGTGATAGCCTTGCACACGGCGTCTAGCTAGAAGGCAGTAGAGTTACCACCATGACCATCCAAAGTTCTTGTTCATCAGTTCCCTCAAAAAAAGAGAATAAGTTCTTGTTCATCTCGAAATCAAACATATTGCAAAATAGTTCCGTACGAACCAAACGACCTCTGGGTCGGCGAACAAAACACAAGCAATGCACAGAGTGCCTCAGATCAATGTCCGTGGCTGCGGGGCGACTTTCGCCGTAGTAGAGCGCGACGGTGTGGTTCCTGGCCTGGCGTCCACTGGGATCACTTCATCGCGCTGGGCCGATGTCACCCGCCTCGCCATGCCCGGGGTGGCCAACGTCACCGGCCCGCCTCGTCATCCATCGACCCCTGGGATGACATGGAAGTCGGCAGCCCGTACACACCGGCTTCACTACGGGAAAGCTCATATATGCCGAGTGCTAAGACGTTTGCCGAGGGCTTTTCCTCGGGCACTCGGCAAACTAGCTAGTTGCCGAGTGCCAAAGGCACATCTCTCGGCAAAAACGCAACACTCGGTACAGATCTTGTTTGCCGAGTGCCACCGGACTCGGCACTCGGCAAACAATAAAAAGCACTCGGCAGCCCATTTAGCCCTCGGCAAACGCTGGCACGTGCCACGCACGAGCGTCAAACAGGGAGGATGGGGTGGCGCCGTCAATTTTGCCGAGAGCCAGACGTGGGGCCCTCGGCAACTAAGTCTTTTTGCCGAGTGCCCTCCTTTGGCTCTCGGCAAAGTTTTTTTTTTCTCTTCATTTTTGGCCACAAATTTTGTCCTGACGTCTATTTATGTATGAAAGTGACTTATTGTCAAAATTTGGTATTTTTTCTGATATGTTTGTTATATTTAAGTTATTTATTTCCTTTAAAGTATTTATTTAAGATAATTCAAATTTGAATTACAAGTGATTCATATATTGAAATATAGTGGCTAAAAAAATGATATTCATATTTATAAGTCTAATGCTAGTCCATAACCATGAAATGAACGGAAAATAAGCGCATGATGTACATAAAATATAAGGGTGAACATTGGGTCAAATAGTACTTTGTTTTTATAAAATTCAAAAAAAGTCTAAAAATTACGAGACTCGTCCTAGTATCATGAAATCATACGTGGAGGCCATGATAAATTGTAGAAAATTTTTCGCAAAAGTTGTCACGTACATTGTTTACAAACCGAAGCATCCTCGAAGAAGATCCATGAACTTATAAAGTGATTGTTTATATTTCGAACCAAAACGACAGTCATAATATGGTTTGACCATAAATCTTTTTTTATAGATAACAGATGATATGAAATGTTTCATGACAAAATTTGGCTATTTTTTGAATTTATGTCGAATTTCTATATATTTTTTAAACTCCTGCTGAAAATGTTTGCCGAGAGCCGGCCCCACAGCTCTCGGCAAACAAGTATTGCCGAGTGTTTTATTGTTTGCCGAGTGCTTTCAGATCTAGCACTCGGCAAACTTTGTATGACTTAGGCGCGTCGCGCGGTTTCCCTTTCTCCCTCTCCTGGCCTTATCTTCTTCCACGCCGCGCTCATCCCCCGCGTCGCCGCCGCCCTCCACCGCGCCGCATCCGGCACCGCCCGCGTCGCCGCTGCCCTCCACCGCGCCGCCCTCCCCAGACCGCCGCTCCTGCCACCGCGCCGCCCTCCACTGCGCCGCCCTCCCCGACCGCCGCCGCCTGCCACCGCGCCGCCCTCCACCGCGCCGCATCCGGCCCCGCCCGCGTCGCCGCTGCCCTCCACCGCGCCGCCCTCCCCCGACCGCCGCTCCTGCCACCGCGCCGCCCTCCACCGCGCCGCCCTCCACTGCGCCGCCCTCCACCGCGCCGCCCTCCACTGCGCTCCACTGCGCTGCTCCTGCCACTGCGCCGCCCTCCACCGCGCCGCCCTCCACCGCCCTCCACTGCGCCGCTCCTGCCACCGCGCCGCCCTCCACCGCGCCGCCTCGCCCCTCCGCCGACGACGACGCCCGCCCCTCCCCTCCCCGACGCCAGTAGGGGCCGGACGCCGCCGCCGGGGCCCGACGCCGCCGCCCCCGCCCCGAGGGCCTTGACGGCGAGGGGCCCGTCACCACCCTCGTCGCGCACCCCTCCCCAGCCTCCCCCTCACCACCGGCCACCAAGGGCTCCCCGGCCGTCGACGTCCAGGAAAGGTGAGCTTCTCCTCTTTTTTTTTTCTGTCTTTTCCTTCTGTCAATAATGAAATATGAACAGGTTAAATTGAATGCAAATTTGTATGCAATATTTAATTCCTTTGTATGCAAATTTCAATTCCTTTGTATGCAAATGTATGCAAATTTTAATTGCTTTGTATGCTAATGACCGCAAATTTGAATTGCTTTGTATGCAAAGGTTAGATTAAATTGAAAGTGAAAATTGATTGAATTACTTTTATACGAAAATTGATTGAATTGCTTTTATGTGAAAATTACGGTGTATGCAAATATTGAATGAAAAGATTGATGAAATACTTCCATTTATGTTTCGATTGGATTGTGCTTGCCGGCCATCGTGCCGTTGCTTTCAATTGGATTGTGTTGCCGGCCATTGTGCCGTTGATTTCAATTGGATTGTGCTTGCCGGCCATCGCGCCGTTGTTTCCTTGCAGGTTTTGGGAACCTCACCGTACAGGGGAGGTGCTGTCGAAATTTTGAATTGACAGCTTTATGTTTCGTTCTTTGCAGGATAGGAGAGGCTTTTCCACCGTCTTCCACTCGTCATTTTGCGGGACAACAAGGTGAGACATAAAGGACCCCCCCCCCCCCCCCCCCGGCCTTTTCCATTTCTGTTTGTAGGAAACGCGTAACCTAGTTAGTCGTCTCCCGTTCGAAATAGATACAGTTGGAGATATGCCCGAGGGTTGCATATCTATGACCGTATCTGTTTCGAATTGTCCACGTTTCTTGGACAGCCCGAGGATGCGTAGATGGGGCTAGTTTCCATTGTCTATTTCGGTTTGAGACCGAGTTTCGGCCGCGCCTCCCTGTTGTTCTCCGGATACACAATCTCCCTCTCAGGACGTGTATTTGGAGAACAGCGGGGAGGTGCTGCCGAAATTCCGTCTCGGACCGGAGTAGACCTTGGAAACTAGCCCCATCTACGCATCGTCGGGTGGGATTAGGACCTATCTTCACCTATTAGACATTGTATGCATCGTGTAGATACCAATGAATTTTAAATTGCTCCGTCATATGATAGAAGATGGATGACCGTGCGTGGATGTACACAGGCCGTCCAAGGAAGGGTTCTGAAACAAGTGAATGGGTTGACAAGACCCTTGCTTTCTTGAAACAAGCATTTGCCAATGCCAGCAAAGGTGGAAAGACTTGGTGTCCCTGCAGCCGTTGCGGCAACACAAGGGAGCAGACAGAGGAGGAGATGGGGTTGCATCTTGGTAACTATGGATTTACGCCAGGCTATACCCGGTGGGTCTACCATGGTGAAGCCCATAGATTGAGGGAGGAGGTCGTGAGACAACGCGTCGATGATTGTGATGCTGATGGCGGGGCGGAGGACATGTTACAGGACTATCAGGAAGCCCAGTTCCGTGAACAACCTAGGGGGGAGGAGGAGCCAGAGGAGTCCGCAAAGCGCTTCTATGACATGTTTGAAGCGTCACAGAAACCTCTTCACGGGCATACCAGGGTTTCAAAACTGGATGCCATTGCACGTCTAATGGCCGTGAAGTCCCAGTTTAGCTTGAGTCGGAACGCGTTCGATGTTATGTTGACAGTTGTTGCCAGCCTGCTTCCGGAAAGTCACATTCTACCAATGAGCATGTATGAGGTACAGAAAGTGCTTAGTGCACTTAAGATGCCATATGAGCAGATACATGCTTGTCCGAAAGGATGCGTCTTATTCAGGAAACAGCATGCAGAAGCTAAATACTGTCCAAAGTGTGGGTCCTCTAGGTTCATGGAGGTAGACGCGGGTGATGGGCAAAAAAGGCAGCTCACGGTACCCGTGAAGATCCTAAGGTACCTTCCGTTCTTACCGAGGATCCAACGGCTGTACATGACCGAGGAATCCGCGAAATAGATGACATGGCACAAACATGGAGTTCGATACAAGGCCGATAAGCTTGTACATCCATCCGATGGTGAAGCATGGCAATGATTCGATAACATTCATCACATCAAAGCTCGGGAGGCTCGTAATGTACGTGTGGCCCTGGCAACAGATGGGTTCAATCCATATGGCATGGGGGCTGCCCCGTACAGTTGTTGGCCCGTGTTCGTTATACCCCTCAATCTCCCTCCAGGCGTCATCTTTCAACGACAGAACATTTTCTTGTCGTTGATAATTCCTGAAAACCCGGGGAGTAATATGTCTGTTTATATGAAGCCTCTGATTGATGATTTGGAACGTGCTTGGGAGGAAGGGGTATGGACATACAATAAAGCTACAAAGACAAACTTCAGAATGTATGTTTGGTACTTCTACTCTCTGCATGACATGCCGGCGTATGGTTGTTTCTGTGGCTGGGGCGTTCACTCAAAGTTTCCTTGCCCGGTATGCAAGCATCTTGTGAGGTATCGCCACACGGCAAGGGTTGGGATGTTGTGTACAAGGTATCGCCACACGGCAAACTACCGGTCCCAAACAATGAAGATTACAATGTAGACCCAAACACATATGTCGATGGAGAGTTCTTCCAAGAAGATGGGCTAGAAGAGGGTTTTGTGATAGACTTAACTGAAGAGATCGAAATGGAAGTAGACAATGAAACGGTTGTTGATGACGATGCTGGAGATGAGGTTCATAATGCGAACGACTTGAAATTACTTGAGCGATTACATTTAGACGACGATGACATTCCGCCTTCAGAACACGTGCAAGATGATATGGACCTTGATGATTATAGTGATGATGAGGCAAACAATGCACAAGATCCTGATCTTGATGATTATTTCTAATACATGTATGGCCCGTAGTAGTTAATTTAATTTTTGCAATACTATGTTACTTTCTATTACATGTTATTTTTTTTTGCATATATTTCGAAATACTGATGGATTTAATCTTGTTAATTGCAGGTGATTGATCAAAGATGGTGGGCAAGGGTGGTGTGACGAGGACACTCCAGTCGCTCTACCAAAAGGCGACTGGGAAGCGGTCCGCTGAGAGTTCTGGAAGCGGGAGGAGTCGAGTCAAGGCTCGAGGCAGCAGAGGTGGCGGCAGGCGTCGAGTGAGGGGGTCGAGGCCACCGTCCCCTGCTCCTTCCGTGCACGAGTCGGAGGAGGAGCGGGAGCAGGAGGCCTCGGAGGCCTCAGAGGAGCAGCCGGAGCAGGAGGCCCCGGAGCAGGAGGCCCCGGAGCAGGAGGAGGAGGACGGGGAGGAGGAGGAGGAGAACGGGGATGAGGAGGAGGACGGGGAGGACGAGGCGGCGTCTGAGGACGTGCCGAAAGTGTGGGAGCGAGGTAAGTAACTTTAACTTTTAAGGGAAGAAGTAAGTAACTTTAACTTTTAAGTCATTTGCTATGTTTCAAATCTCAATACAAACTAATCATTGTCTTGATCACTTGGGCAAGGGCTGGGAGACGATCGTTCCGGGTGACCACAAACGTCTTCCTGCCGGCATCCTCGGCCTTTTGTGCAGGAGACACTTTCCTGGCATGGTGCCACTGCGCGACGGGGGGCAGGAGCCGGCCTTGACGTGGGCCCACTACAAACACGTCGCTGATGTCCCAGACGAGGATGGGAGAGACTTTCGCACCGTGGCGGACCGGGTAGCTGGAGAGCTGTGGGTAAGTCTTGTTTACATTGAATTGGTCAATACATCTCGTTCATTGGATATTCTTCAAATAATAAAAGTATACATCGCGTCAATGTGCAAGATTTTTTCAGGGTCGAGCCGGAATGGAGTGACCGTGCGGTGCGTCGGGTGTACAATGCATGTCCTAAACTCATTACGGACATGCATTACGAGGCGCGCGTCCAGGCCGTGAGGACCTACTACGCCAAAAAACTTGGTAGGAAGATTGAGAAAAAGGAGGCTCGGACCATATGGCTGGCTGCAGAACAATACATGCAGGTAATTTGACATTCTCTTGTTTTCTATACTTGATTAAGTACGCTTAATTTGTTATTCTTATAGTTTCACAATAACTAACATCTAACTTGGTCAAATGACGTGTAGGTGATTCCGTGTTGGTGCGCCTCTCACAGGGACTGCTGGGAGTACTTTGTGAGTAGGTGGTGCGACCTCGAGTGGCAGAAGACGCACGAAGCTTGCCGGCAGCGGCGTTTGAAGATGCCTGGTCCAGCACACCATCAAGGCAACCGTACCCTTGATGAGTACGCGGCTAGCTGGGTACGTGAATTCATTTCGTTGTTTGTCCTGCTCAATTTTGCATAATTTCTAATCATCTTTCTATTTTCTTTGCAGTCGTGGGCGCATGAGGGCCGAGAGTGCCCCCCGTTGATGGCTTGGGCATTGGCCCACAAGGGCAAGGCGTCGTCGATCGAGGTCGACTACAACCCGGAGGACGGGCCCGTGGTGTACAGCAACGCCACCGTCCACGCTCGCCTCCAGCAGTACACCGAGATGGCTAGGGAGAAGCACGGGCCAGAGTGGAACCCGAGCACCGAGGACCTTGATGGAGAGATCATCATGAGGATCGGTGGAGGTAAGAAGCATGGCCGGTACTGGATTGGAGACAGCACACTGGACACGGCCTCTACTCCCACCCTCTCTGAGATCCGAGCGAGGAGCTCGTCCTCAGCCCCGCCCATACGCCCATGGCCAAGCGCTGCACAGATTCAGTTTGACCAAGCCCAGGTTATTTCTGTTCTATTCGTCGTTTCGTTGAGTTTGACATATGTTTGCTTTGCATTGTAACATTGGGATGACATATTGTAGGCCCAGCTACGGGAGGAGATGGAGGCGAAGCTGCAGGCACAGGAGGCGAAGTACCAGGCACAGCTGATGGAACAGCAGGCGAGGTACGATGCGAGGCTGCAGGAACAGCACGCAAGGATGCAGGAGGACTTGCAGCGGCAAATGCAGATGATGTTTCACCAGTGGCACAGTGGTGGGATGCAACCGCCACCACTACCTCTTCCTCCTGTCGGCACTTCGAGTCCGAGTCAAGGCACTCCGGTGAGTCTATCTAAATCCTTGTAGTTTCATTTCTAACTTTCAATTATAATATCGAATGCTTCAGCTTGTATGCTTCTATCTGAAATCTTGTGTTAATCATGTAATATCTTCTTCTTGCAGAATATATCCGCTGGATCCAACAATCAGCCGGTTTCCCCTCCCAATGCTTGGTCACCGTTCCCTCCTTATCCTCGCCCTCCTCCGATGTAGGTTGTAGTTGTATTTGTACTTCAATTGCATGAACCAACTAGTTGTGTTTGGGGATGTCAAGTTGAAACATTTCTATGTGTACTTGGAGACAAATATGTGTTTGTGATGGATTTCTATGTGTTTGTGGTGGTTCCTATGTGTTTGTGGTGATTTCTATGTGTTTGTGATGATATATATGTGTATGTGATGATGGTGAGCATATATGTATGATTTGGTGTGATTTTGGTCCAGGTTGCAGTGATTTTAAACATTTTATTGCAATCTGTCGATTTTTTTTGCCGAGTGCCTCAGATTTTTGCCGAGTGCCAAAACTGAGGCACTCGGCAGATGTGCCATTGTTTGCCGAGTGCATGTGCCTGGCACTCGGCAAACTTACCATTGTTTGCCGAGTGCCAGAGGCCAGGCACTCGGCAAACAAGGAAAGTTTGCCGAGTGCCAGGCCTCTGGCACTCGGCAAATTTTTTTTGTTTGCCGAGTGTCTGACGTCAGGGCACTCGGCAAACCCTTTTGACGGCCGTTTCCCACCGTCTCGTTACTTTATTTTGCCGAGTGCTTTTTCGATACTCGGCAAAATCTTTGCCGAGTGCCCGACAAAAAGCACTCGGCAAACCCGGCTTTGCCGAGAGCTGTTTGCCGTCCGGTGTTTGCCGAGTGTTACACTCGTTAAACTTTTTGCCGAGTGTAATACTGGCTTTGCCGAGTGCCTCTGGCACTCGGCAAATAGGGGGTTTCCCGTAGTGCTTCCACCCGACGTTGTTGGCTGCTGGTGTCAGAGTGCCGGGAGGCTCTCTGGACTGCTCCGAGGGCAAGTGCATCGGTTAAGAACAACGCACTCGTACGTCCTGCAGCTCTTCATGGCCGGCGCCCGGCTAGTTCTGCCTGCAGCCGCGCGCGGGGACGGCTTCACGCGGCGCTCGCAGTTACTGCATGGTGCCCGTGCTGTTCTCGGTCCTTGTCGCGACGCGCGCGCGCCTGCGCCTTGCGACTGCCGGAGGAGCTACGGCGTGAGCTGTGCTCCTTGTCCTGGTTGCGGTCACCCGTCGAGGCAGCGTCTCGAGCAAGTCGGTCGTCCGCACCCACCCACCCACAGCATCAGCCGCTGCCGTAGGAACGGGTCGCTCTTCATCAGGTCCTTGTACCAGGCCACATTGTCAGACCTGTTTTTGGAATCTGTTGTGCATCATGTATCAGTTTCTAGATCAGTAGCTGATACGTACAAGAACACATATATAATAATCAAAAGCATACTTTGAATTAGTAAATAAGTAGTATACCTGATAGAAGACACCTTTAGTGACGGTACGACAAGGATTTATAATCATCTAAGTTCATCCGTCCGACTAATGACGAAGCAGACAGTAGAAAAACCATGGCCCATAGCCACAAGCAGACTTAGGAAGTAGAACCGAAAATCCAAACGTCGTCTTCTCTTACGAAGTCTTCTCCTACTAAATCAACGATTGCAAACACGTGAGTACATAAAGTACTCCGCAAACCCTACACTACTCAAGGGTATAAATACATGCCTATATAGTCTTAACAAGAAATAGGCTTCATAGTTCATTTTAGCAGAAAGCAAACTTTATGCAGGGCTTAGATAGAAATTCAAAGAATTGTAGAGGAGTAAAATCGTAGTTGATATAGTCATATTTTAGTTGGTTGACCCTGTGGGAGAATGATTCAATTCCGCCAATTCCTATATTTTAGTTGGGCCTTCCGACACGAATGTCATAACGACCCGGCTCACTAGCCATCACTTTCAAAACACGGGCAATCTAATACCCGCTCACACGCCAAGGAATAGATTGTGGCTAATCAATACGAGCTCATAACAATAATGTGTCATATGCCGTGACAACGTCCATCCAGATGAATTTTTCACTCTGCAGAGGTTGTATATCTTTTTCCACGAGCTACGCACCCTTAGCTAGAGGATACGTAACGTTTTATTTCATCTCCTCCGAGTAGTCTCACAAATCAGTTTAAAAAAAAAAGAAGAGTAGTCTCACAAATCCACCACGAAATCACACTCAGGGGCTTATGACATGAAAGGTCACATTATGGCACATCCCACCTGTAACAAATAACAGGGTACTTCGTGTCCCTGTAACAAATAGCAGGATACATCGTGCTCCTGTAACAAATAACAGTATCCTGTAACAAATACCAGGACATGCGGTATTCCCGTAACTAATAGCGGGTTCCGCGAGCCGGATCACAGGTACGTTGCCTATGTCTTTTCCTGAGCTTTCGTTACCTCTACTGGCCTCCAGATGGAAATTGCAAGAGTACCAAGAAGGTAGGTTAAATCCTGCCCATTAACAGATTCCGTGGTTGTACGAGAAACATTATATTTACAGTCGCAAGAACCGTTCGTTATGTGGCCGAACAAGCACCATATTCCACACTCGGGGCCTATCACACCATCAACAATTCACTAGTGGCCTTACTCGCAATCCAACCCATCCCATCATTACCGTCACCATCATCATCATCATCACCTAACACAGTTGTACTACCCCCAACCCCAATTATCACACGCCACCAAACTCATTTAACATATTTATAAAAGCAAGTGCGTGAGTAAGGTGTAGCAATGTAGAACATTGCGAGGGGTCCTAAGCAGTTTCTAGTAGCAAGGCGATTATGTACCATCATAGAAATGATGGAACTATCCTAGGGTTATTAAGGTGATGGGTAAACGAGAGTAACAAGGATCCGTATATTAATGCCTAAATACGGGGCATTAATATCAGTGAGCAAGTAGGTCAATAACTACACAAGCAGTAAAATAACAAGTAATGCCTAGTACTTTACACAGCCACATAGGTGCATTACGAAAACAGTAGGTTCAATCATGACCAAGGAGAAGTAGAGCTTGCCTGATAAACGTTATCCTAATCTGGGTTCAACTTCTGAGTCTTCACGTTCTTCTGTCAAGTCGATGTCTTCAAGTTCCTTCTCGAAGCTTGTATCCTCCGACTTGGCCTTGAGTTTATTCTCGTGCTTCTCGTAGTCTACACGTAATAATGCTAAATAAATATTAACGCATAAATAAATTGAATCAAATGAAACCCAATAAGAATCAAATGAAATAAAAGAGAAAGATCAGAGGATATGGTTGGGTACAGGGAGTTGAACAGAGATGAACGGAACAAGAATCGTCGGATTCGGAGTTCGAACGGTGAAGATATGGTTTGAGGGGGCTTAGAGGGGTAACTATGGCGGATGTGTGTATAAAGGGTCTATGTAAAGGTTTGTGGAGTTGTACCAAAGGGTACTATGCGTTTCTGCGAACACGTGAACGCAAGAATCGCTCAAAACAGAGCTAGGGCTAAAAAGTTATGAGGGTTCAAAGGTCTAGGGGGTTATTTGTAAAAAAATAGAAAGATCCTAGGACTTATCTGCAAGAATACAGGGCCAGGGGATTTTCTAGGATTTCTGGATTTATTTTTCAATTGATAAATATGTGGACCAAGTCCACGGGGTTTGTGGACCGGGCGAGGTTCGTGGTCCGCTGGTCCACGGTGGACCAGACCAATCTGGGACGTCGGATATGAAATGGGCGGCCAAGATTTTATGAAATCGAAAAGGTATGCAGCTTCTAATCTGGGAGATCTGGTGATGGACGGTTGGCATGTCTCCGCGCGAGGTGGGGTGCGGCCGGAGACAGCGGGGGCGGCGGCGCCATGGCCGGGGCTCGCCGGAGTAGCTGTTTCGACGATTCGGTGGGCCAAACGCGGCGCGGAAAAGACCAGGAGAGAGAGGAGAGGGAGGCGAACTCACTGCGGGTATGTGTCGACGACAAGGAGTGGCAGATAAGCTTGGCGGCGGTGATGCGCGGAGTGCGGCGGTGACGCTCGACGGAGGAGGCGGTGGAGTGGTCCTCGTCGTGTTTGTATTGCACGGGGAGGTGCGCGGTGCCGAGGCGGAGTAGGGCGGCAAGGTATCGTGGCCGGTCTCGTTGTGGAGATGGCCAGTGACGAGCGATGCGGCGGCGCGCGATGACGCTTGGTGTTCGTGCGTCTGTGGCCGGGGACTTGCTCAGCGAGCTTTCCGGGGAGGATGAGGGATGCGTGGGGTCACACGAAGGCCATTGGTGAGGGAGGAAGGGGCTTGCCGGCGGCGAATTTTGTGGCGGCCGGAGTTGGGAAGAAGGGTCAGATTTAGAAATTGTAGGGCTTTGGGGGTGGATTCATGCCACGATGTGGACGTGGGAGCACTCTGGGGTGCGGCGGTGCTCTGGGTGGGTTTAAATAGGGGCGCGGATGGCCGGAATGGCAGGAATGCCAAGGCGGCGGTGAGGACACGCGCCCATGCGTTTTGAAATGGAGCGGGTAGGGGCGCAGGCTTTGCAAACGCATGTGTTTGGGGGGGCGCGCGTGGGGCTCGTGTAGAGAAAGATGGACGTGGCGGCTCGGCGGAGCCTAGCGCAGGACGGGCGACATGCGGCGGTGAGGTTCTGCGGCGCGGCGTGAGGAAGACGGCGACGGCGTCGTCCGTGCGGGTTCGAGCCGGGCTGGCTGGGCTCAGCTGGGCCGGAGGGAGAGGGAAAAGGGAGGCGCGGCCCAGAGAGAGAGAGGGAAGGTTGAGCGGGCTGGGGGAAAAGCGGCCCAGAAGCCAGGAGGGGGAGGGAAATCGTTTAAATATTTTCGGAAACGAATAATTCAAATAAAATTCTAATGAACTCCAAATGAATTCAAATAAATTCGGATAGAATTCATAAATTCAAGTCTGCAATCTAGCAATCATGTTGACAAGTCCCAATTTTATTTCTTTTTATAAATTCCCATTTTCCTATATTCTTGAGCTAATATAGCAAGTTTTTATATTTTGGAAATTTACATTCTAATTAAGTTTGAACTATTTAGTAAGTTTTTATTTCAGAAAAATTCAATTGGAAGGTAAGTGTAAGACAAAAATTTAAATTTTGAGTGATTTTTGCTTTGTTTTGAATTTTGGGTTGTGACACACATGCAGGAGCAGCCTCCCTTTCTCCGCGTAGTTGCCGCGCAGCCGCAGACCTGCAAGTAGTATACGACAATGCATAAGCTAGAATGGCTATACAAACTAGTTGGTACCCCGCGCGTTGCCGCGGGACTGATTGGGAGCCAGCGACATGAAAGAATTTTACAATATTTCAACAAAACGGTACTTCATTGCTAAATTTTGATATATGTGATGAAATAAAAGTTCATCGTCAATTCATGGCCTTGCATTTTCTGTTATATATACTGAGCAATAAGAAAAAACATAAATATTTTCAATATAGATGCAATTGTTTAGTTATATAACTTTCCATCACGCCTACTCAAATAGAATGGTATTATTCCTGCCTATTCGGAAAAGAATATCATATTCAGAAAGAATGGACCAAAAAAGTCATGCTTGACATGTTTCATCAACATATAGGAAACATTCTTGTACAGAATCTACAGATCAGCAAAGGAAAAAAAAAACTACACACTCTGCATATCAGGAAAGAAAAAACTACAATGGTATAACTCTGAACACATCAATCAGTTTTTGCATGTGCAAAATAAGTCCAGTCCTGCATGGAAATGTGCACAAAAGCCAGTATTAGATGAAAAACGACTTCAGTCCATACAGATGAGCAGTACAACACTTTTATTATCGGCATATGTATTTCCAAGGGAAACCATTTTGCAATATATAGGTGGGAAATGAGAAAGTCAGAAACAGAGTATCAGGATCAAAACATTTAGAATTTAACATTGTTGTCCTTGGAAAGGAAACACGTAGAAAAAGCAGAGAAGTGATGCTGTAATTCTCAACACTCCAGGCTCAAAATATTTACCCATCATCAAAGCTTTTCCCCCCATACCCTCTAGCCTGCCATTGTTCAATCTGCAATATCGGAAAGAACATTAGTCACCAATGTTCCATTTGTCAACATATTTGGATCATTATATGGGACAAAGAGTACATACATTTGTTAAGGGACAGTAAAAAAAAATTCCTATGTATAAATGTGGCCAAGAGACAACAATTGTATCATTTTATTTTAGTGGATTCCTATATTGGCCTGCCATATAACAATATCTGTAATCATGTATGCACCTGTGTTCCTCTGTTAATAGACTCTAAGGTTCAGCCATGCCAAATACCCATTTTATGTTTGAAGCAAATCGTCAAATTGTACCTGTGTTCCATGTAATGCATCCATGGTCACTTCCTAGGCGAGAGAATTTTAAAGATTAACAACAAACTTAACAACAAACAACGGCATTTATACATGAGTAATGGACACTTAAAAAAAGAGCATACGTTAGGGTAAAATTTAGTATGCTAATTAAAGGCAAAAAAGTCTTATCCTAATCCATGATGAAAACAATCATTGACCTGCGAATAAAAAATGTATATATAAGATCAGCTAAAATAAATAATGTAATAATGTGCATAGAGTTGCTTTGTATCGATATCACCATTGCACTGGAATAATGGAGGCAATACATAAATTTTCTCCTACCCATTGTTTTCATATATTAACTAAAAACATGGAAGAAAATACCTACTATCAGCAGCTGATGCTACAGATCCATGCAAAAAAAAAGGGAATACATATATCATTATTGATTATTTGCATAAATGAACATTGCTTCTGATATTGAGTGCAATACCTTGTCTCGCTGTATCTTATAAGAAAAGTCATCGAGGACACAGTAGCAAGGTCCTGATTTCATTGTGTTAGATTTTTGACTGACTTCATGGAGCAGTTCATGGTCATAACACAAAAGGTGTGCATCCGCTGAACCGTGAGAAGATAGAATTACTATAATAAAAAGAAGTCAGAATTGCTGAAGAACATAACATTCAGCTGATCCCAAGAAAATTAAAATCAATGAAGAAAATAGCAGCATATAGGTGCATATTTTGTACAAAACACAGGTAATAACTAATGGAAAACAAAAAAAAGAGTCCTTGTAAGCCAGTCATGCAGCATATGGATATGATTCTAAAAAAAGCAAAAAAAAAAAAAATGTTCAGCAAGAGATATCATGGATGCTGTACCACACTTAAACTCGAATTAACAACAATAGATAGTTCTGGGCAACAACAACAGAAGGTGAATTTGTATGTACAATAGTGACAGAAAATTGTAAGAGAAATGGATGGTTACAACTGTGCTTACAACATTTTCTTATGTGCTGACCTTCTCAATTGACCGCTCAGCTTATTAAGCCATTGCTGTGCAAAGAAAGGGAAGGAGATGAGCAAGTACTAATTAAAGAACCTTACTCTTAGTAACGATGGACGTAGGTAGCAGCAAGCACATCGACGGAAGTATGGACAGAGGGAATCGATGCAAGGCTCACTGTGGAGCTCGGGATTCCGCGGCGGTGCGGATGGCGCTCAGGTGACGGCCGCGAGGAATGAAAGCGATCGATCTTGTTGCTCACTGCTGTAGAGGGGAAATAACGGCCATGGTCGGCTTCATAGCTCGATGTGGAAGGATTCTGTGCTGGTGATTTGGACGGGGAGGCAGCACAGCGGCTGCACAGCTTGGTATTTTGTGAGGTTGGCGGCCGGCAACGGCGACCAGAGGCAGCTGACAGAGAGGATGAAGGACCGAGAAGGCGACCAGGGGGGGGGGGGGTGAATGGGAGCCAATCAAAATTCTTGCAAAGAACTTAGCCTATGTCCCAACTCACCTCAAGAACAACCACGAAGATCACACACACATAGAACGTAATGGGTTGACCCTAGGAATGATTGTGGAAGGGATAGAAACACTTGAGGAAGCAAATCAAGCAAAAGATATACTCAAAAAGATGATCTGGAAAAACCATAACAGGAACTTCTCATCGGATAGTTCGATAACTTGTCAGATACTTCGGGGTCACTCAGGGAACCCCCATCGGATACTCCGGCAAGTTGTCGGATACTCCGGGGTCACTCAGAGAACCCCCGTCGGATACTCCGGCAGGTTGTCGGATACTCCGGCAGTGTCAGGACAGCACGCGAAAGAACTCGAGAACGGGAGCTCCAAAACTCGAAATCCAATCAAACGACCTCCAAAATTCATGAAATTTGAACCGTAGCTTCACCTTGAGATGGAGAACATCATCCAAAAGAATCCATACCAAAAACACCAAGAACACCACACGAATTTTGGATTTCACCGGATGAACTAGGGTTTGGATGAAACTTCACAAATCCATGAAATCGAAGGTGCTCGTGCCATGGATTCGGATAAGGTTCTACCAAGGATTGTTCTAGCACATCATAGCACCAAGATCCCCCAAGAAATACATCCCAAAACACATCACACAAGACAAATCGAAAATCCCACAAAATAGCTCCGAAAATGGGAAAATAACAAATTCGGGAATCAAGATGAGGAGAACACTTTGAGGACGAATTGATACTTGGTATTTCTCAAAGATGTATGTGTCAAGCCACTCCCTAGCACACACAAACTAAGGATGACAAAAAGCTCAATCAAAGAGCCATCTCCTCTCTTCTCCCCTCTCCTTTCTCTCCTCTCTCAAGCCCTCCCTAACAAACACAAGTGAGAGCAGCACCGAAAGCCCCAAGTGGGCAGCCAACCTGCCCCTCCTCCTTATCCTCTTGGACATTTCCACATCCCGGAAATGCCCCTCACACTACAACACACCCTTACACACATAAGGGCGTTTCCGTCCAACTTTTTCTTCATCACCCGAACGCCGTCGGGACCTTCACAACTTAGCTTCACCTCGAAGCTACCTTCGCGATGGTGCCACATGCACCACCATCCGCCACCGCCGGTTTTGAAGCCCAAACTGGGAAACCGTCCGCCTGCCGGTTTTGAGGCCCAAACCAGGAAACCATCCGCCGTCGGTTTTGAGGCCCAAACCGACAAACCGTCCACCACCGGTTTTGAAGCCCAAACCGGGAAATGGCTCACCACCGGTTTTGAGGCTAAACCGGGAAACCGTCGACCACCGATTTTGAGGCCAAACCGGGAAACCATCCACCACCGGTTTTGAGGCCAAACCGGGAAACCATCTCGATGTCGATGCATGTCACCTCGTCCCGCGAACCTCATCGCCGTCAAGTCTCCTCAGTCCCAGCCCGTCGGGACCCTTCACTCGCACCGGCCTCCCGTTCGCCTTAACCCTGGTCAACACGCCGTCTTCATTACCTCCACGGTTTTGAGGCCAAACCGCGAAACCATCCATGCTTCTTGTCCTCTCCACGTGTACGGTGTGGATCACCCTTGACCTCACCCGGCCTCTCGATCGTCTGGCCCCAAGCCCCCGCTTGGTCCCGATCCTCCTGCCGTTGACCACCAAGTTGACTCCATTTACCTACACATCATGAGACAAGAAAACACATTTCCTTCTCCTCCATCTTCGCCAACACCTTCACCAACTCTGGTTAGTAATAAAGCAACACTAAAAGTTGCAAAAACGAACAAGCTAAAGCGATATCAAAATCCGCATGTCAACTCAACACCAAGTCAATTACTCATCACAATCATCAAGCCATGGCACATCTCAACATGGCTTCTCAATCTTCCCCTTGATGAGTAAATTGACACAAAGCATATATCATGCAATCCTCATAAACTTAGATTTGTATTTACGTTCTATGAGGAAGAAACCAATGTTAAATACTCATCACAAAGCCAAGCCATGGCACATCTCAACATGGCTTCTCAGAGGAAAATGATAAGAAAAATGGAGATCTCTGGACTGGACTGCGAACGGAGCTCAGAAGCATCAGGCGAGGGGAAGTGAGGGGGAGGCAGGGTGGCTCTGGCTTGGAGAAGCTTGGCGGCGGCCGGAGCTCTGGAGGACACGGTGAGGGCGACGGGGAAGGGGGGGGGGGGGGGGGGGGAGCTGCAATCGGACGGCACTCACGCGAGGAGAAGGATCGGACATCTCCTATGAGAGCGGATACTGTAGTTTATACAGTAAAACGGCGACGTGTCGAGCCAGGAGAGAAGAAGGCCGTGCATCTACGAGACTAGCAGTTGGTTACAGAAGATTGTGTGGATCCATCATCAGCCTCACGTTGAATTTGGACGGAAGTGTGAAACCATTTCGCTTGCTACACAACAGTTGGCTGGCCGGCTGCACACGCTTGTTCTATTTAATTCACATACTTTATGTTACTTAGAGGAACTCATGATCGTTAACCGTATATAAACACCATGTTGTACTCCTTTAGTTTATTGCGATAATAAGTTATGACCCTCGCTGGAACTATATCTGAATCACTCCTAACAATTCATCCTTAGTTCATTGGCATCTTTCATACAATACACTGTATTGTGGTTTGTTTCATAATTTAATTTGATAGAATCAGCACAGTTTCTAGCAACATAATAATATTAGATTTGATGATCAGTACTGTTATTTTGATTGATTAATAACTTTTTTTAAGGCCACGCAGCACTCCTGGGGCTCCAAATAAGGTATATGAAGCGTTCAAGTTGTTGCTCTCAAGTTCATCACGATAAATGTATAATTTTATTACACTTTCGTGCCAAGTGTTGTATTGCTCTCCAACTATCAGAGATTAAGCATCCATCAATAATTGTATGCCGGCAGATTTCATGAATCATATACAGATCATGTGCTAACATAATTTGATGAAGCGAAGCGAAGAAGGTACGAGCTGGCATATTATTATTGCACCATGTGTTTATTTTATGAATTGCCACATTTGGCCGATTACGTATGCTGACTTACATAATTAAAATGAGTCCTTTATTGATCAACTCAAGATATTGTGCTAGCATAAAACGTTTATAATCCATGTTCAAGGTAAACACCAATTAGAATGTGATGCAACTGCTAAGAAATGTTATTATTGTTGCGAACTCTACTATTGCCACTATTCCCCTGCAATTTGTATAACTCTATTAAGTTAATATATATACGCCCTTTTCTTTTTAGCCTATTATGGCAAATATTTTTAGTCTATTATTGAGGTAATCCACAAAACTTTAATTAGGTTTTAATTAATTTTTGGAATTAACTTAATTCTTCCCTCTTTTTTTGATTGGGACCGATTCAATCAGCCCAGCCCATCACTTCCCCGGCCCACAATGGCCTATCCGGCCATATACGCCTCTCTCTCTCTCTCTCTCTCTCTCTCTCTCTCTCTCTCTCTCTCTCTCTCTCTCTCCACCGCCTCTCTCTGCTTCCCTTACTGGTGCGACGGCACGCCTTAGGCGACCACGCCACCAATGCCGGTGGGCCCCATCTTGCGCGTGCGGTAGCAGGGTTACTCGCGGCTCAAGTCTAACTTACATAATGCACTGGGCGGCGTTTTGTTCCTCGATTTGGCTCAACAACGCCCATGCGAGTACTTTCGTTTATCAAATCCTGGGCGAAACGGGTGCGCAATCAGGATGACGACGGAGCCGTCGGATGGACGGTTGCAGAGCAGACTGCAGGAATGCATCCCTTATACGCTTTAGCCTGTGTACCTCCACTTTAAGAGATTGCACGACCTACTCCACCAGCTAAAATGCACTAGTCCAGAAATATGAGAATGAGGCTGTGGGTTTTTGTTCAAACAAGCTCCCGCGAACACAGGTCGATTGTCCATGTCCGGTCACCGCCATGCATGTTGGGCAAAGCCGTATGGGAAGTCTTCATCATGCACGATAGGTTAGAATCTAACATTAGCGTTGTGGTCGTGTGCACTGGATTGCATTGTATTCGAATGCAAAATCCTCAACTTTTGAAGTGGAGCTTTGGGTTGGGAGTGGGAAGAGGAAGAAATCGCAGCAATTCAGGAGTCGGAGTGGGCCCTGGCATGTGGAGATTCGATCACGTGAGTCAGTTATTCTTCTTCGTAATCTCTTCGTAGCCTATTTCTTTGTACGTGTAGCACGGTTCTTATTTTTTATTTGCTGCGACAAAGATATTCCGAGGAAGCTTGGACAAATTAAATGTGCAATCTTTCCTGCAAATGGGCGCCAAAGTGCAGTAGGTCGTGCAAGTGAGATGAACATACACTTTCTGTCAATTCCCATGCATGAATGTCCGTCAATGGGAATTAACCTATTACAGAACAATGCTTGAAGTCAAAATTTGTTGAAGAGGAGGATGTGCATTCCTCTGTCGCCAGACTTTATTCCTCCTTAAATTCATATTTGTAATCTCCTTCATTCCCCTTGTTTGTATTTGATGCTCATATTTAAACACTGGCATAGTGAAGTAGTTAAAGAGGAGGATTTGCTGAAGGAATATATGGCATTTGCTGACAGGGCAATCCTCTCTGTTTTGACCTGGTGCCTATGTTAGAGGTTGAGAGGAAATATGACATATGGTGAAGCAACATAACTTGCTGGAGTGAGCATCAACCTCGACAGGTAATATACTAACCGTAAATAATTTAGCGGATTATATATAAGTGATCTATACATCACATTATCATGGTGTGTGTATATATACTATGTGTTCATCACATTGCCTATTGTTAACTGTTTTTGATAAATTGTTCATGTAGATCCAGAATCCTGATCAACACCAACAAATTTTGATTGGAGGCATAATTAGTCAAGATGCTTAGGTGCATGATCTATGAAAATGCTAATGCTGTTGTCTAATCTAGGCAATCACATTGTTTTAAAAACTTTTAGACACGTACATTGGTACTAGTAGTAAGTAGTGATGGTGTATATCTACATCACACATGTGCTGGATAAAAGGTCAACATAGAGTCCTCATTCCAAGTGCACCTCATTATTATTATTATTATTATTATTATTTTTGAATTGATGCACCTCTCGTATTCTAATTAGCCGAAGTACGTCGCTGTTCCAATTCCTGTGAGAGCAGATCGAGCAGATTATCCCATCTGCCGCCGCATGACCCCTGACCAGGCAGCCGCTCGAGGACGCCGGCGTGACTGAGCAGCGCCCACAGCTGCGTCATGAACTCGCCGCCGGCGCCGAGCATCTCGGCGTGGATGTCTACGTTATCCGACGGCGCGAGGAACAGCACGAACTCCGCCCAGAACTCGGCCAGCACCTTCCACAGCCTCGACAGCTCGCCGGCGCTCACGCTTTCCCCCCTGAGCTGCCTCCATAGCACCGCCGCCCGCTCGATGACAGTGGCGCCGCCCGCTCTCTCGTACGTGCCACCACCCTCCTGCAGGTGCGGCCGCTCGAATTCCGCGATCTGCTCCAGCTTGGTGAGTATGTCGGTGTGCGAGCGGCATCGCCGAGGTGGTCCCTCGCCTGCTGCACCGCCGTGTCGAAGATCTGCTCGGTGTTGTAGCTCGGGTCCGGCAGCATCTCCGGCACGAACGCCACCAGGTAGGCGCAGTAGTTGGAGAGCTTCCTCGCGACGAGCCGGTTCACGTCGGCGTCGGCGCCGCGTCGTTCTGGGTGGCCGCTCGCCCAGTCGCAGCAGGTGGTGACGATGTGCCAGACCAGGATCTGGTCTGTGAACATGGGCAGCTTGCACGCCCACGCCAGGCGCGGCAGCAGGTCGTGCCGTCGCAAGGTGGCGACGCCATTGCTGAGCTCGCAGTTGCTCTGCTTGAGCCTGAGGAGCACGGCGCGCCTCACCTCCGGCGGCAGCGGCTTCCTCCGGCCTCGCTTCTGTCCCTGCCGCCGCGGCTCCACCAGGTAGAGCGTCATCCACGAGAGGAGGTTGAAGGGGCGGTGGCGGAACCGCTTCAGGAGCTCGTACTGCCCGACCTTCTCCTCCCAGTACCTGGTCTCCGGCGGCGCGATGCTCTCGTTCCACCAGCGGTGGTAGCCCCGCCACCGCCGCGTTGACCACGGCCGGTTGTCGCGCACGCACCGGTACAGGGTCTCGACGTACCCCCAGTTGGAGGCGAAGCCAGCCACGGCCTGGAACACCTCGAGCCCCGCGGTGATGGCGATGATCATGACCGTGACGGAGCGGTCGAGGTCGCGCACGCCGATGTGGAGGCGGTGGTAGCCGGGGCCGAGCGTGCCGAAGAAGGCCGTCCACATGGTGAGCCCCGCCACGGCGACGGCGATGCAGACGTAAGTCTTGGCTCCCAGCTGCAGCACGATGTTCCTGGTGTAGAAGAAGTCGTAGAGGAAGGCGAGCTCGGATTCCACGACCCGGAACGCGGCGTCAGGGCCCGTGGCGCGGGCGTGGATGAGCCCGGTCAGCACCAGGTCGCGCGCCTTCCGTGACCCGGCCTCCGCGGGGACGTACCCGTAGAAGCGCCGCTTCAGGAGCTTGAAGAGCGCGAACGCGAGGCAGAAGTCCCGGGCCTTGTCCTTCTCCACCTCGCTGCTGCCCGGCTGCCGGTCGATCCACTTGTACACCTGGTCGATGGTCACCACCGACTTTCCAAGATCGAGAATCTCCCCCTCCCTGACGGGGCGGCCGCCGTCGTGGTGGATGACCGGCGGCTGCATGGTCTCCTCGCCGTGGAAGATGTACCGGTACCCCTGCATGGTAACGGGGTTGGGCGGCTGGTCCTTGCCGTAGTCCTCCTCGACGGCCATGTACTCGGCGACCGCCTTGACGGACATGTCGGGGCGGCTGCACTGGATCATCTCCACGATCTTGGCGGCCGTCTTGAGCACGTTGAGAGCCCAGAACGCCCAGATGGAGGCGCGGTAGCTGGGGTTGCGGCCGGTGGTGTTGGCGATGAGCCAGAGCACGAGGCCCGTCTGCAGGACGTGCTGCAGCAGCAGCTTCTTGCGCTGGCCCACGTCGCGGCGGCTGTGCACGGGCGCCGAGTACGCGCTCGCCTGGATCAGCAGCAGCGCCGTCGCCCACAGCACGAACGTCTCGCCGTGGAAGGGCCCGTCCTGGATGATGCCCACGGCGTAGGAGACCACCACGTAGGACATGGAGTAGGCCATCCACATGGCGCCGCGGAGCAGCTTGTCGCTGCTCCGCCGGTTCGCTGACCCGTACAGCACCAGGGCCGCCAGGATGAGCGCACTCAGGAGGACCACCACCTCCAGCCGCAGAAGGTCGCCCTGCACCGTGCTAGAGCTCTCAAAGACGCCGCCCATGGTCACCCTGCTCTAACTCCAAGACGGACTACCTTCACCGGATCAAGACACTACCCGGCAATGGCTGATATATGGCGATCATAGCAGGACGACGCCTGATGGTTTGATGATGAATGAAGCAGATAAGCAGGGGACTGGGAAGTAAAGAAAAGATGCCAAGTGAGCCGCAAGATTTCCTTTGTGGGTGGGCAGGCTTGTTGTGGCGGTGGCATTTGAAGCAAGATAAGAATCTCCGGTCCTTGACTCCACCGCTATGCTCGGCTTCATGTCTTTGCAGAAGAATATGTTACGGCCTTGCCAAGTTGCCATTGTTTGGGTGTATCCTCGTTCCTTAATTAGGAACGAAGATAGTCCTCAACAGTTGCCCAACTAAGCGTATCGGCAGGATCCATCAACAACATGTGGGGGCAACTGCCCCGTCAGTACGCTACAGCTTCCTGGCTC